>LR991008.1:1805000-2392500 GCA_905163435.1 Mamestra brassicae | reverse complement strand
TAGTTGCATCAATAAAATTGTTATGCAACTTAGCAGTTACGTCTGCGCCGATCGTTATTCGTACTTATTCGCACGAACCCGCATTCTATACTAAAAGATTTAAAATAATATTTACCTATATTTGAGATCATCTTGATGTTTCTCAGCTAACATACACTTTTCCTTGAGTACCGTCGAGTCCAGTTGGACGTCATCTATTTCTTTCTGTAAATAAAAACAAAAAAATATTAGTATCTACATCTGTCCTACTAATATCACACTAATATTATAAAGGTGAAAGTTTGTGAGTGTGTGTGTATGTTTACTACTTCTTCACGCGCAAACGGCTGGATCGGTTTGGATGAAATTTGGTACAGAGATTGTCTGAGTCCCAGGAAAGGATAAAGGATAGTTTTCATCCCGGGAGTATGTTCCCTTGGGATAATTTTCGACATTTACACGGACGAAGCCGCGGGCGACAGCTAGCTATCTAATATAATAAATATGAAATACTGTAACATAATTAAGCTGAAGAGTTTTTGTTTGTTTGAACGCGCTAATATCTGGAACTAATATTTGGTAATAGTACATTGTTCACCGAGAGGAGAAAGTGACCGATTACCGTCGAGGGTGTCGTTTGAAGCCCGAGCCGTATGCGAGGGCTTTAAAACACCCAAGATCGGGAATCGCAGTTTCTCTCGAGTGATACATAGTGCTTTATACTACACCTAGAAGGAAAATAAAAAACGAAATCTTTACTAATTGAAATTTATATTGAAATTGTTGCAGTTAAAACTGAATCCTCAAACAACACACAAATTGGAAATGGCGCCAATGGCGTCTGCAATTTTCACATGTTCTTTTTTCAAATTGTTTATCCTGCCGCCGCAGGGTCGCACTGCCAGCCCGACACCATCCAACACACAGCTAGTGGCCAGTGTCATTTTGCGAACTTGGAGATAAAAACTCACTGTAAAAACTTTTTGGCTTTTGATATTTAGGTTACCGGCGCATAGTCTTACCCAAAATTAAAAAAGAAAAACCACGTAAGAAATGGATTTTCATACACTTTTCTCTCCCGCTCAGATGCGTTTTCTCCCCGCATATTTGTTCGATATGCAATGACGTACTTTCTACCGTAAATTTGATAAAGTATCAAGGTACTTTCCAAGCAGGTGTAGTATAATAGTACATTGTTCACCGAGAGGAGAAAGTGACCGATTACCGTCGAGGGTGTCGTTTGAAGCCCGAGCCGTATGCGAGGGCATTAAAACACCCAAGATCGGGAATCGCAGTTTCTCTCGAGTGATACATAGTGCTTTATACTACACCTAGAAGGAAAATAAAAAACGAAATCTTTACTAATTGAAATTTATATTGAAATTGTTGCAGTTAAAACTGAATCCTCAAACAACACACAAATTGGAAATGGCGCCAATGGCGTCTGCAATTTTCACGTTCTTTTTTCAAATTGTTTATCCTGCCGCCGCAGGGTCGCACTGCCAGCCCGACACCATCCAACACACAGCTAGTGGCCAGTGTCATTTTGCGAACTTGGAGATAAAAACTCACTGTAAAAACTTTTTGGCTTTTGATATTTAGGTTACCGGTGCATAGTCTTACCCAAAATTAAAAAAGAAAAACCACGTAAGAAATGGATTTTCATACACTTTTCTCTCCCGCTCAGATGCGTTTTCTCCCCGCATATTTGTTCGATATGCAATGACGTACTTTCTACCGTAAATTTGATAAAGTATCAAGGTACTTTCCAAGCAGGTGTAGTATAAATACTTTTTATACTACACCTGCTTGGAAAGTACCTTGGTACTTTCCAAGCAGGTGTAGTATAAATACTTTTTATACTTGGAAAGTACCTTGGTACTTTCCAAGCAGGTGTAGTATAAATACTTTTTATACTACACCTGCTTGGAAAGTACCTTGATACTTTATCAAATTTACGGTAGAAAGTACGTCATTGCATATCGAACAAATATGCGGGGAGAAAACGCATCTGAGCGGGAGAGAAAAGTGTATGAAAATCCATTTCTTACGTGGTTTTTCTTTTTTAATTTTGGGTAAGACTATGCACCGGTAACCTAAATATCAAAAGCCAAAAAGTTTTTACAGTGAGTTTTTATCTCCAAGTTCGCAAAATGACACTGGCCACTAGCTGTGTGTTGGATGGTGTCGGGCTGGCAGTGCGACCCTGCGGCGGCAGGATAAACAATTTGAAAAAAGAACGTGAAAATTGCAGACGCCATTGGCGCCATTTCCAATTTGTGTGTTGTTTGAGGATTCAGTTTTAACTGCAACAATTTCAATATAAATTTCAATTAGTAAAGATTTCGTTTTTTATTTTCCTTCTAGGTGTAGTATAAAGCACTATGTATCACTCGAGAGAAACTGCGATTCCCGATCTTGGGTGTTTTAATGCCCTCGCATACGGCTCGGGCTTCAAACGACACCCTCGACGGTAATCGGTCACTTTCTCCTCTCGGTGAACAATGTACTATTGTATATGATAGCCACATTCATGATGAAGGCGAAAGGCAATACAGGAACGTAAAAAACGGTATATGAGCGTACGAATCACGGGCAAAAGCTAAGCCGCAACTAAGCCCGAAACCACGGACTTCGGGTATAAAGAGTAGCCCCTCAGACCACGACACAGTTGTGGAAAGGAAATTTAGTTTGGTTGATAACGGTGGTTATATAGAGCTTTGCGACAGTGAAAAGGGAGAATCCTCAGACCAGACGGTTAGTGTGTCTGCTGCCTGATAGTCGATGTCGGGCTACCATACATGTTCAATTCGCGCGAAGAACTTTAATAGCGCGATGCAGGATTTGAGTGAACGTCAGGGCTTTAGATGATGCCGCTTCAAATCTTGGCCAGAGACCACACAAGATTGAACGGTTTGGAAACAGAAAGGGGAGTTCTTTGCACAGGAGTGGGATACAAATGAAGCCAGTAAATAATGAATATATCGCTGAAATCATCTGTAACAGTAGGTACCTGCAAGTCCTGCAACCAGTCCCGGTGCAGGTTGCTGAGCGCGCGCAGAGAGTGCAGCTTGCGCGCGATGGTGTCGCCGCCGCGCTGCTGCCGCGACATGTACTCGCCGCGGAGCTTCAGTGTCGCTTGCGTTAGAGTAGGTACCTGCAAGTCCTGCAACCAGTCCCGGTGCAGGTTGCTGAGCGCGCGCAGAGAGTGCAGCTTGCGCGCGATGGCGTCGCCGCCGCGCTGCTGCCGCGACATGTACTCGCCGCGGAGCTTCAGTGTCGCTTGCGTTAGGAACTGCGGAACATTTGGAGGAATTATGTTATGATGTTGTGTTGGCAACAAAAATGTTATACTGGTGAATTTTTGTAGTGGGCGTGGATAGTCGCAAGTGGTAAAAAATACGCATAATATATTATAAAAGCTTATATTATATTCTAGTGTTGTTTTGTGTTGTTTGTTCTAGTGCGTTGGTGTTGTGTTCTAGTGTTATGAACAGAGGTCGGAATTAGGTAGAGTTATTTATGTACTTGCATCGAAATTTTGATATTAACATGGATCTTACCGAGATTTCTAATAGACAATCCCGTGTGGCCAACAATATTACAAATAAATAACAAAAAAAATATTTTGCTCTCACAATCTATGTTGTGCTTTGGAATTTTCCAACTTCGGACATTCGATGTCGTTGATGTAAATTTGGCAACGTCGCGCGTGCCGTGGTTTAAATTGTGTAAAAGTAAATAACTTTTTGATTACATAAATCACGGGATTTTTCTGCTCTTTAAAATTAATCTCGGCATTTGAGGAATATCCACTTTTTTCTTTCGCTGTATGAAATCAGTGTAAGTACTAAATAACTCTACCTAATTCTGACCTCTGGTTATGAGTCTTAGTTATTTCTATACCGTGCCGTAGTACCGTGCGTGTTTCATGTAAGTGCTAAATAAATATTATTCTTTCTTTCTCGGGCCCGAATTTGAAGAAAACTAAAAAATATGGATTTTAAGAAAATCCAATCGAATACTTTTATTGTGGAAACAAAAGCATAAACTATTATTACTCCATACGAAAGTGTCACTTATAAGTGGAAAGTAATTAAGATGTCAAACTTAAGGAAAGAGCTAATTTTTAACAAAATAACTTTTTCAACACATTTGCTCAAAAAATGCATTTACGAAGCCTGGATACATTGTTCGAAAGTTAAAAATTACGCACCATAGAATGGAACGTGCAGTAAAATAGGTACTCTCATCTAAGTACCTACTTTACCGCACTCCTTGTTGTATAGCACCGTGAGTGTCCTTTACAGTTTTTATTTAATTTCCATAAAATAGTTATTTATGATACTAGTGCGGTTAGTTGGTTTTAACAAACGAGTAGACGAATGTAAGCCCGAGACGAAGCCGAGGGCTTACCATAGTCACGAGTTTGTATAAACCAATTTCTGCACGTGTATCATACAACGTTCTTCAATACTTGTTTTAGATATCAGTCGGAAAGTCGCAACAATCTTTGAAGTTCGTTTGACGTTTGAAAACAGCGCGAATTTGCAAATGGCACCACGTGCGCGTGGTGAAAATGAAAACTACATCTTTCGTCTTTGCCATGCATAACCTCAGAAAATACTGAAGTATATTTATTATAGTATTTAAATTGAGACAAACGTATTGAGCAAAAGCGCTTCCAACGAGGTTCGATCATTCAACTTATTTATTCTAGTAATTTGAAACTCCTTGGTGGAACTCTCATTTTCATTTTTTTTTATAGAAATTAAAAAAAAACCGCAAAATGCGGCAAAATAGTTACTTAAATGAGTGTACTTATTTTACCGCACGTTCCTTTGTGTGGTGCGTAATTTTTAACTTTCGAACACTGTATACAGGCTTCGTAAATGCGTTTTTTGAGCAAACGAGTTGAAAAAAGAAATAAGAATTCCACCAAGGAGTTTCAAATGAATCCAAATTCATAACTGAAAAACATATTTTTTCCAAAATGCAGGTCTTTGGTCTTTTCCAAATTACTATTTATGGATCGGGTCTCATTCTACTAAAGTTATAAACGCGAAAGTTTGTAAGTATGGATGGATGGATGTTTGTTACTCTTTCACGTCAGAACGGCTGAACCGATCTCGATGAAATTTGGCACAGAGGTAGATTATAGTCTGGAATAACACATAGGATACTTTTCATCCAGGGAATATGTTCCCTTGGTATAATTTTCGACATAAACGCGGGCGGAGCCGCGGGCGGTAGCTTGTAATATAATATGTTACCTCTAGGCACTCCTTGGGACTGGGTTCCACTTTCTTGCTTATTTGCAGGATCGGTTGGGACACGTCCCTCGTTAGGATCTCTTGTATTATCGATGTGAAGGTGAGTTTCTGCCTCTGAAATCATTAATATTATATAAAACTCTGACTGAGTGACTGACAGACAACGCACAGCCGAAACTACTGGTCGTAGAAAGCTGAAATTTGGTAAATAGGTTCCTTGGGGAGTGGAATTTCCGGGAATCCTCCTTAGTGCTCCCCTAAGCACTAAGGAGGATTCCCCGAAATTCCTACGGGAACGGGAAAAATCAGGATATGCGCCTACGAAGTCTCGGGCAGTCTAGTCTTCTAATATATAAAATTCTCGTGTCACAGTGTTTGTAACCAAACTCCTCCGAAACAGCTTGATTGATTCTTATTAAATTGCTGATGTATATTCAGTAGGTCTGAGAACAGGACTATATTTCATACCCCTAAGTGATGATGAGTAGTCTACCCCAAAAAAATTGCTTTAGTTTTTTGACAATTTTTTCCCGAAATTCTTACGAGAACGAAAAATAACGGGATATACGCGTACGAAGTCGCGGGTAAAAGCTAGTTATAAATAAAAAATATGCTCACAAAATTGACTTGTATCAAAATACCCGACGAGTTCCATACAAGTCAATTTTCAGGCAGTCTGAAGCAGTATTTCCTTTGGAATCAATCCCAGATTTGATGCCAGCGTCCTTCTGGTACATTCGGGTAATATTTACACATAGAATCAAGGCAGTATTCTGTGCAGGGACTAGACAAAGTTGTGCATATCGTAGTTCGATTAGAATGTTTTTTAAAAAGTTTAGGATCGTTGTAAAAGATTGTCTTATTTATTTATTTCGTTACAATTGCTTACTATACTTACTTTTGCTTTGCACCAAAGCATACAACAACATATGATTCATTTTATTAACATTTATAACTAAGAAAATTAATACACATTTTGATCATCGATCTATGAGTGCACATAAATATATCGACCTCCGGTTCCTGGGCAATCAATTTGCAAAAAAAATCAGCAACTGATCGCGTGGGCCGTTGATATCGAACCGTAAGGGTCCGTGACGGTGGAGCCGTGAACACACATCGCGAGCTACCCGCGCGACACTCGTAAATACGAGCTAGTACCAATCCAGTTACTGGGTCGTGGTAGTCAGATAGGCAGTAGCTCCATGTAGAATACTGGTAGTCAGCTGCAGCCGGAGACTGGAAGTCAACCACGACATAGTTTGGGGAAAACGCTAGGCCGATTGGTTGATCAGATTTTTAGATGTGTAAGATCTTTCCTCTCGCTTTCCTGCAATCTGTGGAAGTGATTTCGTGAAATGGGACGGAAGTGTGTAACAGGAAGCCGAGGAAGCGCGCCCTATTCGATTTGACCAATGAGCGTGCGCAGTGGTCGAGTTGGCTGTCTGTTGGTACTTTTAATGTTAATGTTGGTTTTTACCAAGGTGAGACGTCAGATGTTACACATTCTATACGACTACTGTAAGGCTCGTTATTTTTTTTTTAAATGTATGTAAAATTTTTGGTTTTTCATAATTATTGCTTACCTCTTTCAGTATATTGTTGATGTCTTCTTGTTCGAGGGTCGGGTTCTTCAGCTGCAGTTCCTTGTAGAGTTGTTCTTCCAAGTCGAATGGTTCCAATGTTCTGAGGGGGAAAACAGCTGTGCAGTACATTTTGTCTAGTTATGCGGACATTAATGTAGGGGCTATTTATTATATACGATATTTTTTTCGTGATTTCGAGGTTGGTCTGTAGCGGCATCAATGCCATGCACTGCCACAAGATAAACCAAATAAAGGGAAATTTGTGCAGCAACAAAAAGAACCGCAACGCCATCTACTTTTTTCAGACAAATTTGGTCAAGGTTTTGGTACTATAGGTACATAATAAATAATTGTTTACCCGGTGCCAGTATCAGCCAGTTAATTAGTAATATTAAATTGACAAAAATAAACCCCAATTCAACTGTTATATTATTATGTGGGGATAGTTTAGCTGTTAGGAAAAAGGATATAATTGATTGTGTCCATTTGATGTCACATCTCAATGAGACAAATAACTGTATATTTATTTTCTGTGCATTGCCTTATTCCGATTATTTGTCAGATGAGCAAAATCTGGGGCACAATGTCATCTTAAACAATGAATTGCTTGAAACTGTGGACTCTGCAGTATTTTTGGGCATTTAATAACTGTTGATTCAAAACTTCAATGGGGTCCACACATATCAAGCCTATCAGGAAGGCTCAGTTCTGTCGCATATGTCGTCAGGAAAGTTAGACAATACACTGACGTTGACACAGCTCGGTTAGTCTATTTCAGTTATTTTCATAGCGTAATGTTCTACGGTATCCTGCTGTGGGGTAAGGCTGCTGACATACAGAATATATTCGTTTTGCAAAAGTGTGCTGTACGAGCAATATACCAGCTAGGGTCAAGGGTTTCATTAAGAGAACTTTTTAAAGAGAATGGTATTCTCACGTGGCTGCACGTGCCGCTGAGCGCCAGGCCCGGCGGCGGCTGCACGTGCCGCCCCGCGCCCGTGCACACCAGGTGCCGCACATCGCTGACAGGACGGATTGTAATAGTTACCTCGCGACTAGCGTGCACTCGGCGCACAGCACCAGCAGCCGGGGCAGCGGCGGCGCGCTGAGCGCCAGGCCCGGCGGCGGCTGCACGTGCCGCCCCGCGCCCGTGCACACCAGGTGCCGCGCCACGCTTGCGCGCCCGCACATCGCTGACAGGACGGATTCCATTTCCGCTGGAATGGGGAAATATGATACTTAATATACATGTTAAATAGACATAATGAGGTGAAGTCTTAGTAATCTTTATCATGTACAGCCCGACTTCACCCACTGCTGAGCCAATCTTCATGTGCCAGCTTCGTCCAAATCCTCTCTGCGAAGGCAACAATATCGTCTGCCCCTCCCGCCACCGCACGAGCCACACTGCCCCTAGTCCACGGCCGCCACTGGGTCACCCTTCCTCCACCTACCTATCATCACACGCCTTACCAGGTGTCCAGCTCCATTTGAGTTCCCAAATTCGTATTCCGATGTCGAAAATCTTTATATATGTCTTGGGATTTCAACGTTTGGTAACATGCTCATGCTCACACCACCCCCGTGCACGCATGCGTACGTCTTGTTTAATTATACTTACTCTCATCAGCCAGCGCATAGTCCACTAGATGTCCGAGCATAGGCAGAGTGATCGCATGCACGCCGCCCGCGTGCACGCATGCGTACGTGTTGTTTGTGCACTGGAATGTACAAGAGTACAACTAAGCAAATATCAACTTTATTGTCTTGAAAATTAAGTTAATTTCAGAATAAATTGTTGGCTGACAAATATTTTACTTCAAATGTCAAGTTAGGTTAGTCTAAAAGACGAAGCTAGTTCTTTTGAAAATGATTGAGTAGATTGATATTAAAATTATGACTTTGAGAATTCAATTCCACGAATTCTCTTGTAGAAATTAATTATATTTCAAAGTGATTAATACTGTTAGAAAAGGTCATAAACATAGTCATAAGTAGTGATCGGATAATCGGAATACCTAAACTTTTTCCCGTGAAAGAATAATATGGACATTCCTTTCTGAATAAAGAAGTAATCCCGGCTTCCCGGGATTGAACATTTTGTAAAAACAACTTTAACAAAATTAATGCAGATCTCCTTAACAAACTTGACCGTCTTTTAAATTACTGCATTCGATTTGTTTTCAATCTGCGCAAATACGATCATGTCTCTGCGTATCAGTCGCTTTTAAAGTGGTTACCCATACGCGAGCGTAGAGAGCAATGAGCTCTTACTACCTTGTTTTCATTTCTCGACTCTCCTAACTCCCCCATTTATCTAGCCCCTTACTTTCAATATATTTGCGCCAACCACAATCGGAATTTACGCTCATCACATAACCGTCTTCTTCAATTTCCCACTCACCGTACTGACTTTATTCACTCTTCTTTGTTCAGTCTATTTCTTTGTGGAATACGCTACCCCAGGAAATCAGGATGATCACCAACCGATTAGCCTTCAAAGTTAAATTTCGTGAACATATTCGTAAGAAGTTGGCATCATCACATCGCTAATGTTTTCCAATTACCTATTTTTTATAATTGTTTAAGTATGTCGTGTACCTATTTATCTTCTTAATTTGAGTATTTATTATATATTTATATCGTATGTAAAGTTTATATCGAGCCTTTTCAGGAAGAACATCGTAAGCGCCAAAAATCCCAAAAAACTGTTTTAATATTAACCGCCAGATCTAATGATTTTGCATCTTATGACACTTACTTTAGAGTTCAAAGTAGAAATGTAACTAACTTTTTTTAATTTCGAAATTTTCATCGTAAGTTACAACCCATTCAGTTTTTTTAACGTAACCTCCAGCGTCTGACAGATCGTAAGTATAGTACCTGTCGCTTACGATATAATATTAGATTAATAATTTTATTGCAAGCATCCTACTTGGCACTTACGATATTAAATTATGTAACGTAAGTTAAATACTTGTCGCTTGCGATAGAAATAAAATGCATTTTGCGTTTAGTTGTTTATGAACTTTAACATTATAATACTCAAATAAATTAAATATGATTGCATAAACTTTGAGTACTATAGTAGAAAAGTTACCTTGATACTAGATTTGTAAAAGAAATAACGAAACAGTGAAGTTGCATTATACTGTGACAGTTGCGCAGGACAAAACAAAAATAAAGCCATGATTGTAATGCTGTATTATTTCATGCAATATTATGCGAGTTTTGTGGAAAGGCTGACTATAAATTTCCTCATTCCTGGACATACCATGATGCCAGTAGACTCTGTGCATGCAACAATAGAAGGATTTATACAGAAAAGAACCATTTACGCGCCATCTGAATGGCAAACTTTGATTGGAAATGCTCGTACTAATCCTAAAAAATATGAGACAATTCTTTTGAAAATAATGAAATTAAAGATTGGAATTCCTATGCAACAGCCTTCTTACCAAACAAAATTAAAATACAAACAAGTAAACTGCGTAACGCTAGATTTGAAAAAGGCGACAAGTTCTATCTTAAATATGACTATGATGGACCCGAACAAGCTGTTGATGTCTCCCTTATATTGAGGTCTCGGCAGAATCAACAAGCTATTCGTGAACCTAAAACTGCTTATACTGAAAAAATTCCCATCTCGAAGGCGAAATACGAAGACTTAAAGAAAATGTGCGAAAAAGGTATCATACCAGAAGTTTATTCAAAAGAATATCTGGATTTGCCCTGCGATAGAAACACAAGAGACGTTTTACCTGAGACTGATGAAGACGAGGACTGATTTATATCTCATTTTGTATTTAATTTTTTATTCATCATCATCTGCCTGCCCCTGTCCCGTTTTATTTGGGGTCGGTGCAATACGTTTTTTTCTTCCATTCTGTCCTGTCACCCGTCACACTATCACTAACTCCTTTTTCTTTCATATCACTTCTCACACAATCCATCCATGTTTTCTTTGGTCTCCCTCTCCCTCTCCATCCATCCACATTTATACTCATAGCTCTTTTAGTAACATGCGTTTCATCCCTCCTCTTTACATGATGATACCAAGACAAACGGTTCCCTTTCAACTTTTCAGTCACTGGCTCCACTTTAAAATTTCCTCTAATATACTCATTTCTCACTTTATCTATCTTCGTCACACCACACATCCATCTCAACATTCTCATCTCTGCTACATGCAATCTCCAATTTTTTATTAATAAAGCTAATTCACTTAGAAATGCTTTGTTTTTTTTTTACTTTATTGTATTTCTGACTCTTTTTCCTTCTCTGTCTGGCATAGTATCTAGTAAAAACAGTTTAAAACAAAAATCACAAAAAAAAATCTATTTTATGGTATTTAAGAATTATCGTAATCGACATACTCATTATCAGCTCTACCTAATAACGATCATCAGTTTTATCGTAAGCGACAAATGAAGGTGATTATAGAGTACTGAGTCAAATCTTAACATTTGAATTAATAGGGAGGTGCCCATATAATACCAAGTAAAAATTTCAAATGGATAATATAAATATTTTGAGAAATATTTAAAAAAAACCTTCTCCTGTAAAATATGCAAAATGGCGGTTACGATCTTCTTCCTGAAAAGGCTCGATATATTCGTTTTATTTATTTAAATGTTTGTATGTATTAATTAAATATCAATCGCTTTTTATTCACCATGTTGCACCTACCACCATTCTTTGCATCACCCAAAGGTTGACTGGTAGAGAATGCCTATGACATTAAGTCCGCCTTTGTACATTTGTGTGCGTAAAGTGTTAATAAATAAATAAATAATGAAATTAAAGTGGTTATTTTGATTTAGTATCTTTTTTTATTCAAAACAAATGGAAAATCATAAAAACTTTCATTGTTAATTAAAAGTTCCATTAGAGTCAGCATTTTAAATTTTAAAAAAATTACAATGGTCCACAACGAGTTCTAACTATATTTTCGAACGATTCCGGGATCCGGGATTCTGAAAAGCATGTCCACATTATACTTTCGTGAGAATAAAAGTGAAGTTTAGGTATATTAGCGCCCGATTATCCGATCACTGGTCATAAGTGATAGCGGAAATTAATCCTAATGCGCAGGCATTAAGTTGATTTTTGGTAAACACATAACATATTTCGACTTACCGGATAAAGGTGTACAGGATACGAATACTGCAGATCATCGTCTGGATTAAGAACCATGTTCAGTTCCACAGCTTCCACCACATAGAGGGCGTGACTGTCGCCGTCTTCTCTCTCTGAGGGCTGGAGAGATAGGTAGGTTAAATAAATATTAAACATCTAGCACAGAGTCCCTGAGGGTGTCTCCGTTTTGGTCAAATATTCGCGTTACTTGGAAAACAGAAAATGTACCCTAAAATCATCAAGGTAAAGTTCAAAATTTTATCACATAACTACCAGAACACCACTACTAGTGGTGGGGTGTCTCCTCCTCTTAGAGTGGTGACGGAACAGTACAGTTGTACTTACATTAGGCAACAACAGACAATGGTACAGCGCCGCTGAGCAGGTAGCTACCACGACCAGTGGCGGGGTGTCTCGTCCTCTTAGAGCGGTGACTGAACAGTACAGTTGTACTTACATTAGGCAACAACAGACAATGGTACAGCGCCGGTGAGCAGGTAGCTACCACGACCAGTGGCGGGGTGTCTCGTCCTCTTAGAGCGGTGACTGAACAGTACAGTTGTACTTACATTAGGCAACATCAGACAATGGTACAGCGCCGCTGAGCAGGTAGCCACCACGACCAGTGGCGGGGTGTCTCCTCCTCCTAGAGCGGTGACTGAACAGTACAGTTGTACTTACATTAGGCAACAACAGACAATGGTACAGCGCCGCTGAGCAGGTAGCCACCACGACCAGTGGCGGGGTGTCTCCTCCTCCTAGAGCGGTGATGGAACACGACTCGGAACCGTAGTTGTCGTCAGCTGGAGGATACATTGCGAGGGGTCCTGATAGCTTCGGCGCGAGGGGGCTGAAATGAAGAAAAAATAACAAATATTAATAGGAAAATTGTTTATTGCAATTAAACATTGGCCAACATGATGGACAACAAGATTCCTGTTCGTCTGCATTTTCATCTGTAAGTTTTCCTAAAATAAATAAAATAAAAATGTACGTTTCCATCTACATAAATGTGGGGGGGGTATGTGGTAGACAAAAATAAAGGCTTTTTACTTCTTGAAACTGCTTTT
This sequence comes from Mamestra brassicae, assembly GCA_905163435.1. NCBI lineage: Eukaryota > Metazoa > Arthropoda > Insecta > Lepidoptera > Noctuidae > Mamestra > Mamestra brassicae. The sequence goes on along the minus strand of LR991008.1, from coordinate 2,379,453 downwards.
TATTTATTAAAACTTCTTAGTTATTAACGTTCTTCTCACGTCGTAAAACTCTTTCACCCTTCCCTTTTACATACATACTCTCTCATTCACTCATCGCTGCGTTCATACACCTTTCTATATTTTAAAGTTTCTATGCGTTCTAAATTAAACATCCTACATAAATTAAAGATCTAGTATAATTTGGTCATTTTTCCACTCCCATTGTGCCTTTCAATTAAAAATATGGTTTAAAAAAAATAAAAAAGGGATCAGAAATAGTTATCACACTAATAAAAACAGCTAGTTGCTAGACATTACTCCAGAAGCAAGACAACCGAGTTAACAAAAAGCATTTCTTACCTCTTCTTATCAAGCTCACACTTCATCATATAAACATCCCCGTTGCCCCTCAGGATCAGCAGGGTCTCGGAGTCAGGTATCGGTGTGAAGTCTACTGCTGTGTCACCGAGACTGTCCAGGATGTCTCTACCGGCTAACTGGCCTGAGGGCTTGATGCCTATGGTGAGGATCTGCACCAGTTTGGGACCCAACTTCAGGGCTATGTTGTAGAGCCTGAATTATGGGAGATTTTAATTAATTTCTTGGGATCGTATGTGTTACAGTGATATTTGTATCAGTGGAAAAGATAGCTATAGAAAGCGAATAGCCCTATTGAAAACATCCGAAAAACAATATTATATTGTAGTACAGAAAAATATATGTCAAATTTGGGAAGTGCCCCTAGAAATCAGCCCAAAGCCGCCATTTCCGCAACCAAGTTGACGTTTTACTCGTCAATATCACTCGTCGAATCGCCGCGATAATATCGCTAGGTATATGATAGTAACAAATACAAATAATATTGTTAAGTGCCAGAATTAATGCCGGGTACATGACGAAATTAGTTACTACTAGCACCATCTAGTATCGAGTCGCAAAAGTAGTAGAGTCAAATACCTTCTAGTATTTTCTATGCTAGAACTTGAGTTCTCGACATCTGGTCATTCGGGACCGGTATTTAGGGGAACTTTCCAGATGTTTCGACAGTAGGAGTTTATAGAATTAACTGACATATACAAGGAGCGCATAGCCCGCGAGCGAGTCAGTATTGAAAGCGATCTTCAAATGCGAGTATAGTGACCAGTAGTGAAGTTGTGTTTTATAATTAGTGTTTTTAAATTAAAGTGTCATTTTGGTTATTTTATCGGCTATTTTTGTTGTCACGAACCCCAAGATCGTAACAATACAGTAAATGACATAATTGAAGCAAGACGATAATATCGTCGCCATTCATTAGCTTGTTGAGGTAAAATAGAGTAGCATTTTCTTTCTTATAGGTACACCAAAATAGTTGCTGGCGCCTAACTCCGCCTGTGTTTAACTATTGCAGTTCTATAATTTTGCAAAGACATAAAATTGATTTTAAAAAGTAATCTCTAGAAATACTGTAATTTATCTTGTCTTCAGACATATTGTGCCCGAAAAATGCACGGATTTTGCGCAGCTACAATCTCTTGTTTTTTATGGGTGGGTTATCATCAAATGACTTCTTCCGCTCTGGGTGGAGCGGAAGGGCGTGTCAGACTCTTACTGACTAAAACCCATCCGTGTTCCTTTTAAAGCTCTTTGCGTTCCAGGGCCGCGGTGACTCTTTCGAACAAATTCCGCAACTACAACGGTCTCTTACAGATTAGTTTACGTAGGTGTATATAATATTTCATATCTTACCTGATAGTGTTATCAGACCCCAGTACAAACACATGCGACAGGGATCCAGGATGCCAGTGAACCCGCCGCACTTCACCCTGGCAGTACAGGAACCTTTCATCCAGGGAATAGCTCCTGAAAATAGAACGGTGCCAATAGTATTAATTGGTGAAACAGCGAAGTTAATTTCCATAGAAGATCCTAAAGTGGGATATAGGTATTACTTCCCTGAAGGGTTTAAAAATGTGTGTAGTTTGTGATAAATTTATTTATTTATCATTATAACCAACTTGACCTAACAGTTTAAAAAAACCACACAAACAAGTTATTGGTCTGTCCAAAACAAAATTAAATATTATAAAAAAAAAAAACAAAATATATACCACTGTTAACAGAACCTGACAAATCTAGGCAAAAATAAAAATAGAAAAAACAGAAACTATAAATGTCATTAAATCGTAATACAATTATCAATAAACAATCAAGAATAAATAGTAATATTAAATCAAAGGAAACAATTATTAGAAACTTTCAATTATTACAGACACATTGAATGAGTTAAATTAGAAAAGAAAAAATAAATTGGGCATGCTGCGATATGAGCAATGGGCTTCTTTGATGAATGAAAGAAAAATATGTTTTAAAACATTATCAGTCCCTCAGCAATAAAAAATAAAACACTAACAAACAAAAGAAGCTGAGTGCGTGTACCGCATATGGTACACGGACTTGCAGGACCATGTAAATCAAACTGGTTGATTATGTATTAACTTTATTATAGATATACTGTTTCTTTTTTGTGTTTTTATTTTTCTGTTAACTCACACACTGTTTAATTAATGGTTCCAATATTTGTAAATAATTTAGATACATGTTAAAGTTTACCTTTGCTGGTAATACTTTGTTCCTATAAGTAGTATACTCTGGGTGCATCGTCCTCACATAATATTAAATTAATTTTTGTATACCAAATTTTGTAAAACCATTTTTTGAAAAGAGTAACTATGGAGTTTCTTGTCCGTTCTTCTCCATAAGAATCTACAGTCACTTTATTAATGTAATACTATTATTTTACTGAACTGTAAATGATGACGTTCAAAAGTGCCGTTTAATGGTTCAATTAAAATAAACGTTTTGACTTTGACATGTCAAAGACATGTACCACGTAGAGTACACTGGACTGGTAACATGTTAATTCAACTTTTTGAATTACTGTGATTCGTTAAAAGTATACGAATTAGCATCCAAATCAATCAATAATTACTGCATTAGCCAAGCTTCCAGATTGAGGAGTAAATGCTCAGCAAAGTAATATATTGGCAATAAAGAAATTCGGCAACTGTAGCCCTGTTCCCCGCAAAAGCAAGGCGATAACATCGTCCGAAAAAATGGTACCATCCATTACATCTATGATAAATAAGCGGTAAGACCGCGGAGCCCTCACGTGGCTTCTAATAATTTGATTATTCGCCGGCCATTTTGTTTTTTTTTCTTCCTCTTTTTTGGCGGGAACGCGGTCTGGATTAATCGTGCGTTTAGATCTCGCCTTCTTGTTGGATTTACTTGTTTAATATTAAAATGGGGTCTGTGATTCCGAACTGACGGTAAGGTGAAATGTAAGGCAGAATGAGCCACACTTTGGGAGGATTTATGTAGTACATTTTGTGGTTATTCGGACCATATTAAAAGTTGATTGAGCTAGAGCAAAGTGTACCACGCAGTGGCTATCAAGATTAATTTATTAGACAGCTATGACGACCACTATTATTTCGTCGAACTTCTGCTTAACGTGATTCTCTAAATAAGAAGACCCGTCTTACCCCTTAGACATAGATAAAGCCAATTAAAGAGTTAAACTTAAATGGATTTAAAAAGAAACTTAAAGAGCTAGGTACTATGTTTTAATGTTATTAATATTATAACTTAAACGATTATTTGAATGATAATTTGCTATCCTAATCTGAATGATAATTTGACATCCTAATTCGAATCTTAATTTGACATCCTAATTCGAATCTTAATTTGATATCCTAATTCGAATCTTAATTTGACATCCTAATTCGAATCTTAATTTGACATTCTAATTCAATTGTAATATTAACTGTGACATCTATTCTTACTTTTTACCCGACTCGGTCGGTCATTGATATGATTGTCATTAATCTTACTTTGTCATCCTAACCTGATTGTATTTTAGGAATTACTTTTAACTGACACATCTGAATAGTTGTTACTTAAATATGTAATTTATGCAATCAATACCTAATTTTAATGTATTCCTTAATTTTTTGTATGTACCAAACATTTGCACGCCACACCGGTAGAATGTGATGATACCACTGACTAATCCTAAGACCTTAATTATGTACCATATTCGGACAAATAAATGATTTTTATTATTATTCCATTCATTTCTTTATTAAAGGTTCTATTAGTCGGCTTAGATTATAAACATAAACAATCGTTGCTTTGTATTAGAAGAACTAGCACCTTTTGCTAACTCACTCATCTTCGTTCTCCAGATTACTAGAATTATCCACTTCCATTTGCTTTCCGCTGAAGCGTCATGTAGTTCTCTCGGCACGCTTTCTCGTACAGTTTCCCGAAAGCAAAACCACGAATCCTTACGAATGATCTTCAATTCCAGTTTCCCATTTTCGAAAAACAATATCCCCGACCTGATTAAGCTAGACTGGTTATCCAGGCTTTTCCAAAAAGCGGAGTACTTCAAAAAGCGTTTACTTCACAATTTACAATGTCTATCAATAGGTCCCGCCAGTGGGGCACAGCACATGCTACACGTCCAATTTGCGCTAATCCCATTGCCGGCCACGTTCGGGATTCAGTTACAGCAGACCGTTCATTGTGTGCAACTTTGAATTCATTGGGAGTTGCCTAGTGTTTTATTATTTTTGGTGGAGGTTGGAAGAACTATCTTATGCCATAAAAAAATTACAATCCTTTTTTTACGTTTTAATAAAATAATTTATCGTCAATTATTAAAAGACAGAGACTAGATCCCACGACAAAGGGAATCCTAGTGTGGGGTCTAGGGTTTAAATTTAGTTTGAAATTTGTATTTAAAAAAAAATAATGGGCTAATTGAAACTTTTTAAATAGGAAACTATTTAAAAAAAAGTGTCAATTTTATTATTGACGTTTTATTAAACGGGCCAATTGTAAAGATTGGGTAGGTTTGACTTGCAACTACAAATTTAAATAAACTTTATAATTAAGCTATCTTTTTTTATAATTATTTATTTCTTTGATTCTGTGTTTGCGGTTTTATTTCTATAATATTGACATATTTATGACTATTCCCTAATATGATGAATTAAAATACCGCAGCAGTTTATCTATGATCAGTTATGTTGCAGTGCCATTTTCATCTCGTATTCAAGTCGCACAAGGATGCGATAAATTGGCTTAATCATTATTTTGAGTTCATGTATTGGAAAAGACAGCTTCCACACTTTATAATTTTCAATTTAGTGTTCATCACCATCTTCTACTTCTCTTATATTTAAAAATAACTTGCTGTTCGTTAGTCTCGCTTAAACTCCAAAACGGCTTCAATGATTTAAACAAATCTTTTTTTGTTGTGTTCGTGATTGTCAAGGCTGGGTTTATATGAAAGAAAAAACAAAATCAAACATATCTGTGCGAAGCCACTATAGTAGGCGCCAGATAAATGTGGAATAAAGTACATTGACCTTTCCCTAATAACTGTTTATAGGTACCTGAACAATTAAATATGAATCGTTTTTCATTATTAGACAATGTTAAGGATCACGAGAGATGATGATTCGGGACAGCTTTGTGTCATTAATTCCGTTTTTCAAATTAAAAATGTCAATAATTGTAGGTGGGTCAGTGACCGTTATTCCACGATTATCTGGCGCCTACTATAGTAACTACATACAAGTAAATGTGCCCTGAATAAAACAATACCGCTTGATACGAACGTATAATGAAAACAATAAAAATAGAACCTAAAGAAAACTGTCGCTGGTCAGCTACCAAAATATAAATCAAACAATTTTTACATACCAAAGAAAAGGGTAACCATTAAGCGGTCAACTAAAAAAAATACACATACAGTGAAACGTAAAAATTACAAATGGGATGACATTAGAACAAACGGGGTATCCGACCCGGTCCGTAGTGTCTCCGGAACAAAAACCGATAAAAAACGGCGAAAAGGATCCGATCCGGTAAAAAATAAGAATCAGACAAAGCGGCCGGACGGCCGGTAACCTCTATACGTGTCCAGTTTTTTTACGAGCACCCCGCAGCCCTTTTGTCCTTCCGGGAGGCCTTTTTTTAAATAGATCAGGGGCTGGCAAGTAAAGACCGCGGCCGACGTCCACCCTGAAATATTATTGTGGATTTTTCTGCTCGGCATTCATAAATATTTCCCAGGGAGAAGCCCGCAAACCCCCCCTCGTCTACCCACTGTAAGGGATTTACTCGAATCGGCGTAGAATTATAAATTCGGTTAATAAAATATGATACGATAAAGCTGGTTTTTTCTCTGGCGGACCTCTATTATATTTTGTTTAATTTAAATATGAATAATTAAATTTAAAAAGGAAATCTCGGGGCTAATGAAATTTTTGTTTTCGAGATAATGAATTGAAAACACCGAGTGTCGCTCGCTCTGAGCTGTGTTATTCTTTTCTCGCTCATTCGGATTCATCCTTCGTAGTCTAAAAACGCCTGGAAAATATAATATTTTTTAAATGTATTAATTATGAATACGAATTATATTTTTTCCATGTTTATCTGACCCTTTATACTATCGTGGGGGTCTACACGAGCGAATTGTATTTTTTAAGGCCCACAGAGTAATTAGAATTAATTATTTTTTTATAACGCGCCGTGGAATAAGGAAATTTCGGTATTTTCAGTGGCTAGTTAAAGTTAGGGCCCGTAACGTGAACAATGAACTACTTTCATAACGGCCTCATCACTCGTAATGGCTGTGGAACAGGCAGTCACAACATAATCACAATTTTAATATTCTACACCCATCCAAATTGTCGGACACGAGTTAAAAGTATAAAAAGAGTGCGGTCGAGACATGGGTCCCCAGAACCTCGAACAACGCCTTTAATCAACACAAACGCAGCCGGCGATCAAACGGCCGAGAATTAAAAAAAAACATCGATCCAGTCTGCCACGACCACAAGGGATTAAAATCGTAACGAACGTATAAAAATATTCAAATACAATACTAACAAATTGATACAAACACTCATTAGGTGCGGATCGCGGAAGGCGCCCCTCTCCCCCCCCCTCCCCGGCGGGGAGCCGACCGCCGCCGATCTCTACCGACATTACAATCCACATCCAACGTACAAATATTATCTAAAATTCCTTCTCATTTATAATCCTTTTGTGTCCTCAGCGCGATGTCCTCCGTCAAACCCCCCCTCTCCCCACAGGGGTCGGGTGGGGGTATTTTTATATTTTTAATCGCGTTGGGCATTATCCAAATGGACATTGGCGGGTGCGCCGACTGCCGGTGCCGTCTAGATGATAAATTCTCCTTTCGTTCGACACCGGGCGCAATGTTTTGTTTTGTCCCTTCAGTAATGTCTCCTTTATTGGTATCGGAGTGAAAAAAAAATACCCTCATAGTCATTAATTACAGTAGATTTGTCTGTTGGTGACTGGCGAGTTCTTGGCGACTATTAAAAATGCTCCGCCATCTGTGGCTTTTCGTCGGCTGATTTTTTCGGCTTCTCGGCAAATGAGGATTGATTGTGGCAATCGTTTGATGCAGATTCTTATTGAATGCGATGACGGCCTCGTCCGTGATCGATGGTCTGCCTTTGTGGCTACAATTAGGTTACAATTTTTGTGAAGCTGTATAGAGGGAAGACAAATTGTGTCAGTTCAAGTTAGCGAGTCATTATGATTTTTGTATAGACCGTACATCGATCTTTTTTGAGGAAAACCTCAAGACAGAAATAAACTTATGAGGAGTAATTCGCAGAAGCTAATGAGGATACAGAAAGAGACAGTTCTTTGATTTAAAGAAACTGTAGCTAATTTAGATCTACATAACTCGGTCCGCTCCTTTTAATCAATGTTCAAACGCTAACAAACGATCAGCAAAAATACGCCGAAAAAGCTAGCTACGGAATCGTGAACGTACATAAATTTAGGTCCCGTATACCCGCACCCACGACGGCCGGCCCGAGGTTTCACACCATTAATTCTTGCGCGCAGTCCACTGCACTTTTTCCATCGTTCCTCAAAAACTTCCACGAAAAAAAGAATCGCTTTTCTATATGCAAAACAGGGTACTGTGCCCAGACCACCGTTATAATAGGGATCATCTATACGATATCAATTTCGTCTAATATATTGGGGTATTTTATATTTTATTGGAGCCAGGATTTTGGTCCCATTAAACTTTTTTTCGAATTTTATGTCACGGAAGATATTGTTCTTCTTGTTTGGGCTTTAAAAATGGGGGTCGTGTAATGTATTGTTTTTGAGTTATGTTGTAAGTTATAGAAAAGTAATCCGAGTGGTTTTGCTCAAAGTGGTTTTTTGAATATCTTGGAGCTCGATTCTGATAATTGTTATGAAATGACGAATGTATAACATTAGGTTCGGTTCAAATTTTCTATTGATAATAATTTAATGGCTTTTTATTATTTTTTTATTTGAGATAGTTTACTCTTGACTCTAGTCTAGGTCATTGATGACAGAGACAAAGCCGACGATGGAGCGAGCTTACCCAGGAGAAGCCTGTTCACTCTAATTTTGAAGAGATTAGGTTGCTGGCTTTTAGCCTTTTTCACGTAATCAAAAAATGAAGACGATACAGTGCGATAAAAACACGCGAGACGTCACTTCGCTGGTAAAAATTGTACCAAAATAGTGACGTCACGATTGTTTTTAATGCACTGTTTCGTCTTAATGTTTTGTTTACATGAAAAACGAAAAATACAATTTCAATATTTTTTGGAAATCTATCTGACGGACTAATTCGATTTTTTCGGCAAAATATTGTATTGTCTGCACCATTTTAAGCATAGAACTAATACAATATTTTACGAGTTGCGCCACTTAGTATTAAGTGAAGATCACTGATGGTTTATAGAAATAAATTAGTCGTTTGGAAACCGCCATTGCGATTTATAATATTATCAGTAATCATAGTCTGCTACAGACAATGCTGGCTGGTAGACCTCTCCGATCTCTCAAGAATTAGGTCTGGTCTTAGTTTCATCAAATCCCACTACCATCATCGGTTAGTACCTACCTATAAACTAATTGCTTCCATAATTTGTAATTCAGAGCTTATTACTCAGTGCAAATGAGATAATGATAATCCCTTAGTTAATAATACAGCCTATGTTAATGATGACGACTGGCAGTCTGAAATAATTGACGCAAATCGTGTTTGTTATCAAAACTGATTGTCGAGTACAAAGGTGATTTTTTAGGGTTCCGAACATCCGTAAAAACGGAACCCTTATAGGATCACTTGGTTGACTGGCTGTCCGTTTGTCACAGTCAATTTTCTCCGAAACTACTGAACCGATTCGGTTGAAATTTGGTACACATATGAACTTCTGTGACCCAAACACGGACGCATTACGTAAGTAAATAAATAAATTTTGAGTCTAGGGGACAAATTAGATAACAAAAAAGTTTTTTTAACTGTACCGTGTGGTATATCAAATGAAAGGGTTTATTATGAAGGTTATACTTAAATGTTTTTTTTAAATATTATGTTACGACTGTAAACTGGTACCTAAGTTTAAAAAAAAATAGAAAAAAAATTACCATTCCACCCCATATCTTCGAAATTACTGAGCCAAAAATTTTGAACAAAAAAAAAGGAAACGTTACTTATGTTAAACTTTAAAATTACCGTAAACGTTGCTTAACCTGGAAGATCGACTCGTGCCGCTGTTATTATTTGGCCACGAGCTCCTCTAATTGCTTCAAACCGTGTCCTGTTCTCCCCACTGTCCCATTCATCCCATAATGTTAACGAAATAAAAAAACGCAAGTCAACCGTCACTCAATCACTCGATAAACTCGTGTTTATCTGTTAAACAAACAGTTGATCCAGGACACAGTGTACATTTCCCGAACGTTTGCAAAAGGGAATCGGTGAGTGTGTCGTTTTCGAGCGTTTAGCGGGAAAACGCAGCGTCAAGTGTCAAACCGACGTGTGACGTAAAGTATTGGCTGTGAAATGTTGGAGTTGACGGTTTTGATACTTGACGATTTAATTCTTAGATTTTTTTTTGGGCGGTTTAGGCAACATACCGACAACAGTGGAAGGCAATGGGGAGACCTTTGCCCAGTAGTGGACGTGGATATAAAATAATTTTATGACTTTTACTTTACCTTAGCTATCAACTTACCTGATTCTTTTTGTACCTCTGTAGGACTATTAGATATAATTAGAACTCTATCATATACATCCCGTTTTCGTATAGCCTATAGCCTTCCTCATGAATGAGGCTATCATGTACAAAAATAATTTTCCAAATCCGACTGGTAGTTCCAGAGATTAGCGCGTTCAAACAAACAAATAAACAAACTCTGCATTATTATTATATTAATAACTAGTTGCCGCCCGCGGCTCCGTCCGCGTGATTGTCGAAAATTATACCAAGGGAACATACTCCGAAGATAAAAATATTCTATGTCCTTTCCCGAGACTCAAATAATCTCTATACCAAATTTCATCTAAATCGGTCCAGCCGTTTGCGCGTGAAGAAGTAACAAACATACACACAAACACTTTCGCCTTCATAATATTAGTGTGATTAATACTATTTACAACAAACTCAGCTAAGGCTGAGACATCAAGATATCTAGTCCGTTGTACAAGATGGGTTGGTCCTCAATTACTTTCTATAAAACACTCTTCTTTTTTCCGTTTTACGCCAAAACTCAGCTACCTTTTTTGCTTTAAAAGAATCTGGCAAAGAAACAGCATCAACAACACCGAGTCGCACTACATTATTATCGTGGCGAAACAACGATCACTTCGTCCCAGGCCAACGCTTCGCTATTTTTATTCAGTTCCTTTTTTTGGCCACAAACCTCCTTTTTGCCCGCAACCGCGTCCGCGGTCGAAACTGTTTAATGATTTGAAAAACGTGTTCTATCAGCCTTTATTCGGAAACAACCGAAAAAAGGCGACAACAAAGGGTTCAGAGTGCAAATATAGACTCATCGGTAACCACTCTTCTATCCCTGTACCCTTTTCGCATTGAACTTTCATCTTTATTCCCTTGGTTTAAGATGCACGTTAGATATTTTGGTACGCAGATTTTTTTTTGTTGAAGTGTACGCACAGATCTCATCGGCAATTTATTATATTTTGTCCGTTGGTGAATTTACGATTATTTGAACGGCCGGTGGCCTGTGCGATTGGCTGTTTCTAACGCCGATAATACGTGCGCGATATATCGAGGAATGGTAGAACAAAAGGTTTGTGTGTTATGGTAATGAAGCTGAATGAATAATATTGAAAGGCAAATACAATAAATATTAATTGTTTTAATTTTGAGGCCAGTTTTTTATGGACTGAAAAGTTCATCAGTGCATAAAGAATATCACTCGAGCCCCGTCAATTTTCTACCCCTACAAAAATTATATCCACTTAATCAGATTTTACATTCAGTGAATTAAATTCAGTAAAATTTCTCTTTTCATAAATAAAAGATTAATCAGAAATATATAGGTTACTTAAAAATTTTGTCAATATTGGCAGCCGATCAACGCTACCGATACTTAACTAGTTAATACCCGTTGAATTAACAAGTCTTAACTTTAATTTAATCACATTTGTAAACTTTTGTAGTATTTCTGTAGGTTTCTTAACTATGAAACACAAACAATTGGTGTAAGTATCCACTTCACCACCTACAAATCGTAATAAAATTCATAAAAATAAAATATTTAACCCAATACGGCAGAGGTCAATATAACACATACGTAAAATTTACGATATATTTACATATGTGATAAAAAATCGTGTTCTACACGGGGTCGCCGGTTCAATTCCCTTGCTCGGTTTAATTAAACAAACCGAATATAATATACGGTGGCAATTTTATACGTGTGTGGCCGGCCTAACGACACTTTATAGATGAGTTGTGAACAACCATTTGTCGGCACATATTAATTTATTATTGTTCAAATTTATATGTGACGGGAAAACGGGATATTTATGCTTTATAATAAATTTTGACATGCTCGCATTTTGTACTGGAAATTGACGGTAGAGGTGTGAAAACTCGATTTTCAAACGTGTTTTATTTAACGCAGGGTATCTTTTTCTTAGGTTATTATTATCCAAAAGCTGATAAGGTAAAGTATATTATTTCATAATAATAAAAAAAAAACACTCCACTAAGAAAAATATTTTATCCTCAAGACATCAAGTATCAAAACTTCCCACATAAAAAGTTAGTTAAAAACTAAAATCTTCCTGAACATTTAAAAGTTTACATATACAAATTCTGCGTGACGAAATATCGAGTTTCCGTAGTAACACTAACTAATAAAAATAGGGGAGTTTGAATAGAAAAATAGAATGATTAATTTATTCTATTTTTGCGCGTGGTGGTTAATATGCATGCGCTGTTCGGGCAAGTCTCTGGGGCATGAAACATGGTTTCTATTATTTATAACGCATTTAATGCTAGGGATCATCGTGTGTGAGCTATTTTTATTCATTATGCATGAGGACTCGACCATTTAAATGTGGTGTGCCATGTTATCTAAATGTTTCGACCGATTTTTGTAATATTTTTATCGCAATCGACACTGTAGAAGATTATAACAACAAACAGTAATGATATTTGTTACAAAAAGATGACGTACTCGGTTCATAATCTTTGTATGAAATAAGGAAGACGTCAAAGTAAACTTTGAATGGACGCAAAACAAAATATGTCAACATTTTTGGAAGAGTGATACCTTCGAATTTCTATAAAAGTTTGCTGATTATGTTGACACTTAATCCATTTACTCTGTACCGTAACTTAACAACATTGAGCCATGGTCCCAGAAGCTTCCTAAGCTCTCAGTTGCACCTCAGCAGATTAGAAAATGCACGTGCACATTGTAAAATATTCCAGCCTGTCCTGGTCTCGGGTTGTTCCGTCAGGACACGTGTCAGGAACTTAGATCTAACCGAGTGGTAGAATAGGTGTCAGGGTTGAAGTAAGGTTGTCAAGGAAACGCCACAGAGACGGATGAAAAGCTTTTCAAAAGGATTGCTGAAGGAACAATACTGAGAGAGGTGTTAAAAGATATGTTCATTTAGAACGAGATAGACGGACTGAAGTATTTCGTTTTGAAAGCCGTTAGGTTGTGTGAAACTTATGTCTCACTAAGATGACGATACTTATATTTTAACTATCCCTCTCATATGGAATGGACAAGTGAAATTAAGAAACAAGAAGTGTCATAGGTTGACAGTGTATTTCTGGCTGTCTGTCGAAGCGTGCAGGAACGGACAAATTCGATTATTTGGCTATTACGAGATTAAGATGTAACACATCGTAAGATTATGAGAATGGAATAGAAATACTCCTTATTACACTCCATAATAAACTACAATAGGAGCTTAAAAAATAGTAGAGTGTAACAATCGACGGTCTTATCGCTATCATATTCACGCACTATATAAATTCTGGTAAAGGACAGGTCATCCTGAAGGTTGCCATAAAAATGCGTTCAGTTAATAGAGACACCTTGATGGCAGAAAGTAAAAAGAAGTACCACAAAGTTTTATATCGACAACCTTCTGGAATCCCGTGTTGGCTGTCAACAAGGTGATCCCCTCGGGCCAGTGATCTTTAGTTTAGCCATTCACCCAATCTAAATTTGGAATTTAGCTGTCGAACAGCTAAATTCCAAATTTAGTGTTTGCTAGATGATGGAATCATAGGAGGTGATGTGGACACGGTCTTAATCGTGTAAGGGGGAGAGTTATGTAGAACTTTGACGTCATAAAGTGCTGGCACTCAGCCAAATTTGAATAAATGACTTTTGATTTTGAAAAGAAATATATTGTCACTCATTATATATCGATTCTGTTTCATAAGGTCTTTCCGACTGGCTAGAGAAAAGTTGCGATAGCTCGGTTAATATACATGTTATAAAAATAATGTATAGCCTATAGCACTCAGGAATAATGTAGCTTTCTACCAGTGACATTTTTTTTAGAATTGCATCATTAGTTCCAGAGATTACCCTCTACATACAAACTTTACCTCTTTATGATATTAGTATAGTTTAGAACAACCAGCCAGTCTATTCGGTAAAAATCATTATCTGCCTAGCCTTTTTCCCAACATATTATTTCCCAGCTAGATACCAGTTTTTTACGTGGAGCGGCTGCCTACCAGACCTCCGCAAGCCAGCAACTGGGTAACACGGTACTTCTTGGCAAGACTGGTGTCCATTTTCTGGCTTCTGATAATCCGTGAAAACTGAGCTTAAGTGAACATAACACCGCAGATTGACAACTCAATTTAATTGAGTTTTAGCGGTGAGATTTACAGAATAGCTCTGCCATAAAAATAGTATTATGGTGTCGAATAAATAAAACATATACGACTTCCCTTATTTGTATTTTCTGTAATTTATAATAGTAATATGCAGCTGAATCTGGTTTGACTGGAAGCCGACCCCAATGTAGTTGGGAATAAGGCTAGGCAGATGATGATAATAGTAATATCCATTGAAGAGTATTTAAACTCAAATCCGATTTTCTTATAACCCAATCTGCTACAATTAACTTAATTTCTTACAACCATATATCTTTATCAGCATCTTTCCTTCCTTTACTCCAGAGCCATCAATACACGAACAGGTAAACAGTATCAAACATCCACAGGTAATCAACGCGCCAAACGAAATGGTCACAATAAAATATTTGGGGTGAAAATGCCTTTCACCATCCGAACCCTGACTTTTCACCTTACTCCGGAAACAAACATTTTTCGCGAGGAATGACGCGGATGTTGAATGAATAGATGGGGCAGAGCTTAAGGTATTTTTGGAACGAAGTTCTTTATCGCTCATTCATTCACTTGCGAATGGATCAATATAATAATGGGAATGGAACAACGTCTATTAGTATCATCTAACCAGTCCGTCTTGAAGAGATCTACCTACCATTGTACAGTAGGTTTGAGTTGTCCTTTATTTGGTGTTCGTATGACATTTTTCATCACACAGCAATGCATTTCTAATTGTGCTAAACCGGAACTACGTCTATACGAAGTGACCTTAGGGTGACCAGATTCAATTTTTTTTTTAAGAAAGAAAAGATTGAAAACATGTGACAAACTGTGTCTGGATCGGACATTACTCCCACGAGTCTGTGGTCATACCACAGACAAAACCGAACACAGTTCAGTTGTCTATGGCATGACGCCCGGCACTGACTGACAGTGACAACATAAAAAATAAATAAACAATAGCACTAGAAGAAGACAATTTACAAATATTCGAAAAAGAAAAAAAAATGTTGACAATCGCTAACGCTGCTAGAAAATAACTGTGAAAATATATAAAAACTTATTGTTTGGCTCTTTCAGTTTCTCTATATCCGTGTAAACCTTTTAATAATTAAATGTATAGCGATGTGGGAGTCCGGTGTTTCACGTAAATTGTCGATCCGGGATAATACTGATCAATATTAACGATCGTCGAACACTTCGTGCGTTTCCGCCGCGGTTCGGTCACGTTCGCAAATTGAATTAGTTATGCCCTCTGATTGGCTGCGTGTTTTATTCGTCACTGATTGCGTGTACGTTGATGACGTAATAAGTTCGTTCGTTGTTTGAAATTGGGTGTTGATTGGTGAAGATCGGTTGTGTTTTACATGTGGGGAACTCAGTTTGTTGTTAACACACCATAATCGAATGAGGTTGGAGAATTAGGACAAATAAAATAAAAATCTTACGCGTTTCAATAATTAAGGTCAATAAAACTGAAGATCTTTATTTACATGACTTGAAAAACCTCCAGAATATGAAAAAAAAACCGGTCTTGTGCTGTATTGACCAAATAAGGTTAATATTTTAGTATCTAGGTAATATAAGATAGATAGATATATATCTAGGTAATGTCATATAAGAAGATAGTATCTAGGTAATAAGGTAATAATTAAGGTTAGTATTTAGGTAATCTTGACGATATTATATCGATTTCAAATATTATGTATTTTTTTGTTGTTGTACACCTACCATACTGCAAAGTCAAAGTCAAAACGTTTATTCCAATTAGGCCATTAAAAGGCACTTTTGAACGTCAACATTACAGTTAAAAGAATATGTATAAAAATCAAGCGACTCTACTGTCCATTCACAAAATAGTCTAGGTAGATTCTTATGGAGAAGAACGGACAAGAAACTCCATAGTTACTCTTTTCAATAAAAGTTTTGAAATAAATGGTACTCACATATTTACAAATATTGCAAACAATTGATTTTTCAGTGTGTGAGTTGTTTAAAAAAAATGAACATCTATATAATTAAATACACCATTGCAGTATTTTTAATCCAAAGGTTGAGAAATGCTTTGTTGTATAAAGTCCGCCAATGTACCACTACTGCACATAAAATAAAACTAAATAAATCATTATCTTTATCTATGAACTACTGGCACCTAAAATACTTGCAGAAAATATAATACAACTATCTAATAATAAAAATGAAGAGTTTGTTTGTTTGAACACGCTAATCTTTGGAATTACCAGTCGCATTTGGAAAATTCTTTTTGTAACTACTAGCCTTATCAATATTTTTTAACATTCATGAGGAATGCTACAGATAGGTTATACGGGAACGGGAAAAACCGGGATATGCGAGTACGAAGTCGCGGGCAAAATCTAGTGTAAGAATAAGTAGCTTAATGAACGAGTTAATTTTTCGATCTAATAAATTACTTCTCACTAAAAGCTAGACAGCAGATAATACATAACACCCGTCCATCTAAAACACGATCCAAGATTACACCAACCGCCTACAAAGACCAAAATCCTTTACCCAGTCCCGCCCACTCAAGACCGTATTAACTAAAAACGCGAAAAACGTCCACACGATTATAATACTAGAGAGAGGGGGTCAACTATCTGCCTTTTGAATTCAACCTAAATCGCGTTCATACGAACTGGGAGCTTAAAACTAATACATCTGGGTGGCATGTGACCGGAGTGGAGGGGAGGGAGGTAAGGGTGGCATGTAGTGGTGGGGGGAGGGGGTGAGTTCGGTGTTAATTATTCACATTTTAATTTACGAAGCCCAGTACTGGCCAGTCGCAACGGGGAAAAATGTCTTGTGATCATTCGACAGTTGGGCGGAGTGTGTGTGATGCTGTGAAGGATTTCTGTATTGTAATTAGTCGTGATGATTAAGTTAATGGGGAATGTGGTGATTAGGAAGAAGGAGAAGTTGGTATGATTGATGATGAAGTAAGGAACTTACGTGATGGTGAAATTAGTATGATTGTAAAGGTAATCGAGCTTCTATTGTAACTTAAAAACACAATAGCTTCTGATGCTCATTCTGATGTTCATTTCGAGATAGTCTTTGATATCTTGTATTTTCTATAGAAAATATAAAATATAAGAAGTAGGTACTTAACGGTAACTAACAGGTGCATCTTCTTTCGAAAGTCCATAATGAGGACAGTAAACTTTTTTGTCTATCCCTTTAAGAATTTTTGTTCCCATTAACCAGAAGTCAATTCAAAACAAATATAACTAAATGGGACTAAAAGATGTACCCCTGATCATCTACCAAAAATATTTTGCGAAGGCACACCCCGCCGTCCTCAGGTACATTATTCAAGCCAACATTCAAACGCTACCTTCAACCCCAAACGTATTAGACATCACTTTCATGACACATGCTATGAATAAACGAAACAAAAGCAGCCCCACCTATGAGCACAGCCGTCCCTCTCTGCCACTATAGCGGAGACAAGGACACACATAGTGCTCCTATCCGATACCGATGAGAAAAACGATCAGAATACGGACCCACGATTGCTATCTAAATAATTCAAGCGCGTATTCAGTCTCTGTAGCACTTTGCAAAATTCTACACTCACATTTAAAAGTGGCAGCTCAACTTTATTCTCATCCACATAAGGGTTAAATTCAAACGTGTGACAGTTTGGGAGAGCTGGCGAAAATGCGGTGCAAACGTATGGAGTTTTTACAGGCTCTTATACGAAAATGTCGAACCGAATCGGTGTTCTCATAAGCAAAATGTATGGGACAGAAATTTAAATTCGTGTATGCAGGGTAGATTCAGAAGATTGGATGTTTAATTAGTTTGCAGTTTTGTTTTAACATTGGATGAATCGAAATGCTTTTGAGAGGCCATCAATTATTTTGGAATAATCTTATTTCATACGTCTCTTTGTAATGACAAATCTGACTGACAACACACGATCAATGCAGTCCATGTAATTTATACATTTTTAGGCTTTGGTCACATTTTGACTCGTATTGGTGGAAACTGTAGTCAAGTCAGAGAACCCTCTTGTGCTATACAATAACTTCCAGGGGCACACATTACCAGCCATAGCAGATTAATATTTGACCAAGATTGAAGTATCAGTTAAGAACCCTGTGCGGCACAAATATTGACTTACAGGCTGAAGCAGATAGTCGATGGGGCCGAAAAGTTCTGGAGTGGCGACCGCGTACCGGAAGACGCAGCGTTTGAAGGCCTATAAGGTGGACCGATGATCTGGTGAGGGTCAGTTGGGGGGAGTTGCGAGACGCAAAGGACCGGTTGTTGTGGCGACACTTGGGGGAGGACTATGTCCAGCAGTGGACGTCTTTCGGCTGATATGATGATCCACTTGAACTGCCGCACAAATATATTAGAGTAAAGCCTCAAGAGACAAATAAATATCTTAACCAACATAGTCTCCTGGTACTTCTGTAACAACTACAGCATCCCCCTTTACATTAACCCGACGAGCACTCTCAAAAACAATGAATATGAATCGTAAAAACTGAATGACAAGATGCGGTGGGATAAGGCGCTCTAATAACGCGTCAGTGTCGATCATTGTGCGGGATGAGGCCGATTTGTAATGTAGATGTGTCTGTATGAGCCCTTTTATGATAGCTCCCTGCGAATTTATTACACACGTCAATGGAGTTATGAATATGGGTTTTTATTAGGTTTCTGTCTGATGTATTTTAATTGGGTGTTGTTGATTTGTTTAGTGAATAGTATCTGATGGGTATAAAGTTATTTGTATTCTTGTACCCAAGCTGTTTATACGAGCAGGTAGGCTAGGGTGCTCTACTTTATGTTTAAGACAGTCTAGGAATCATCTTATTTAACGAAAGTCAAGTAAATTTTCTGTAACGTTTCTCCAAACAATTGTTCAATTGTTTTTTGTGCTCTTCTGTCCATAGAAGGATCTCTTTGTCACCCTTGAAGACACCACAAGACATCTGACATCTTGAGATCATCATCGTTCTCGTCTCATCTCACAAAGAACTCTTGTTATTTGTTCTTGCTGTTCTTGACAACAAAAAAAAAAACAAGAATAGAGTTTTTCTTGATGAAATAAATGGTCAAGAAAAACGGACGTCAAAATTTTCAGCAGTCCCAAAATATTTACGAAAACTTAACCAAAACAGAGATCAAAATAATAACTAAGAAAACACATCTTTCATGATCGGTGCAGCAAAATACAGCCAGGTATCGAGCGGGTTCATTAAAAGGGCAGCGAGGGTGGGCCTTATCCAATATTTATTAACTTATTTCAAAGAAAATCGTATAATTAACACCATAGCTTCGCCCCTGGAGCTAACACCCCACGCGAGAACCTTCGACGGTGAGCGATAGAGTTCGTAGCGTAGATGCGACATGATAATGTAAAGGAGATATTAATAAGCGTAGATTTTATTTATATGTTGAGTCTAGTCTGGTAATTGTGCTAAGCGTTTGTGACAAGTATGGTCCTTGTGGGCTCTTAGTGGGTCCTGCCTGATAGCTATAGCCTAAGAGTTATATAGATTCGATTGAATAGGATCACTTTGAGAAAAGTGTACATCGTCATCGATAGCATCAACGCTTTTCATAAGGTGGTCAAACGCGATCTAACTAATGATAAAAGTAAGTATGATGATTTTGGAACTGTTGTTTGTTTTACACAAAAAGTAACTTACGAATTTCAAAAATGGCATAAAATTCAGAATATTGAGGTAACCGTAAAATACTCCGCTCCATGTAAAATACTGGTATTCAGCTAAATCCGGTTTGACTGGAAGCCAACCACAATAAAGTTAGGAAAAGGCTAGGCAGATGATGATTCAAAATTTTGAAGATTATTACATAAAACTAAGATGTCATCGATGAAGACTCTGATGAAGCAGTAATTTTGAAATTGCATTGAGGTCTACAGCAAGACCCCGTGTAGAAAATGAACAGTGTTGAGGGCTATCCCACAATATCTTAGAAACTTCAGTTAATAATAATAATAGTTTATTGGGTCATAAAAGTGTCTCAATATTTAGGTGTGACACTGGATCCCGCACTAGGATACCCTGTGTCGCAGGATCCAGTCTCTTTCGAGTTTTTTTTTATATCTTCAAAAATCTGCCGTGTCAATAAACTGGCTTAAAATCATCGTAATTCAGTTCTGGGAGAGAGACGGAGCTGTACAGGATGAAAAGCACTATCCCTTTTTCAAGACGGAACCACGATGGCATTGGCTATTCGTAGTATGACCCCAGTACTCTGTAGGCACAAATGCGAACGTCGTGTAAGTTATTTGCCAATTATCAATCTGTCGGGTCTGCTCTCATCACTCTTAGCGCTCAATTAGTATTCAGTCTCTCTCCTTACGTGTTCCAAACTTAATGAGAGTATGTGTTTGAGTCGTATTTTTGAAATTCAGACCCTTTGAAACAACATGGCCATCGCAAAAATATGTTAATGTCACCTGTGAAGCGGCTATGTGAGCAAAATTGATTAAGTCTCCTTGCTAAGTAATGTATTTTTGATGTTAAGTGTGGATTATGATTACTTTAGCTGGGGTTTTTGTAAATATTGTAGGAGTTGTAGAAAAAGGAGTGGAATAAGGTAATAAAGTAAATTTATCTAATAATGAAAACAAGAAAAAAGGTAAGGAGATAATTTAACGCGCGAACCCAGACAATACGTCAAAAATCGAACAAAGAAAAAGAGGGCACAAATCTACTTGTTTTAGAAATTAAGGAGCATTTTGTATGTTAGAAGGCCCAGGAACTACAAAACCAAATCGATGCAAAATTGACTATACCTCTAGAACGTGTGATCTATGAAACTTAATACAAGACTGACGTAAATGTAGCCTCACCTACTCTAAAAATCCACACATAATCTAAAACAAAAACGAACACTCTCGAAGCCAGAGGGTGCAAGATCGAGCCGTCGATGCACCCCATTGCCCCCGCTTTGATCTCGCCGCCGCCGATCGGCTAACTGGATTATTTAACGAGTTCTCACCCAATTCCGTTAATTGGTCGGTAATCCGGTAGCTAAATGACAGGTACAGGGCTTACGCCAAGCTTGGTACAATAGTGAGTTTGATTAGTGTTCGTGTAAGTAGAATGTGTTATATGAAGTTTTTGATAAATTGGTTTTCGTGGGAGTGGTTAACTGCTGGATTTTTTAATTTTTTTTTACGAAATGACGTCAAGAACACTGATTGTAAAAATGTTATTTCGGATTGCCATTTTACTATTTTAGATATAAGTGTTAAATTTCTGCATACGGAAATGGTTATGAATTTTAGTGATGATGGTACTGTTATCTACATCTACACTAATATTATAAAGAGGAAAAATTTGTATTTTTGTGTGTGTGTATGTTTGTAATGAATAAACTCAAAAACTACTGGACCGATTTGAAAAATTCTTTCAGCAATGGATAGCTTCATTATCAGCGACTAACATAGGCTTTATTTTATCCCCGTGTTTCCATGGGAACGGGAACTACGCGGGTGAAACCGCGTGACGTCCGTTAGTATTAAATATAACTATAAGCCACAGTTTAATATTGGGTACTTCAATAGTAAAATCACCCAACAACACCGAATAAATTGAAGCACTTCATACTTCCATCCATCCAACAGCAGATACAACTTCTACCCATTCTACAAACAAAACCTCTTTTTAATTCATCACTGGCTAAGCTAAGGGCGGCCACAGATCTCCAGGCTTACGAAAGCAAGGAGAGCACGCATGCATACGATTGTCGCAAAAGGTTATTTCTGCAAGGCGTTGCGGGTTTGTGGGCACGCCTGCTGTGACGTACGGACTGACATTGTGGCTTGCTACCTGTTTCTTACGGGCTTTACGACTTGCCCCGTGACAATGCGTAGGTGAGAGAGAAATATTGGAGTGGTCAATTTTCGGGTAGTTTGTATTTTGTGCGGACTTTCCGGTGAAGGCGAGTTTTAGTTGAGTGTTATCTTTTGGGTACAGCTTTGAGCAAAGTTTGTGAAGCCGAAGAAATTGTTCGCTATACTTCATCTTGAATGTACTTACAACACGACAATACGTACAAACGTTTGGTTGATTGCATCTCTGTGATAGTACAGTTGCCTTTTCTGATAATAAAACTAGAAGCAAACTTTCTTTGCATTACCAACCTGAAACTAAGAATATCATCAAAACGAACACCATCCATTGTGCCAACAGTTCAACTAAGAGTTCCTTACCGATATATTCCGAATGTAAGTTAGAAGCTAGTCTGTAGCGAAATAACACTAAATCTAGACCAACTTCGCGCGTGTTGGCTGTATATTTTAGAACTTTCTTTGTGTAGAAATGGTTCTAGCATTAGATGCTAGTAAGAGAGGATTTGGACTGAAGAATTGTATCAGCTCACGGTAGTGGAGGAAAACGATGTTATCATTCTCTTCGGTAACCAAATTTGAAGATAATTATAGATGATGTAAAAGAGTATGTCAAAGAAGAGTTCAGAAGGAAAACAATGGTAAACAATCCAACAATGGAAAACAATCCAACAATACAGCGTTTCTTAGCAAGGCGAGAAAATGATTTATGATGCATTGTGTCAATAATATAATAAATCAATAATCAATCATAATTTGATGTGAAAATAAAAGACAGATGCATTTTTGCGAAGTAGAATGATGCAGTAATTTCCTTTGATGATACATCATTTGACATTACAGGTGTTTTTCAATTCCTTAAAACACTGTCCAAAAGCAACAGTCTAGTACAACTCATCAGCAAACATGTGTTAATTAAAATTAATTCACACATGTCTGAGCGTTAAATTATTCACAATTATAATTGTAATAATCAGGAGTCGGAGCTAAGACCGTCCGAACCAAAAAGCCGGAGCAGGCCGTATTAATATTATCACATATCCGGCCAGTCGAGCTCACTGGAAGAATTTTTAATGCTATGCTTTAATTATTTTGCCGTTGGCCCGGGTGGGCGCCAGTCTAAGTTCCATTCACATTAGAGAATTCATTTTTGCTACGGCCGCGCCTACTTTCTGAATTATTAAGGTGCTTGCCGAAAACTGAAAATTGCTGAGATCACCGGGTGCCAGACGGTGTGTATTTATGAGTGCGTAAATTTTCTAGAGGTATTCTGTAACCGTTTGTACATTATGAAGGGGGCTAATTAACCGGCCGAGTTCGGGCCCTGTTAATAATGGAGGAGATGCTGCGTAGTTCTAATGTTAGATGGTGTGGGGAAAAATCTAGGGTCTGTTTAATTTTGATGTGGTGTTCATTATTGACATCTGCTATTTGATACCCGTATGTCCTTTGAGGTTATTATTTCGGCTGGGGTGCTTTTAAGGCCCTGTGTCGATTTGACTGAAATTGACTTTGGAATCTTTAATATTATAGGTCTGATATGTTATTAATAATTTGATAAATTATTGAGTATCACAAAGCAAGTTTCTTTGTTGGTATGGAGAACGTTATTTGCTCTAAATAACGTAACAAATTTCGCAATAAAAGAAGACCTGAAAAAAATGTTAATTAAAATTAAATCTTACCTAGTGAAGCCGCATCACAAAGAAACAGACGAAACAAAAATGTAATATGATTAGAAACAAATTACACACGCGGCCACGATAAGTCCGGCTCGCGGGGCTAACCAACCGTGGCCCACGTTGGGCGCCACTCTGCCTTTGTCCGGCCACTTTCTTTGTATATTGTACCATTTCATGCAAAATTTAATTTCGTTTTCAAGACTCGTGCGGAATGATATTACGGTCGGCGGACGCCACCGCCGTTTGTAATTTCCCTCCTCAAGTGTGTGTGGACATCGTGCCTTTTTCATCGCATTCCGTTTCGGTGGGTGGGCACACTGGGCACGGCACCGGTCCGGTACCGTTACGTTTATTGCGGCGGTGTTCGGAATTAAACAGTCGGATTGCGACCACCGTTAATTACTATACACAACTACGGCCAGGTGGTTTATTGGCCGCTCTTTTAAAGCTGTGCATGATTTTGCTGGTTAATCAAAGCTTCCACTGGAATTTTCATATTCCGGCTTGTAATATTGCACGATTTGCTTTGTTAGAAATTTAATTGGAAATTAGCTTTATGTCTGTCTACGTCATTTATACTGGAAATACAGAAACGAAGACCGTCTACCAGTATTATTTTTGCGATGAATAGTGGTTTGTTACAAAATATCATTAAAGTATTTGGTTTTATAACATCTGGAAAACCTTGATTGATGTCCACTTTGAAACGCGACTAAAATTCAATGTAGCTTTCACTAAAAAATACCCACCTTCAAAACATGGATAAAATCAAATAACTTCATACCAAAAACTAGATAAGCATCAAGTTCCCATGCTCATATAATTTCCTCAGGGACCTGACAAAAGATTCAATAACCCCTATCTTGTAAGAAACTCCGAAATCCTTTCAACCCTTTAAGAATTGCATCCCCAATTTGTTATCGATACCGGTAACACGGTCCAGTGGCTCAGGGAGACTCCCTGAAGGGATAAAAAAAGGGATTCTTTCTGTGATCTACCCGCAAATCGCTGTACACACAATAGGGGGCGATTAAGGTACTTAAGTTCGACGTGAGAAAAGGATTTTCTTTCTTTTCTTCAGTTTTTTACGGCGTTTGATCGGTTTTGGGGAGGAAGTGCCGCGATTTTATCTTGTGCTTTGTGGTTTGGACATTTTTAGGATTTAGATGATCTTTTGATACTGATAGACTGCTTAACTTAGTAAAATCTTGTACAATAAGTAGATCTGTTTTCATCCTTTCATAATTATCATCAACTAGCGGACGTCACGCGGTTTCACCCACGTAGTTCCCGTTCCCGTGGTAGTACGGGGATAAAATATAGCCTATGTTACTAAGAATTTTTTAAATCAGTCCAGTCGTTTTAAAGTTTATTCGTTACATGCAAAAATACAAATCTTTCCTCTTTATAGTATAGATTGAGTTTATTAACTTTGCAATCATTGAACCTATTCCAATCGAAATCTACTGATAATCATAATTTATTATTAATTTAAGTTTTGAGTATTGTTTCACTCATCTAATTTATATATTTTAGATTTTTAGACACTTTCTAGCCAGCACAGGCAAATGTCTCCTTTTAAATTTTATTTAACTATAAATGTGTCTCATTTTATAAATCAACGATCACATAATCCTCCCCTAAGCAAAGACTACGAACACCATACAAAGATATTTAGTGGTACACGCAATAACTACCTTAACATCCCTCTAACGTGTTTACACTGGCGATCCATGTCCGGTCGTGTTCAAACAGGCCCGTACACTGGACGGGGGCTACATATTTGCATATCGGTCTCTTACATGTTTATTGAGGCGTCCAGGAGATTATGTTGTTAATAAAGTTTGGCTAAGATGCGATGGTCATTTTGTGTGATAGTTTGCTTAGGGGCTTATGATAAGTTTGTTTTTGTATTAGGATTAGTTTGGGGAGCTAGTTTGTCATCCTATTTGATGGCAAAACTATATTACATGATGGTTTAGTTGAAGCTGGGACTTAGGCACTTTTCATATCACAAGACCATCTACAAAAGATTTTGTATTTGATACTTGTTGTAGCGGCATCAATGGCCGCCACATGAAAAACTAAGAAACGTAATTTGTACGGCAACAAAAAGAACCGCAGCGCCATCTAAGACGAACTACCAACGAAATCCTGCATCGCGCAAGCAAAGTTCTCCGTGCAATTTGAACACATACAACAGTCCGAATGTCAACTAGCGGGCAGTTGACCACCAGACACAACAACCGTCTGGTTCGGAGGATCCTTCCATTTCCAGTTGAGGTATGCGGGACTTTACTCTCTGTACCGCATACCTCCATAGTGTCTAGAACATTAACAGCCAGGGCGGGAAGTCTCGACATAGTTTTTCGCTCTATCGCGATCTACGGGTCAGATCGTTGATTTTGATCGTGGATTGCGTTCGAAATTGACTGTGTACGGGCGACCTTAGGACTTATCGACCGAATTCCGTCGGCAGGCGATCGGTAACTATGTTGAGACTTACCACCGATCCAAAACATTAAGTTGAAGTGTCGAAGGGTGTTAATCAATCCTAATATGATGTGCTTATTACATAATTTTTCTTTTGTGAGATAAAAGGAGCTATACAGGTAAGAAAGAAAGAAAACATGTTTGTTTGGCACACAAAATGTAAAGTAAGTCTTAACTTAAACAATACCATTGTGTGCCTCACGGCTGGGCCAATTAGGTCCTGTCCAGCAAAATGCCAAACGAATAGCAACTTTTTTACAACAGACTCATAGTGGCAAGCACGTCAAAGTTGGGAGGCTGGTATATTGAAGTATCAAAAGCCTCTCACAACTCACCTCAAAAAATTAATCCACGCAGAACCACCGATAAGAATAAAATCTCACGTAAAGACAAAGAATAAGGAGGTATAAGCTGGGTGTATTGGTCCCGAGGCGTCCGTACGTGAACCTCGGATTAACCGGCAAATTGGTTTAAGCCAAAAGCCCGGATCACACCGCAAGAGAATCAATCCCGATCGCCGGAGACGTGAGGGCAAGTATGGAAGCGGTTGGAGGTAAAAAGGAACTCAGGAACTTTAAAATTATCAGTACCTAATATAGTAATATGTTTCGGAAGTGCGAAGTTTCCTAATACAGGCAATTATTTCTTATAAAGGCACTGCAAATATAAGACACACGTGCAGGAAAATAAATTATTTGTATATTCTGACTTACATATAATTCCTAGGGTGGGGTAACGTTAAAACAAAAAAGACCGAGAGGTTATAAATTAAGTCAAAACAATTCTGAAGAAAATGTACCAACAAGCTTTTCCGACTATGTTGGGACCGGCTTTCAGTAAAGTCGGATGCATTTCATCATCATCATCATTTCAGGCAAAAGACATCCATTGCTGGACACAGGCCTACAGGCCTTCCCCTAATGGGTTTGCTATAATCGCCACGCTTGGCAAGCGGGTTGGCGATCGCAGTGTAGCTGTTGCAATGTTCTGAGAATGCTGCTGCCCATTCTCTGGTTTCATGGTATGGCATTATCCTATTCAATTCCTGGTAGACTTCATTTTGAAGTCTGTAATATTTCAAATAATCCAAACAATGTCTGTTTTAGAAGGCAACGTCTTCTTGACTCTGTCTCCTTACTTTCTTGGCACGATTTCGACTCCAATAGATTCTAATAAGATTAGTGTTGTCACACGGGTGTTAGATAAAATAGTTTGTGGCCTATAATTGGGGTTCAGGTCGGGCCGAACGATGTCAAACACGGCCATTCCAAAAGACACCCTAACCTCTCTAATCAAAGCGTAATTCGGTGCGAAAACATTTTCCATGGTCATCACTCGCATGACTAGACAATATCGACTTTGAAGGTGATCTCTCTGCACTGCGTTTGAAAATTGTACTTTCTGTAGTTGAGTTTCAGTTGGTTTTTGGTTGTGGATGTCGTGAATAGTTTTCTCCGATCGAGTCCCGTTTACAAATTGGATCGGTCGCCGGGTAAATCAGGGTTACCCAGTAATTGAGACTTACAGGATCGTTCGGTTTGCGGGTAGGTCGACGCGGTTGAGGGATTAGGTTGCGATGTATCGCTATCTATCGATCTTGGGTTAATGTATGGGATTTGTCCTTGATGGTTATGGTAGTGGATTATGGTGTTTTGTTGATACGAGATGTTATTTGTCTTATTCAGTTCTTGATGGCTTACATAATCGGACTATTATTTATATTTAAACCATGTATTTCTTTTTGGATGATGTGATCTGCAATTTTTCATCCTTCTTGATTATTGACTAGCTGTTGTTTGCGACTCTGTTTGTGTTAATATAGATTTTAATGTTAATATGGCCTATAACTATCTTTCATAATTCATCAAAATCCGTTTAGCAATTAAGGCGTGAAAGCGTTACAAAAAAAAACGAATAAGTAAACTCATTTTCTCATTTATTATTTTGATTGACGCGACTTGTACATATTCTACATTCTTTATTACTGATAGACTCTCTAGTGACTATATTATTATCTGAAGCGATGGTGTATTCGATAATGGAGCAAGCTTACCTATAATAAGTGACCTATTCACATCGTTTTTTTTTAAATTTGAGATGGGTTTGCTCTTGACTCTAGTCTAGGTCATAGATGACAGAGACAAAGTCGACGATGGAGCGAGCTTACCCAGAAGAAGCCTGTTCACTCTAATTTTGAAGAGATTAGGGTTGTATGCGTTCGGAAACACAGACGCAGGCAGAGAGTTCTACTCCTTTGCTGTGCGCATCACTTTAGATTTTAACCTCTTGAACGCCAGAGTATAAACGCATCGGCGTGCCCCCGACGCCAAGCCACAAATTCGCCGTACTTTTTGTCACATTTGTGACATTACATTACATTCACACTTCACAGCCCGTTCTAGACACAAAGGCCGTGTTAGCCCAAACAGAATCAATCCCTTACTTTCGATCTAACTTCAAACAAACTTCCTTGGACGCAGGTTCTATTCCCGGGCGGATCCACTTGTTTCGTTCGTGTTTAAAGAGGATCGACTTGTGTTTGACGTCTGTCTGTGCCAATAATGGACGCTTCATTATTTGTTAGGTCTTAACTGTTTTTAGGTTTAGATGTTAGCATGGATTAAGAATACGTGTTACGCTGATTCTAGTTAAATTGGGATTGGGGGGAAAGAATGCGCAGGATGCTTCTTGGTACGTTAATTATTTAGGTACTTTATAAAGCTGTTTAAGGGTTTCTATAATAAATTGTATATAATAAACTGTTTTAAGGTATATAATGACGATATCCGCAAGAGAACCAAGGTTACCGACATAGCCCGAAGGATTGCCAAACTGAAGTGGCAGTGGGCAGGGCATATTGCTCGCAGAACAGACGGTCGATCGTTTGTTGCGCCACTTCTTCTTCCCAGCTATAACACTAGAAAGTGATGACGGGTGGGCGTCTGTCTTTATGTAGAACTTTGACGTTCAAAAAGTGCTGGCACTCAGCCTAATTTGAATAAATGACTTTTGTTATTTTTTTTTGATTTTTGATCGGGCCAAAAACGTTCTGGAGTGGCGACTGTTTACCGGAAGACGTAGCGTTGGAAGGCCTCCTACAAGGTGGACCGATGACCTGGTGAGGGTCCCGGGTAGTCGATGGATGCGAGACGCACAGGACCGGTTGTTGTGGCGACACTTGGGGGAGGCCTTCCAGCATTGGACGTCTTTCGGCTGATATGATGATGATGGTGTACCTATAAAAATTGTAATTCAAAGATGTCAAGGATGATTTCTTTTTTTCGGTCATACTCGCCACTCTGTTCCCAACCACTGCAACTCTTAAAAGCCAGAATCAACAGTGGCGACCACCAGAAAACGTCAATGAAGGTTGACGAGTCTCGGAGAAACGATTCAACACTAATGAAAATTTTGTTTGGGACATGCTAGCGTCTCTTCCCAGCCACTGCAACTCCTGAGAGCCAAAATCAGCGATGGTGATAACCAAAAAACGCCGAGCCCATGAAGCTCGACAAGTCCTGGAAAAACGATTCAACCATCTTGGATCTGCAACGAAATTAATTAGCCGGTCGATTCTGTAAACTGTCGAAGTGGATTGACAGCTCACCTGGTGATCACTTTACCTAAGCCTTCACTTCGACATGTTTACAGAATCGACCGGAATAACATAATGTCTACTTCCCACTGATGAGGACACATTAATCAATTCCAGAAACAAATTAATCTCCAAAGAACTAAACAAAACCATATTCATCCTTTATTTATTTGAGATGAGTTTGCTCTCGACTCTAGTCTAGGTCATAGATGACAAAGACGAAGTCGACGATGGAGCGAGCCTACCCAGAAGAAGCCTGTTTACTCTAATTTTGAAGAGATGCGTTCGGAAACACAAACACATTCCTTACAAAAAACAAACTCCCCAATATACCTGAACTTACATAACCCAAACAGAAGCAAACACTATAAATATTCCAACATAATATTTAGTGGGACGTTCGCTTCGGAAGCTCGGAAATGCACCGAACGGCGGCGATAAGGGGTTATCAAAGAATATACGAGCCCACTCGAGCTGAAGATGCTGCGACACAGAGTAAATTAGTTGGGAAAATTGTGTTAAAACATTATTATAAAGGTGAAGGCAATTTGTGATTGCTTATAGTTAATTGGATTTGGTACCATAGGTTATTCTGTATCGTTATGAAC
The DNA here is from genome assembly GCA_905163435.1 of Mamestra brassicae. NCBI lineage: Eukaryota > Metazoa > Arthropoda > Insecta > Lepidoptera > Noctuidae > Mamestra > Mamestra brassicae. Next base: position 2,349,004 of record LR991008.1, on the reverse strand, counting down.
CATTGCTTTATCTTCTTTGTAGAGTTTTTTAATAATAATAATATATCATTTATTTCAGGTAACAAAGACCCATAACATAAATACCTTACAGACTATCATACATATTTATAAAAAACACAAAAATGAAAACACTATTTTACACGAATTGACGGCGTCGTGTTGCGCTGCATGGTGTCACGTAGCCTTCCGCGGAATCGCCGATATACGACACCCTTCGGCCAAAACTCTTCCTTGAGGAAGGTCTCAATATGATGAGTCGGAACTCGCACCACGAACGATTTGAAATTCGTGTTATGGCGTGACTCCAACTGCTCGACCGTTAAGGTCCAGTTGGTCTTTGCTCGAACATACTCCACGATCTTTTGATATCTTCGGCATTAATGCTAAACTTCTACTGTAAATTACCTACAGGGTTACTTCGGAGTCGATCGGAGAAGATTATTAAAAACTAGTGGACCACCCCGGCTTCGCCTGGATGGAAATGACTTTCCAAAATGTTCAGAACCTTCTCCTGACAATAACAAACACAACAAAAAAATAATTAGCGAAATTGGTCCAGCCGTTCTCGAGTTTTGCGCTTAGCAACACATTCAACGATTCATTTTTATTATAATTATAGAAGATAATAATTATATTACATTGAAGATAGATAAGTAGATGTCTTTTTGTTTTACCATGTTTGGAACAAAAAAAAAAAACAAAAGAAAATTATTGATAGTCACTCTTTCCGATGCCAACGAGATAAGTGAAGCCAATTTTTCAAAAATAAAAAATTACCTTTTTTTCGTGAAATATCTTCTATTAACGATGCTGGTTGCATAGAAGAAAATGCGCATCGTCTCCGAAGTAACCCTGTATAAGGACTTTCTCGACAACGTGCGCATTCGCATGTCAGTCACAATCTGTCAAAAATGTATGGAAATTCAGGATTGCGCCTGCGCACGTTGTTTAAAAATTAGTAGTATTGGCACTCTGGTTGCAACACCCATCTGCTTTTGTTATTTTAATGTAAACTACAAAGTGATGATTTTATTGAAGCAATAACTTCTTATGGGAGGGTAAACCGCTTCGTAACGTAACGCGTTACGGCGCCAGTCTGTCTGGCTTCCCTTTCTCTCACGCATACGGCAGCGGTAGGCAGGCTCTTCCTCCCTCACGTCTCTCACGTCCCGAGACGCACACGTTTTTTTTTTAACATTGTTAAATAATTGGCTGAATAAATTATTTAGCTGAAAGACGTCCACTGCTGGACATAGGTACCTCAGAATAGCCACAACGACCACAAATAATTATTTTCAAACAATTTCCAGAAGATCCTCTGTAAACAAGTCACTTACAGGCATGCACATAATTCTCTGAGTAGGTCTAATTTAATTTAATTATTGTAAATGAACAACATTGAAAAAAAAAAAAAATTAAAATAAGCATTCATAGATAGAAATCCTGACTTAAATTAAATTGAGATCACAATATGATAATTAAATAAAATTATTGTGAACTAAATTGAATAACATTATAAAAAATATGAACAAAATTAAATGACAATATAATATTAACTAGTTCTAACATTCTCGTAAATATTTTGAACTTGCACTCCCAAGATTACCCACAACTTTATTCCCCACAGAACTCCTCGTGCCAAAAATCATACTATCGTACTTGTACAGTGCCGTATAAACAAAGTGTAAAACTCAAATCCTCGGTGCAGACGGCAAGACTGAACATCTTAGCATAATTAGCCGAAAGGGGCCGTTTATTGCTAATATTAGTAGTAAGGATTAATACGAACGGGTTCTGAGCTGTGCTGGGACTGCTAACTGCTATTATCATAAGTCAGGCGGGATATAACATGTATTTGCTGAAGATGAAGATCTTTGAAGTTTTTTTGAAGACGGTGTTAGGGAAGTGGGATGCGTTTTGTGGGGTTATGGTACTGAAGATCATATCTAAGTGGTAGAGGATTCAATGGATATTGATTTTACAAAGAACAGAAACATATTTTCTACTTTAAGGTCTGATCGAGACTTAAACCGAGTTTCAGAACAATTTTTTCATAACGAATGGAAAGTAACGAGAGATTTGGTTATTATTGTGTACATCTAATACCTTTAAACGAGCAATTCTTGTATATATGTATATATTTAATCTGAATTTCGGAAACGGCTCTAACGATTTTCATGAAATTTAACATGCAGGGGGTTTCTTTTAAATCGATCTAGCTAGGTTTAATTTTTAGAAAACGTTTACCAAAAAGAAAACGGTCATCCAGGTACTAATAACTTAATTGAATCCAAAACCCAGAACAAGGATTACCTACAAAATCAAACTAAAAATATTTAAGATCAAAATCTTTGATCATTCGCATCCGCAATCTTTGCCGTCAATATAAACGACTGCCTCCCCTACAGAATAAAAATTAAATCAGCCCTCTAACCTACTTATCATAAACTTGGAAACAATTTTGATACTTGGTCGGCGCTCAATCGAAACACTTAATTGAAAGTCATCGACTCGTATAATACTCGTCTTAGGGAAGGCCGCAATACGTATCGGTATAAATTCTAATGCAGAAATCCAAAAACATTACAAAAGCCACCCCCTTGAGTACCCAGTCTGGATGGTGGATGCGGGCAAATCTTCGAATTAATTTTACTGCCGAAATATGCAAATTTGGAGATATAGCTGCCTAATAACATGTACAAAAGAGTGGTGACTCCAAGCGCGGAACACTTAGATTATATTGTGGTGGTTTGGGGCAGCTTTGTGCCTAATTGATGTTTGCTTCTGAGAGGTCTTTATTTGCCATTTGACTGGATTTCCCTCAGAACGATTTTTGTAGTGAAAGCGATAGCTAAGTCTTCAGACTTTATTGTGGCTAAAGATGCTATGATATTTTATTATAACTTGAACTGTGTTGAAGATAAGTCACATCAACACAACATTTTTTTTTTGCAAAATATTAACGCTATTTGTTTGTTTGGTGTCGGTTTAAATATTTCTTTTAAATATTTCACTGTCCAATGTCCATGCCACCTTTTTACTTCTACAAAGACCCACAATTTACAACCAGATAGTATCTATAATATCGTATCTGGCCGTTTTGCGCCAATGTGACGCATATCTTCCCAAATTGCATAACTTTTGTACTTTTGTTTATTCTATTTTTTGGTATGCCTCATGCTTATTGCTAATACACTTTTTCTTTCATTCTATTTAAAAAAAAATATTTCATATATTTTTCCTTCCTTTCACCATCTTCCTTCAAAGAACAGTCTCATCTGAAAGTTGTCATCTAAACAATAATCTATGTCTTAATCGTTACCTCAGGCTAACATTATAGCCGCTTCGAGGAGCTTAATAGGTTACAAAATTTACCGTGATAGTAGAAAATACACGATGCTTACGTGCCAGCTTTCTCGGGAACTTATCAGGCTTTATTAGATTTCAGGTGTTTAGTTTCTTCACTAGACGTGGTTAAGCCTTCATTTTATAGTTGAAATTTGTTGCACTATATTGGCCTTAGTTTAAAACTTTGTTGCGGCAGAATTTATTAGTAATTTTGGTTATGGGGTCTCAGGAAGATTTTGTTGTGGTGATTTGTTTTATGGGTAAAGGTTTGCCGATACTCCTACTGAATATCATTTTGAAACTCAATGAAGGTACGCGAAAGTCGTCTTAAGAATATCACAAAAATGTCACGAATACAATGGATGAATTGGACATACCGATAGTTATTATGACTGAAGAAGACGTTAGATTTATTAACTAACGGTAAACAGTCTTAGATAAAAATCTGTTTCCGAGTAAGTACATGCTTCAATTTATAATTCAAAAAAGTTTCAACCCATCGCCATAAACTCAAGTTACTCCTTTATTGAGTTGTATTTTTTATAAAGTTGATTTTAAATGACCATTTTTGCTTTTTTAACATTACGAAATTTTGAAATTAAATAGGCAAGGTCATCACCTTTCATCAGGTGCTCATTATCGGTATATATTGACGACTTATTATTTTATCAATAAAAATGCCATAAAGTAGTTTCACTTACTTGCACAGCACAGTGTCTTTGCCTGAATCGAAGAGACCAGCTCGTCCCCATCTGGCAGGCAGCTCAGCGATGGTGACTCCTCGGGACCCCCACACGCAGATGCGGCTTCCGCAGCCGCTGGTCATGATCCGTTCAACATGGAACGAAGGTGGAATGAGGAACAGGAGTTTCTGGAAAGAGATAAGAAGATAGATATTACTCTACTGAACACTGAAAGAATATCAATACAACTGCGTGTAACAAAGGACGGCACATAAGGTGGTGTTATGGTGTGTTCAAAAATCTTGTAAGTACCTACATTATGGTGAGCAGATTCACCCACGTGATAAAAGGAAGCGTTCAGAGGAACCTACGCCCGCAATACAAAGTATCCCATGCCGTAATAGGGCATTTGCCTAAAAAAACCAATTAATCCGTCAGATAGATTTCCAAAAAATATTGAACACGTATTTTTATAGTCCGGTTAAGCAGTAACCAGCCTTAGTGTGCTGAACTGCGAGTGGTCATCGTCAAAAAAACAAAAAGTATTTTTTCTTTTGTCACGTAAACAAAAAAATAAGACGTAACAGAGCTTGGAAACTCGTGTGACGTCACTTACCTATACAATTTTTACTGGAAAGTGACGTTACAAGCGGCCACTCCTGATCTTTGATGTGTCTTATCTTCTTATTTTTTATTGATTTGATAAAATAAAAAAATATGTATCCAATATTTTGCGATAATCTAACTGACGAACTAAACAGAATCATATTTTTTGAACACAGGCAACATCCCTATTCAGGATACGTGATCTTCCCTGTACAAAATCCGTTCAGCCGGTAAGACGTGAAAAGTTAAGAAATATATAGACAAATAAACCGAAGGACTGACGGAGTGACTTTCAAATCATAATATTAATGCTTATCTCAACAGGGCCACCGTTGAATCGAAGATTCAAAAGCCTGTGTCTAATTTATTTATTTAAACATAATGTACAATTGTGGTACTTGGGCGGACTTAATGCATCAAGGCATTCTCTACCAGTCAAACTTTGGGTTAAAAAAACTATACTGTGGCAGGTTTACACAAATAAAAATAAAATTTAAAATATAATTTTGTTTCGGAAAGAATACACAAATAATATATATTATACTAATAAAAACCATATATATGCTAAAATAATAAACTAAATAATCTGATTAAGAAAATTCATAATAATCATGACGAAGAACAATACTGCAAAAAGGATCATCCAAAACCAAGTTCTCAAGATACATACGCCAAGCATCCAACCGAATCAACGGAAGATACTTTAGCTTTACTAGATTACGTGCATATTGTACAAACACATTTAAGTCTTAAAACAAGCCATCAAGTCCAACAGCGTAGCGCTCAGACTCGATCCCGATTCTATTTCACACTCTGCGATCAAGGCAACTTTTTCAATTTCCTTTAGAAATAAGCGCTGTGCGGACCGCGGGCGGCCGTCAAACGATAAATGATTATAACTATGACGTCAGGGGAAACGAGCCAAGGCGCCGGTGTAATGAGAAATAAGACGAAAAAATCCGACGAAGCCAGGAAGCCGAGAACGCTTCCTACTTTATTTTTTGTTCCTTTTATTGATTAAAAAAGTTTCCTAATCATATTTTTCCTTCGTCTCCCAAGATAGTTAGGTTATCGGCGCTGCTGTGGATTCTCATGTTGATTGTTATTCTTTATTTTGATATTTTTTTGTTTTCGGGTTTCAATTTTGATGGATGGTCGTGTTGGTTTTTTTAATTAACTTAAATTAAAATGGTTAAACTTTATATCGGTCATCGGCAGTGCAAAGATTTCTACATTTTTTATTGAGTATTTTTTCAGTTTGTTTGAATGACATCTACGCCATTCAATGTTATTTAGATACACGGTTCTTAATGACTGTGGCGAAATTGAGAACGTATATGAAATGTTTTGAATTTGACATCGTTCTTTATAAGCAGAGCGCGAATTTTCGCATTCGCATCCGTCGAAAACCCTTCTAATTGCCCTACATTTTGACAGATTGCGCCTGAGATGCGAATGTTGCGAAATAGAAACCTATTTATCTTAATGTGAATAATTCTAAGTTGAATATGTTCATAATTTTTCATTGTAAATTTTAATTATTATTTGTTTTTCTTATTGTTTCCATAGCAGTTTATGCGTACTGTATAGTGCATGTAGTGCTCTTCTTTAAGTGATGAGGCACTTAAACTTAAGTCTGGAGTGACTTCTCTTAAATGTTATGGTGTACTCATTGTTGAAGAGCCAAATATAATAAATAAATAAATAAAAATAGTACAATTGGCTCTCAAAACAAAAGCTATGAAGGTAACCTACAAAAGCGTACATACCCCTTTTGGTCTCGAACCCACCTAAACAAAACAGACCTAAATCAATGTACAGCGAAGTACCATCCAAACCAGATATTAATAGTCTAATCGTGATACTAACTATTGCACAGTTTCCAGTACATTAACCGCCACGCGAACTTGCCAAGCACAGCCCGTGTTACAAACTGTTCAATGTACTATAAATGCTCTATTAATATTTGGCTGGTCAAAGGTTGTCATTGGAGTCAGATTTGAATCTTTGTTTTGAGGTGGAGCGTGGATTTAGTTAGCTGGTAAACGGTCTTTATTGATTGCAAAATTATTCTTATTTACTGTATTTATAACCCTTCAGGGTTTTAAGCGACTAAAATTGCAGCTGCTGTCAATGCTTTAAAATCATAAGTAGGCTTGTGTTTGACCACTATCTCGTCGTCAACGACGGCGCTTTAGACGTGCAAATAATTTGAGAAAAAAGTTTTCGCGAAAATCTAAATTTGGCCATATCTTTTTATTGTTTTGACTCAGGACCTTGATTTTTGTACACCTAATAGGGACTATTGACCTCAGTATCTGGTATAAATTTCAACTTAGCAAAGTCCACCCATTGGTAGACTTTGCTAAGTTGAAATGACCTGAGAAAATCGGTGGTGACACACGGACAGACAGACAGACGGACAAGAGAGTGATCTTATAAGGATTCCTTTTTTACCTTTTGAGGTACGGAACCCTAAAAATAAAAAACTCAAGACACAACAATACGATACGATAACCATGTGCTAAACCAACATTATCGATCGTAAAAACCAAAATGTAAAATTCCCAACGAATAAGTATAGCTATTAGTATAAGTATACCCACAGAAAATATATCTACGCGAAAAACAATAGAAGTTCACCCTCTTCGGCCATTATTTAAAACATTGAAAAACCCGAAACGGCCACACTGCATTAGCGGGTGATTATCGAAAAGAATCAAAGTGGGTTAACCCTACCGAATGGAACCCGGAACGTTTTGACCCACGCGGTAACGTTCAGTTGGGGTCACAGTGGCAGCGAACGTCTTGATTGTCTTTTTTTTACAAATATTTCTTCGTTTAAGACCAGATTTTTCTAAGTGGTACAATAGTTTGGGGATACATATAAGCAAGAGTTAGGCGATTATTACCAATTAATGAACACTTTTATGGATAGTAATAGCAACTTGATAGTTTATGGTCATCGCAGTCTACAAGTCTTTGCACTACCAGAAGCATCGCATGCAATTCTATGGTCGACGCCAGATAAATTTGTCAATAACGGTCATTGACCCAGCTTCATTTTCTGACATACTTATTTCCGAAAACCGGAATAAAGACATAGGTAAAGCTATCCTGAATCGACATCTATCGTGATCCTTTACATTCATGTAATGAAAAACGATTCATATTCATTCATTCTTTGACAATTCAAAAGTACCTGATAATGGTTTATTTGAAATAAATGCTTTGACTTTGATAATTTATCGTACAAGTACCGTTATTGCAAATTTATTTGGCGTCGACCATAGAGACAACGCTGAAGTGTCTAATTTTTCAGTAAAACTCTCGCAGTAACAAGCGCGTGCCCTGTACGCCAAACGTCGCAAATATGTGACAAAAAGTACGACGAATTTGTGGCTTGGCGTCCGGGGCACGCCAAGTTAAATATCATGCATCCTGCAATAAAATCAGAAAAGAGCAACGAAGGAGTAAGAAATACATCATTTCCACTTGCTTTTTAATCAAACAGGATACAGAAGAGAGCTAAGCCAATAGGCATTAAGGGATGTTTACAACTGGGGTAACCCTGAAGTTGCCAAGTACCACAGGTATTGTTAAGTAATTTTTATGCCTTAGCACATGGGAGACAGAGACATGATATTTTTCTTCGTCACAATAACACAAATATAACGTGACTTAACCCTCAAAAACGCAAGTGTTTAATAGCAAGCTCGCCCCCGTCACTGGCACCCCACAGTGTGACCAACTCGCACGCTGTGGTCACAGCGGGGCGGGCATAAATTCAGACGACGAAAACCTCCGACAGTTCCGAAGCGTAGCCTACGCGACGCGATAATGGCTTCGAATTTCACGCCTAAAATATGGCCCAGGCAGTTTTTCGGAAAAAAAAAGGTTTTTTTTGAAAGTTGAAAATGTTGAAATATGGGTTATGTTAGGATGGTATGATTTTTTTATCGGGGTTATTGTTGTAGAATGTCACCTGAATCAAAAGGAATATGCAAAATTATTGAATATTGATTGGTTTGGCGACGATTTCAAAAGGTGTGTAATAAGCTCATCTCATCTAGATCACATATCACAAAATCGTGTTTAGTGGAAAAAAAGGATAACGAGGGCCGACTCGAAGTAAATGCGACATACGGAAGAAAATCATTGAACGTTGAATAAATTAGTCATAACATACAGAAACAGTAATAGCACTTACCTATCTAACAATTACATCTCAACAAAAACCTTGATACCAAAAAAATAAATTATAAATGCAAATCCACAAACAAAACCTAAAACAAAAATAAGAGCCGGGGCTTACAGTGGTTACGTATTAAAATTCCTGATAGGTACACACATAGCTGAGCCTCGAACAATTAAGCGAAGGTGGGTGTCTAAGGGGCCCCCTCGCGGACGCAGGGTTATCCACCATATTTAATAAAATAATAATATTATGAAAAAAATTAAATTATTCAACCCGCGTACCTCCGTGTATCGCGATCAGTGTCCCAGCCAGATATGTATAAATTTTTTTTTCGCCATTTTGTTTTACGTGACCAAAGAGGCCCGCAAAGATTGCCAGTGTGCTGCATGTATTCAAATAATTGTTTGTGTTTTTTCATTTTAATTCTTCCACGGGTGGAATTTTAATGATGCGTTTGTATAAAAGATTGGTGGATGCTAAGCGTTTATATAAAATTTTCGCAGTAGGATTAAAAAGGAAAATCGCCTTTGGATTAAGAGCGGGCGGTCAGTTTTTATAGGAACGAGATTCGTGTTTTAGTTTATCATTTTGGAATTTTGTTGAAATGATTTGCGTAGAATATGAAATAAGGCTGAAATATTGTTTACTTAATGAATCAATTGTAATTCAATCATTTACGTCCGGCCGGGCAGAATAAACAAGATTTAAGTATTTTTATTTTTTCTATACATACAAATAAACAGAGTTATTAATAAAATTATTTAACTTCCGAACTTTGCGTTTTCTTTCAATTTTAAAGTTTTACTCTAACCACTCTTTAATCTAACTATTTAAAAAAAACTCTAGAAGAAGAAGAGTACTCTAGAAGTTACCCAACAAGCAAATACATAATAGAAGGGGGACATTGGCAGAGTCACCGCGGCCCTGGAACGCAGAGGGCTTAAGAAGGAACACGGATGGGTTTTGATTTCCCATCCTTAATAAAAAAAAGGGAGAGATTGGTATTTGAATGATGTGTTAGAGATATTAATTACCTGTAAAAACTAAAGTAAATAAAACTTTGACTAATTGCTTTTTGGTATTACTTGACCTGGTACGTCCGACCCGGTCGTTGTTTCTTGAGCGTGGAATGAGCGTATTCGCGTTAGTCCTAAGCTGTTTTCGTGAAATTTTTATATTTTATAACATTAACACACATTACATTACATACACATCATCATTTTTCTTCAATTCATTTTAATAAATTTTTTTCATTATTAGTGGAAACTTGTAAATGGCCATTTGTTACATATTTTTACTTTCTAATGTTATTTATTAGTTGTAAGTTATAATAAAATAAATAAAATATAAATATGGCGCACACTACTATTTATGTAGAAGTCTGTATACCACAGATTCTTAAACTATCAGAAAATTGGTAATTGATTGTTATCTACCGTATAGTAAAATACCTGTTGGTCAGAATTGGTATTGGTCCTTACAGAAGAATTTTAACACCTACCAAAGCCAATTAAAGTTTTCAAAATCCAACACCATCACAAAGCCAACATATTTCGACCGTATAATAATAATTAATATAAAGCAACAAAACTTCGAACATAAACCGATCAGGGTGCACCGCTAGTTATTATGAATTAAATCCTGTAAATCGACACGTTATTAAAGTTAGTACCGCTACTCGCCGCTAGATGGCGTTGCTAGTCGTAAGTTGTGCTTGAAGATATTTGGCAGGGAAGTTATTGTAAGATGATTTGTTAAGATATAGGGGACTGAGAATATGAGTTTATTACTATTAAGATATGTATATCTTACTGCCTAGTATATCAGTTATCAGTGATAGCGCGTTGTTTGATATTATGTCGCAAAAAAAAAGAATTGCAAAGAGTTTTTCACTTTACGTATTTAGGAGTTCAATAGATATTTTATATGCACCTATCGTAAACGGTTGTCAGGTCTCAAATGCAAGGAAAGTTAAGCTTGAAAGAAGTCATACAAAACATCTTCGTAGAAAGCTCGTAGGCCCTTGCTACGACCGCTACGGGTATACGCTACGCCGTAGCATTCTTCGTAGATGCAACGCAACTTCGTTATACTTTTACTAAGGCCGGTCGGTCTATGAATGGGTGACCGTCTTTTACATACCGAGTTTCCTCCGTACCTCGGAAAGCGGTTGGCCCCAGAAATCATCTTCAAAAAACCCTTTGCTGTAATTTTAATAACTCTATAATTGAGTATCTACTGGAAGGAAACTAAAGAAACACTAGGTAATGAAAAAACACGGTACACCTTTGTCAACCGTTTCTACGAAGTATGAAACGACCCTAGACGTTAAACAATCAGAGGTCTTTCCTTCAAAGTTACTTTTTATCTAAGTTTTTCAGCCTCATTACAACACTGTAAGGGAATTCCTGTAAAATGGTGTCAAAAATTAATTGGTGATTAGAACATGGAATCTTTACACGTTACTTACACGGTTACTTACACATGTAGGCTCGTCATAATTCATAGGTTATGGTTCGTTTTTTTTTTTTATAAATAGATCAATTTATACATCCTGTCGTATGTATAAATTGATTGGATTTTTATCCGATTGCCAAAAGTAAATCGTGTATTTACCAGTATTAAGAGCCATGTCCACTAAATGCGTACCTATTTGACTGCGACATAAGTGTTTTTTTTTTTAAAGATGGGAAATCATCAAATTTTTTGAGCGGAAGGGCGTGTCAGACTCATACTGACTAAAACCCATCCGTGCTTCTTCTAAAGCCCTTTACGTTCCAGGGTCGCGGTGACTCTTTCGAACAAATTCGCAACCCTGGCAGAGGCTCGTCATATTACGAAGTGATTTGTTCCTTCAAATGAGATGTTAATTTCGACCCCCGAAACTTTCTAGAAACTTCTTAAATTTTCTCTTGTATAAATGAACAAGAGCACTGTTACTCGAAAAAAAAACATCTATCGGGGTCAAATTGGCAATTTCATTTAAACTATCAATTACCCCTTCCTCGCATTGCTGACGAACAGTTAACATGATAAAGGTGAATTAGTATAAAATCCGTGTTCACGACATCCAACTCCATGCAATAATTTTTTTAATTTGTTTAAACGAAAGCGATTTCATCGTAACTGAGACACAGAACTAGGCTGCTATTTCACTTAGAATATCCCATCAATACTTAGAAAAAAATACCCTGACCAACACACAAACCGCACTTCCCAAAAAGATAACAAAAGAAAAACTCCCAAGCCCCATTAACGCCTTCTTCCCAACTTCAAAGGTCCACCTGTCCTAAAAACACCAGGGTGCGACATCGAACCGCGAATAGTTGCCAAACTCCCGGCATAAATCAGCCAACTCCGGCGTTACTGACTCTCTTCAGGACCATTAGCATTTTTTATGCATAGGAATCGATCCAGCAACCGGCTAATGCCTCCCGCGATACATTAATATCTTAGTTTTTATGACTCTTCTGCAACAATTCGTCTCGTATCGCTGGGTATAACCACCTTATCCACCCCATTCAAATTTCCACCTTATCTTCTCTCTTTCAGGGTGGGTATCGCGTAAACAAGGATGTGTTAGGATGTGGATTTGCTCGCGGATTAAGTCGCGTTTACAGTTTAGCTCAAAAGTTACGCTATAATAATTGTGAAGTGTACAAATATTTTGGCTAAGATTGGATTAAGGTGTGTGTGTAAGGTGATTTTTAGTTGGGGCAGTATTTTGTCCAGATTAATTTCTTTATTAGATTCACGAGGACAATTTTCGTACTGAAAAAAAGAACGTCCAAATTTAAGTCACAAACATATGACGTTAGCGAGAAACAGTGACAAAAAATTGACAAAATGTAGGGGAATAAAAGGTGTTTTTGACTGACCGTGGTTAGAATGCTGACTGACTTAATAATACCGAAATTAGGCACCTGGATTAGTAGTTCTGTAGGTGGTTCGTTTAGCTTACTATGGACATCGGTAGATTGCATTAAGATGCCTCATAATTATATGCTCAAAGAAATGACTATCAAAATCACACTTCTTCTGTAATAATTTGGCAGCCAGATGGAGAGGTCTGGCTTTTGAATTTTTTATTTAATATAGGTTTGATCTTAACTCTAGTCTAGGTCATAGATGACAGAGACAAAGTCGACGATGGAGCGAGCTTACCCAGAAGAAGCCTGTTCACGCTAATTTTGAAGAGATTAGGGTTGTATGCGTTCGGAAACACAGACGCAGGCAGAGAGTTCCACTCCTTTGCTGTGCGCATTATAAAAGACGTTTGAAAACGTTTAGTGCGAATTGGTGGAATAGCAACAAGGTAGGGATGGTAACTTGCAGTGCATCTAGATGTCCGATGGTAGAAGAACAAATCGGTCTAACGACTAATGAGTCCTGATAATATGTCAAAGAAGAATCTTTAAGAGACGTATCCATCCAAAGGTTGTCTTGAAAAGATCGCTTTTAGCGATAAGGCCGCCCATTGTATCACCCTATGTAATGTTTTCCTCATATATATTTTCTGTGATTTATACGGTGTACATAATAAAGAGTATTCTATTCTATTCTAATTTTGGATGGGAAATTATCAAATGACTCCTCAGCTCTGGGCCGAGCGAGAGGCAGTGTCAGACTCTTACTGACTAAAACCCAATCGCGTTCCAAGGCCCCGATAACTATTTCGAACAATTCCGCAACCCAGGATGGGACGTACCTTGGCCTTAAGACCCGTGAACACACCTTTATCCGAATCGGAGTTGATAATAGGTGGATCTGGCGATTTCCTTAACGCAGCCATTTTTCTTTCACGGCCACTTTGAGATTAAAAGTTTGGAAAATGAAACGTTCGGTGCTACTTCGCTATTTTTAACGCATCGGGCGTTTTAAAAAGTTTTAGAGGGAAAATGTGTTATTTTTTTTCGTCGAAAGAATTTTTTGGATTAAGATGATTTGAATGTGGCAGTTGATAGCTTTGATTTTAATGTAAGATGGAAAATTATTTTCTTTTACGTGGTGCTAGTTATTAGTAGTGAAGGTAATTTTGTTGTGTTTTTCTTAAATTTTTTTGGTTCTGCATTGAAATCAGGAGATAGATGGTAGATTTTATATTTAGTTTTAAACACATCTGTTTCAATACAATTTTCTCAACAACAACTTAATCTCAATATTGTTAAAAGTAATAATTCTGGTATTACCTCAATATTTTTTTTTTTGATTTGGTACTTCATTTACTAAAATAAATAAAATCAAATAGAACATCTATGTACCAATACCCATGTTTGCAAATATATAAATGATTGATTGATTGATTAAAATAAACAAAAAGAAAATGTTCTTCTAACTTCTACACTTGATTTAACAAAGATTTAATTATTCCCACTCTAAGTCAAGTTCGTACCATTTTCAACCGCTTTTCTACATCATCCTCCGTCCATAACTTACTGCAGATCATCCATTTGCTTCTAAAGCAAAAATATGAGCGATATTATGTTAATACACGAACACAATACACCACGTTCAGAGCTGGCGGACTGCCAGCCAACGTTATCGGGAGCGTCCCCTGAATATTATGACCAATACTTTAGCTTGGATTAAAAACTTATTTAGTTATTCTAATGGCGGACACTTGGTTATTTTGGTACTCTGGGAGTTTTGGTGTAAGAAATTGTGGGTATTCGTTTGGGTTTACATTAGCATAAGCTCTATTTTGTTTTCATGACGATCCAGTTCTTTGGCTCGATCTTGGCTTATGGAAAGCGATCAGGTCTATGGTGGAATGATCCAACCCAGACCTTATCCACTCATGTCCAGGTTGAGCGCATTATAAAAAAAAATATATATGTGCTGTCACGGGACGCCTGGCAGATGTGATGCATCGAAATTATTTTGTACAAGTAATATGCATAAAAGAACAGATTACGACAGGAACTAAATATGGCATAATGAATAAATACATATAAACTGTATATATGTATATATACCATCGTATAACCACGGAATGCGTCGCCACGCCTACAATCGGTTTTACCCGCGGCTATAGATGTTTTACATGCAAAAAAAAAAAAAAAATAATAAAAAAATTAATATAAAAAAAAATAATAAAGAGGAAAAATTGTGTATTTTTGTGTGCGTGTTTGTTTGTAACGAATAAACTCAAAAACTTCTGTGCCGATTTCAAAAATTCTATCACCATTGGAAAACTACATTATTAGCGAGTAACATAGGCTATATTTTATCCCCGTATTCCCACGGAAACGGGAACTACGCGGGTGAAACCGCGTGACGTCCGTTAGTCAAAAATAGAATATCCCTATAAGTTATTGTGATTGAAAATGGGAAAGGAATTGAACCATATTAACTCAGTTTACAAAGTTATTTAACAGTGACGCACGATCATAGTTATTTTATTACTATATTATCTAACTTATACGTTGATTTAAGCAACATGTTAAAACATGTGTAATTTTGTGTGTAACATGCTGCTAAAATGATTCTTTGGACACTTGTATACATAAGTGCCCCATTCAATAGTCTCCGAACGATGCCGTCTATTTCTTATAGTCTAGATAACAGGACAAGCTCTAGCCGAAAACCTAGTGTCCAATATTTTTATCTTCCTACTCCAGATCGGGTATAAAATTATCTCATCATATAGTTAATACGACGGTATCTAAGCAGCGCACACGGCCGAGCCGATATCCTGGCACGGCGCCATTTTGTCTACACATACCTAACATAATGCTATGGTACCGCTTTAAGGATTTTGTATCGCTACTGAAGGCCTTAATTTCTTTTTTTTGGTTTATCGATTTATTAGCTTTCGTCAGCGACTTCGTCCGCGTGGAATAGTTACTTTGGGCGGCCATTTTTATTTTTTAAGATCCTAAGTTTTCAAAATTATTTAGATTTATTTTTATCAAATGCCTAAATACAAAGGTTCATCATGGTTTTATCTTCAATAATGACTTAAACTCATAAACCTTCATCCTCTATTTCAACCCCTTCAAGGCCTTTACTCACGACAAAACGATAGCCTATGTTCTTTCCCGGGACTCAAACTATCTCTATACCAAATTTTATCCAAAACGGTTCAGCGGTTTAAGCGTGAAGAGGTAACAGATAGACAGACACACTTTCGCATTTATAATATTAGTATGGATATCAGTGCAGTACGCACCTACCTTCATTAGAAAACCAGCGTCAGACAGCATCAGTCTGTCGGACATATCGCTGAAATGGACCTTTTAGTGCAGCCGTGAGACACACACTTGGTTCTTAGCATACCTACATTTGTTTTTTATTTCTATGTGTGTTTCATGTAAGTGCTACATAAAAATGTTTCTTTCTTTCTTTACCGACTTCCTGATCGAGAACTATGTCGTCTGACGGTAAGCGATGATATGGTCGACGATGAAGCACTCTTGCCTTTTAGTAATAAAAGCCTTAAGAGTGAATATTCACTCTTGAAGCCCTCAGGTTATAGTTAAGTAGAGAGCTTTCCACAGCCATCTTTGTTGAGTGCTATGTTCACCAGTCAAATCAACCTTTATATAATCCTTTAACTTTTTCTATAGTCAAATTTGCGAGAGCAGGTATATCCTGTAGTTGATTTCTTGGCCTAAATTGATATGTGATTTTAATTTGGAGGAAAAAGGCTATTTATACTTGCATGGGGAAGCTTTTGACAAGCAGTTGTGTCAATTATAAAATCTTGCTATCAAATTTTTGTGAAAATGTCTCCCACGCGCCACGGAAAATGGAAAAAAAAAATTGTTTTGCAAATTTATAACAAGGCTTTCGAAGCCAATTTACAGTCGGTAAGAGCCAAAGACATCCCAAACAAAACGCCATTACTTCTAAACAATACAGCACAAACAAAATTTTCCGCCAACTTGAACATGGGATATTATTTTTAATATGAAAAAAATAAACGCTGAACCGTTCGCGAAATCATTGCGGGCATCTTTCCATTACCGCAAATTACCGGAGAGGCCAGGGCTAAATAACGTCACGTATTTAATTACGGGCGCTGTGGAGCCTCAAAAGTGACGCTTTAGAATTGAAAGCTAGAGTTTCGGGACACATTGGCAAGGGGGCCTGGGATCCGGATTGAAAGTTGGACCCTTCGAATCTCTCTCTTTTAATAGGCTGCACCAATATTTAGATACATAGAATATACTTCACTGTGCACCAAATTCCACCAACGTAAGTCTTCTACATAAATTTAATTATATGGATACAATGACGGTCTTAGTGCTTCTCGAGATATTATCAGACAATCTTTGGATTGGCTGAAATAACTCAAAATAAAAAGCGAGGTACTATGCAGTATTTATGCCATATTACCAAACTAACGGATGTCACGCGTTTTCACCCGCGTAGTTCCCGTTCCCGTGGGAGTACGGGAATAAAATAAAGCCTATGTTACTCGCTGATAATGTAGCTATCCATTGCTGAAAGAATTTTTCAAATCGGTCCAGTAGTTTTTAAGTTTATTCGTTATTCAAAACTACAAATCTTTCCTCTTTATAATATAAGTATAGATATAGAAAAAATATGTGAAGAAGTGTAGGCACTTTGGAATTGTTAAGGAGTCGGTAAGATGAAGCAAAGTTGCATAATTTGGAGAGACATCACAATAATTTGAAGGGGTGCTCATCACATCAGCCGAAAGACGTCCTCTGCTGAACATAGGCCTCCCCCAAAGGGAGGGTTTACCATAATCGCCACGCTTGGCAGGCGGGTTGGCGATCGCAGTGTAGCTGTTGTAATGCACAGAGAATGCTGCTGCCCATTCTCTGGTGAGTCCCTTAGTCGCCTCTTACGACACCCAAGAGAAGTAATGGGAAGGGGAGCTAATTTTTATAAATAGGGTTGCGATTATTTTACCGCAGTTTCGCTCGCGACAATATAGTTTTTAGCAAAATCTCTATCGGTATCTATAACTCTACCAAAATT
Source organism: Mamestra brassicae (assembly GCA_905163435.1). Taxonomy (NCBI): domain Eukaryota; kingdom Metazoa; phylum Arthropoda; class Insecta; order Lepidoptera; family Noctuidae; genus Mamestra; species Mamestra brassicae. The sequence continues at coordinate 2,331,217 of LR991008.1, read as the reverse complement.
AATCAAAATCGGTGCGGCGATTTAGGTGTGAAAGCGTAACAAACAAATTCACTTTCGCATTTATAAAATTAGTCTTAACTTGACGTGTTTGTCTTAATCAACACTTCATGGCAAGACCTAATCATGCTGATACAAGTATGTCATTTACCTACAGACACAGTTTAAACAGAAAAAAATGCGGAGTAGTCTTTGGGGACTGCCGATAGAAGTGAAAACTTAGCGAAAGCTAAAGCGTTCGGTGACGATGACGCGAGTTCCATGATTTCTGTTCACCCAAAAAGTACAAATACATACACAATATACATATAGCTCATGGAAAGCGTTCGGTGATGATGACGCGAGTTCCATGATTTTAGTTCACCCAAAAAGTACACATATATACACAGTATACATATAGCTCATAGCAAGCGTTCGGTGACGACGACGCGAGTTCCATGATTTCTGTTCACCCAAAAAGTACAAATATATACACAATATACATATAGCTCATGGCAAGCGTTCGGTGACGATGACGCGAGTTCCATGATTTTTGTTCACCAAAAAAGTGCTCAACGTGCCTAAAGAAGTTCTCACTTCAAAAAAGCTAAGCATCTTCTCCATCCGTATTTCACAACAGCCGGAGGTCAATCGAGTCGGCCACTCTAATGTTTACTGATAAAAAGAAAACCAATTTGTGTTCCCACCCCCACCGTTCCCCTGCCACAAAGGAGCGCTATCTAGCGATAAATTATCGAAATTATTGCATTAAAAATTCCATCTAGTAAGTCAAAGCGAGCCATTATGGCCGCTCTGTGCCGCGTTCAAAAGAAAAACGACCTAACTACATTGTTCTTCGTACACTTTGCGACGTTTTAGTTCCGTATATGTAATTTTTCTTGGTAAACGTTATGGGAAACTGTTCTTCTCTCGGAAGAGGCGAGATACTTTGATAAATTTAGGTTGTCGGTCTACAGGTTTTTGTTTAGTATATTTAATGAATGTTTCGAAGGAAATTTTAAATTGGTTGCTTTGCTTTTCGACGTAAAAGTGGGCGTTATTAGTTTTTTGTACGAGGAAAAATCATAAAGGTTTGACGGAAATTGTGACATCGAGTTTCTGAAAATTGCACGGTTTCTAATTAACGTCTGATTCTAAATAGAATAAAGTTTATTTTAAGGATAGAGGCAACATAGTACTCTTTATTCATGGTAGCTTTAATCTTTGTTGAATAAGGGCTGTTTTTCTTACGAAAATCTGTCATTGTTACCTTTGGTAAAACTTATTATGACACTGATAATGTTAATTATCTTAGCGTACATACCTCAGCTTGTACACCAACTATTGCCTACCAAATATTCCCAGAAGACTTCACTTATAACCTGGAAGCCTGGTACAAAATACTATACCATTCATGTTTAGATTTAGGAATAAGTACCTCTGCTGGTTATACTTTGTTCTTATAAGTAGCATACTCTGGGTGCATCGTCCTCACATAATATTAAATTAATTTTTGTATACCAAATTTTGTAAATCATTATTTGAAAAGAGTAACTATGGAGTTTCTTGTCCGTTTTTCTCCATAAGAATCTACCTTTCCGAATGGACAGTAGAGACAGTAGAGTCACTTTATTAATGTAATATTATTATTTTACTGAACTGTAAATGCTGACGTTCAAAAGTGCCGTTTAATGGCCAAATTGAAATAAACGTTTTTGACTTTGACTTTGGATTTTAAATTATCTTAATCAACATGCAAAAGCTTTACTACTATATATTCTCACAAGACTCCTCGTTTAATCTGGGCGCCTGGTACAAAATCCTACACTATCGATGCATAGATGTTAATAACTTATTCTACGATAACTATTCTATACATTCCGAGAAGACTCCTTGTATAATCTGGAAGCCTGGTAAAAAACCCTGTACCATCGATGCATAGATTTAAAATTGTCTTAATCTACATGCAAAAGCTAAACTACCATACATTCCCAGAAGACTCCTCGTATAATCTGGAAGCCTGGTACAAAATCCTGCACCATCGATGCATAGCTACGTCGCCGTCGCTGTAACGCGGAGGTGCAGCCAATTTCCTGGAGCGCCTCATTCCGGCTAATTTTCATATTAACGAACACGTCCCGCCTGTCCTGAACGATATGACTTGTTCGTGTAGTAAGCTATTGTTTATTAACTGGCAAGTTTTCTTGATACGGAACAGACGTTGTTTTGTAATGGTGGAATGTGATATTACTGGTTGATTAAAACTGTATTGTCAAGCAGGTAAAATGTTCATGTGGCTTTTGAAATAGTTTAGGCTTATCATATTAAAATATATTATAAATATAAAAGTCATTTAATATAGCAAAATATTAAAATCATTTTCGTATAAGAAGAGAAAGTTTTTGTTGATAAAATAATAGATTAAAAATCTATACTAATATAATAAAGAGAAAAGATTTGTATTTTTGTATGTAACGAATAAACTTAAAACTACTGGACCGATTTGAAAATTTTTTTCAGCAATGGATAGCTACATTATCAGCGAGTAACATAGGCTATATTAATTTCCCGTACTCCCACGGGAACGGGAACTTCGCGGGTGAAACCGCGTGACATCCGCTAGTAATTAGTATAATAATAATAAAAATATTTGTTATTAAAATTATTATTTATATTAAAATTATTAAGCTTTGAATTTTGGAACCATCAGCTTTAATAAATGACTGTTGAATATGGAATTGACGATTGATGAACAGTTCTACTGGTGTTTTATAAGATGCTTTATTGAATGTAACACATTCGACCGTCCAAAAATGATAAGTTTTTTTTTTATCTTTGTTTATATCTTGAATATACAGAAAACTAACGTACCCACGCAATTACTTCCTGTAGTATAAATATTTCTTTTAGATTACATGGTTTATTTTCCCGGTTCTTACATTCAATTTAGCTTCGATATTCTATGTACGTGTCACCTTATAATTGCAAACTACGGAAAATTACAAAATAGTAAACTCTCGATAAATTGTCTAATGAACATTTGTTCTACAAATTATACGAATCAAAATCTTAAGATTATATAATATCTCCGTGCCGGTCCGAGAAATTGTGTACTGACATAAACTGGCGACCAATCAGCACTCTGGTCTACGATTTATCTGTTTTGGCGTGATAGTTAAATTGGAAACTTGGTATTAGTCATTGGTCTTTGTTGATCAATGAGACTGAGAATGAGGGCAATGAGAGCCTTATTCCTAGGTTTACACATGAAAACTTGTGTTCAGATTGGGCGCCATTTTATTGTCAGTATTTTGTGTCGGTCAATTTCTCGGAATGACTTCGCGAGACTATCAAATTCCGATGCGTAAAAAAGTGTTCCAAATGTTTAGTTGACAATTTATCGAGAGTTTACAATCTCTCAAGTTATTTATAACCTTACGGAGTCTGCCATTTTCCGGTGACATAAGCACGCCATAGCTACGGTTTATTTCAGAATACATTTATTAGGTACCCATCAGTTTCCTGATATAAAGTACTCGGAAAAGACCTTTCCGTTAGTAAACTGCTTCGGGTAACTACTGCGTGGTTTAGGCGATAACTATGAATGTATGTATAGTTTTGACTACGATAAATATTTAGAAGTAGTAGCGTTCCTACTGTGTGTTTTTTTTTGCTATTCAATAGCGTGAAACTGAGGCTCAATTGATTTGAAATTCCGTGAAATTTTGTTTTAGACAACAATTTTTTCTTACGTAGGCGCCAGATAAATGTGGAATAAAGTATATTGACCTTTCCCTAATAACTGTTCATAGGTACCTGAACAATTCAATATGAATCGTTTTTCATTATTAGACAATGTTAAGGATCACGAGAGATGATGATTCGGGACAGCTTTGTGTCATTAATTCCGTTTTTCAAATTAAAAATGTCAATTATTGTAGGTGGGTCAATGACCGTTATTCCACGATTATCTGGCGCCTACTATAATGATTTTTCAAGTGAAAACTTCTTTAGGCGCGTTGAATACTTTTTGGGTGAACAAATATCATGGACAACGTGTCATCGTCACCGAACTCTTTCCATGAGCTATATGTATGTATACTGTGTATATATGTGTACTTTTTAGGTGATCAAAAATCATGGAACTCGCGTCATCGCCACCGAACTCTTTCCATGAGCTATATGTATACTGTGTATATATGTGTACTTTTTGGGTGAAGAAATCTCATGGAACTCGTGTCATCGTCACCGAACGCTTTCTTATTAAAAAATAATAATCTAATTCAATTCACAAGTTACTTAGTTTTCACTTCTATCGGCAGTCCCCAAAGACTCCCGCATTTTTTTTTTCAAGATCATGAATATTATCAGAATTCTGCAGGCCAGATTTCAGGTCTTCAAACCATAAGGCATTCAAGTGCAGATTAGGCAACCTAAAATGGAGAAAATAATCACTTTCGAATAATGTTTGTCGTATCGTCCAGAAAGGTACTTCAAACAACATATTATTATAATTGTTTTTTTTTTAAGGATGGGAAATCATCAAATGACTTCGAATTCGACGAGACGAGAATCTGACACGCTCTTCCGCTCCACCCAGAGCGGAAGAACGTGTCAGACTCTTACTGACTAAAACCCATCCGTGTTCCTTCTAAAGCCCTTTGCGTTCCAGGGCCGCGGTGACTCTTTCGAACCAATTCCGCGACCCTGGCAGTAGAATTGTATTACGCTTGTATTTTTCAAAGGGTTCGGCAGAAGTGTACTAATAGTAAATGCACTTTTATCATTTGCATTTGAGTCCTATGCAAAAAGGACTTCATCAACTTTTGGACCACATCACACCTGCCCAATTAATTCCAATGTCCTACGAAGAGCTGGCGAACAATTTAATTTGATACAAGAACGCCGTCCGAAAACGCCCGAACTCGCCCGATGATGTACTCCAATATCGCACGCCTTGTTAATATAAATTTTGCACGGGCCATAGTCTGGTATAACGTGGATACTGAAAAATATAAATTAAATTCGAGCTGTGTTTTGGTTCTGTATGTTTTTTTTTTACCTTTTCATTGTGTTGGTTGTGAAATATGTAATGTTTTCAATTGCATTCAAAACTTTGTCAATCAAACCGCTGTTTGGAGCAATAGTTTCAATTGAATTTCTACTAGTAATGGAATTTTGAGTGTTAATGAGCATTTTTGGGTTATGTTTTGTAATACATACTAGCGGTCCCGACAGACGTTGTCCTGTCCGAACGTTTGTGTATGACGAAAAATTATAGAAATCAATTGCAGCGCCACCTACCGGGTTCAATTGTGAATCTAAATCTAAATTCTCGAATCCCCTTGAACACATACAAAAAATTTCATCAACATCGGTCCAGCCGTTTTCCAGGAGTTCAGAGAAAAACACACAAGAAATATATATATTAAGAAGATAAGTAATCAAACGAACGATCAAAAATGAATGAAACGTGGGCGAACACGGAAAAATAAAAATTAGGCGAGCTGTGTGGGCGAATCCGGAACAAGTCATATTTAACTCTTTTAATTGAAACAAGAAAATCTCGCTTTTTTATTATTCACAAATATATTGTCCGTGTATCCCAAACACAACTGTCACTTTTTACATTTCACCTAACTTATCGATTGATGAGGGAAATGTATTGTTTAACTAATTTCTTAACAATACATTTACCTCATCAATCGATGAGGTAGGTTCGCAAAAAAAATCGCTTCAGCTAAAAATAAGTCTCCAAAATCAATTAACATAAAATTTAAAAAACCTAACACTCTTTATAAATTGGTTTCTAATTTCCAACAGATCCCTCGCGAAGAGAATCGCTTGCGACTAATAAACATATCCCCACTAATTCATCATTGTTTTTCACTAATAAAAACACGACAAAAACACGTCTCTTCTTCCCCCCTCGAGGAAGGCGACACCTACAGGTGAAATGTTGAAAAAAAAGGTCGATTCGTTTGTTAGTATTTGTGGTTTTAATATAGAGTATTTTTTAAGCTTTTAATTTTGTTAGTAGTGTGGTGGCCATGATGATTTTGAACCGACTTCGGAAGGGGTTATCAATTCGGATGTTTATATTTTTTTTATGTATGTTCGAGCTTAACTCCGTAATATGTAAACGGATTTTGTTCGAAAGAGGTTTATCTCGATATGGTCCCATTTAAATTTCGTTAAGATCTGATGAAGAACTTCGGAGATAGATAATAATAATTAAATTGATATGGACTTGTTTGAATGTTGGGGGATAACAGCACTAAAAAGTGAAAATAAAAAAACTTTTTACAAAAAAATACAACCGACTTCCAAATAAAAAGTACAAAATAAACTTTAATTTTGGAAGTCGGTGTCAAAAAACGAAGTCGCCACACCAGAAACACCTACTTCTAAAATTATTCCTTCCTTCCAGTATTTTTTTTAACTTTTTCTTGTTCAATTCAGATTGGATTTAGTATGCTCATTATTTTCCATTTATAATTCTACGTTTATTACCTGATGATGCATCCATGTTTAATTATTATGCTCGCTGGTGAAGAAGAAAACATATCAAAGTCTGGGTCTTCTTCACCATAAAACCTAGTGGTACAACCACTTAAAAGACTTATCACGAACCCCCAAAGAACCAAGAACATTAGAAAATCAAAAGGCAAATCGTCACGCATAAAATTAAATTATTAAAAAAACAAAACGTCAAAAGAAAAGAAGCAAAACCGTGGAAAAACACTAGTGGGTAATAACGGCCTCGGCTCCTTGTTCTCGTATAGATTGAGAATATTTTAAAGTGATGTGCTCGTAGCAAATAATGAAATTATGCCGAGGGGAGGGTGGGGCGAGACGGCACATCTTTCGCTTTTTCCTTCTTTTGTTTGTTTATTCGTTATTTATCGGTAGATCGAGGAGCCACGTTATAGATTAACATCAAAGGCATTTTACGGCGTATACGATCTCGTTAAAATTGAATGGGCTCCCGTAATGAGGGGGCATTGGTGTTCGGATCAGGTATATTTTTGGAGCTTTTTAATAAACTTGAAAGAAGTAGGAGGTATGGCTCAATTGCGTTAGAAAAATGTGCCGTTGGAATAGCGAGAAGTTATTCAAACATTGGCATAAGCAATTACAGGTAGAGAAGCAGATTAGATAAAATACGATAATAAAGAACGCAAAACATTCTGGACTTTCAGCCCAGTTAAATAATTATAGACTTATGAATTACTAGCTTTTGCCCGCGACTTAGTCTGCGTGGAATAGTTACTTTAGGCAGCCAATTTAATTTTTCAAAAACGCTTAAACATATGTTTATTTATTTTTACCAAGTGCTTAAATACGGTTTTATCTTCAATAATGACAGACTCCAATACAAACTTCCACCCTCCTTTTCACCCCCTTAAAGGATAATTTCTGGGATAAAAACTATCCTTTGTCCTTTCTCGGGACTCAAACTATCTCTATACCAAATTTCATCTAAATCGGTGCAGCCATTTGCGCGTGAAGAAGTAACAAACATACACACACACACTCACAAACTTTCGCCTTTATAATATTATTGTGACTAATTAGGTAAAATAAATCAATATTTATTTCAATTATGACAAGACATAGCAATTAATTGACAAATATGATAAACAACACAACATATTTCTTAACATCTCCCACTCAGTACCCCACATAAAATTCTTCCAACACACATATAAACACAAAAGCAAGAAAACACGATCAGAATCGTCCGCAGACCACCCGAACAGTCGTTATCGTGCTTATTGTTGTTTTTAATGAAATGTGACCGAAATGATGGCCGCCGAAGCTTTGTCCGTCGGATCGGTGTCCATTATCCCCCTTTTCCCTCTTAATATCGCGAAGGACCGGCAGTTAAATTCGCTTCGCTATTCGGACGAGGTTGCGTGAAACTGATCGTGTGACAACTTTAGAGTCGGAGATAAAGTTTGTGATGCGTTTTATGTTTTGCCTTTATTGAGATTTGTTTGTAGGGATAAGTAAGGGACTGGTATAACAAGTCATTGTGAAGGTGTGTATGTGGTGACATTGCTCGCAGAACTGATGGTCGATGGAGCCGAAAAGTTCTGCAGTGGCGACCGCGTACCGGAAGACGCAGCGTTGGGAGGTTTCTCACAAGTTGGACCGATGAACTGGTGAGGGTCGCGGGTAGCCAATGGATGCGAACGCAGTGGACGTTTTTCGGCTGATATGGTGATGATAATGTGTTTGTGGTGAGGCTGTGTGGTTTCTCTCGAGAGGTAGGTAGGTCGATCTGCTGAATCTTTTCCCAACTATGTTGGAGCTGTCTTGCAGTCTAACCGGATGCATTTAAATGGTAGTATTTTACATGGAACAATATCTTATGTGACCACCATAACCTATACACAGATGAAAGTAGGCACGGATGGGCTATCTATGCTGCTGAAGAGTTTGTTTGTTTGAACGCGGTAATCTCTGGTATTATAGTAGGATTTTGAAATTTTTGACAATACGGGAACAGGAAATTCCAACGGGAACGGGTAAAAACGGGATATGCGCGTACGAAGTCGCGGGCAAAAGCTAGTTTATTATACAGTAAGTATTTTATTTCTAAGAGTAAAGAAGCGAAAAGGAAACCTTGTTAATACGATTCCAATGCAAACAAAAACGTCCGGAACAAATATCCCAAATCTGTTTTCGACTATCGAAAAAAACCGAATGCAAATTCAAGGGACAACGACCGAAAAAACACGCGAAGGAAATTAATAAAACACCCACTAAAGCGAAAACAGGCGGAAAAATAGAGGCGGGGGACGAATAGAGGAAAAAAATTGTCGACCAGCAACGTGCTCTTCATTATGAGGGAATGGAAACACCGGATGAATTGATCAATCAGAAATTTTATGGCCGAGAATCACTCAACGGAAAATAATTCCCCGGCCGTTTCGTACTTGGCTCATCGCCGCTGTTTTAATTTCGCCCTCTTGGGGAGATCGAGTGTCATCCAATCTATCTGACGACTTGAAAAAAAAATGCTATCATCACCCCGCCCTCCCCTTTCGAGGAGACTGACTTAAAGACCGCCGAGCGATTATGTCCGTGGGAGCTTTGAGTTGATTGTGCGATTGTCGCTTGTTATTGATACCTATTGTTTGTTTGAAGGAGGTACCTACGTCATCAGTCTTTGTCTGAAGGTTCGGCAATGGTCAACAGCAAGGAGGCCTACCCTCTTAGGGTCAATTTATACTAGCGCAGAATCGAGGCGTCCATGTCCAGTTAATGGGTTGTGGAGGTCTGGTCGGCAGCCGCTCCACGTAAAATACTGTGTCACGATTTACTTACCAACTTAATTTCTAAATATTTAAAACTGTTAAGATATGTAGATTATTTAACAGTTTTAAATATTTAGAAATTAAGTTGGATCCGCTGAATCCGGTTTGACTGGAAGCCGACCCCAATATAATTGGGAAAAGGCTAGGCAGATGATGAGAATCGAAGCGTCAATCTGAAACTTGACATAGCAAATTTACCTTTATATCCACAACATACCTAACGCAATTTTTTTTTAAATAAAAAGAAGGCGCGCGAATTCGACGGAATTCGCGCGTCGGAGCGGAAGAAATATCTCAGTAGAAATATATGCATTACGTCATGGAAAGATGTGTGTATCGTCCTCACATAATATTAAATTAATTTTTGTATACCAAATTTTGTAAATCATTATTTGAAAAGAGTAACTATGGAGTTTCTTGTCCGTTCTTCTCCATAAGAATCTACCTTTTCGAATGGACAGTAGAGACAGTAGAGTCACTTTATTAATGTACTTAATATTATTATTTTACTGAACTGTAAATGCTGACGTTCAAAAGTGCCGTTTAATGGCCTAATTGAAATAAACGTTTTGACTTTGACTTTGATGACTAGTATACATTGACCCTTAGGAACGGATAGACGAGTAAGTACATGTCTATGAATGAACTTCACTAAAGTTTTTGTTCACACTTTTTAAAGTACTACAGTTGATAATGACAGCTTAAGCCCGTCTGGTCGCGGTTACCGTACTCATTAAGATATAACAAAGTCTTGACAGAAAGACTGATACTTGGAGGTTATTTAAAATTTGATTCACATATTAGACTTAATTATTAATTTTCTGTGTCATGTTTTGTAAACTTACTTTGCATACTACTGTATAAATTCAAGTCTTTAAAACTTAACAGACATATATGTGTTGCTGGGGAGTTTGTTGCGCCACTTCTTCTTCCCAGCTAAGACACTAGGAAGTGGTAACGGGCGGGCGTTTTAGGGGACTGTCTTTATGTAGAACTTTGACGTTCAAAAAGTGTTGGCACTCTTTAATTTGAATAACTGACTTGATTTTGATTTTTTTACAGTAGTAGCTATCACGATATTCAACAAACTCATAGTGCTTACAAATTCCATAAGGGTGGTTGGGTTATCCACAAAGAAGACGATAAGTAACTTTTAGAATTTGTTCGAAAGAGTCACCGCGGCCCTGGAACACAAAGGGCTTTAGAAGGAACACGGATGGGTTTTAGTCAGTAAGAGTATGACACGCCTTCTGCTGCACCCAGAGCGGAAGAAGTCATTTGAAGATTTCCCAACCTTAAAAAAAGGTCTCAGTTGTATATGATAAACATAGCACAGGTTTTTTTAATGGTTATGCCCAGCATGGATGATAATGGTGATGAAGCATGGCCGGGCATGGCTTTCAAAGTTGAGTAGATACCACCCATTTTTAACCCACAGCTCTTTGAAATCTCACTCAAGGTTCTAATCAGCATCTAATCCCATACAAACGATCACAAGAGAGAGATTCAATCCTCATAATTGTTTAGTAATTATTCAACACGCCCAAACACCGATGTATCGATGTTTAGATTAACCTGAACAAGCAATTTGACGAGTAATCGCGCCCCATCAGCGTCGTAATATCGCATTCTGTTTGCAATCACTAATTAATCAAGATCAAACGGAAATAACAATCGCTTGCACATTCATCATCCGGGGACCTGTCAGGCGTCTAATGTTTTACGGAAGAAATATAGAATGTAGGAAAAAATAGGTATTAGGAATAATTAATATTAAGTCGTTGTAATCGATTTTGAATCACCCATTCGAAGTACGATTCAGTTTCTAGGGCTCACTTTTAAGAACATATTATATTGTTAATGTATTCGTTAATATGTTATGTTTGACAAATAGGTAATCTCTGGATATACTGATTACAAAAAGTATTTCTGTACTAAAAAGTTATAATATCGCGTCTCATGCGGGCTACTTATTACCCCCGAAAATGCACTATTCCCGTGTTGTAGACTATGCAAGCGAAACTTCAGAGAAAACTAGTGTATAGGAATTAAATAAAAAAGAAAATATCTGCCCCCAAATTAACCATACTCCACACAAAATCAATTCTCCACCTGGAAAAGATATTCAAACGAACCATTCGCCATTTAAAATATTCGTATTTAACAACACTAACAAGCTTAACAAAAAGACGCGTCAGCTGCCTCCGATTATTCCAAAAAATACACCGTCCATCGCTTATTATCCGAAAATTTGAAAGATAATTTACCAAAGGAAAAGATGGGAAGGCATTAAAATAGCAATCAAACTGGAAATATTGGGGTGAAGTGTGCGATAGAACTGCGTACCGATTTGCGATGCAAACCTGCTAAGATGGCGACCATAGAGCACAGAGCACCTCGATGGCTGGCCATCGAGAATGTTATAAGTCATTGTCAAAACTGTCCATTCAAATCAAGAGTGTCAGTGAAAGAAAGAATAACATTTAATGGACACAGTTGAGACACGATATACAAAAATAGAAGGATTGTAAAAGTATTTAGTGTTAGAGAACTGACATGCATACAAATTATGAACTTGAACTAGAAATCCTTTACAATAGTATTACTAGTAGGTACTTAAATGATGTGAGTAAAGATAAATATTTAAGTAAAAGAAGGAAATTAGGCAGATGGACTGACAGACAGGAAGGCTTAGCATCATGCAGTGCCATGGGGCCCACAGCGCGGCGTTACATTTTTTTTTTTTTTTTAAACTTTGTAAACACCCCCACACTAGAAATTTCTCCTGTATCGTGGGTGAGTTTACAAACAAACAAATTCACATACACAAACAGCCAGACCCGGAACAACTATCTGTAGGCCATACAAATATTTGTTCCGTGCGGGAATCGAACCAGCGACACGCACCGCAGCAGTCAATCGCTCAACCACTGCGCCAATCGTGTCGTCACGTCGCGTCACGTCGTTGATTTTCAGTCTTAGAAAGAAAGAAAAGTAGTTTATTTGGCACACACAGATACACACAATATATGTAAAAATAAAGGAAACTTAATTTTAAAACAATTATATTGTGTGCCCGCGACTGCGCCAAATAGGTCCAGTTCATTAAAATGCCAGACAACTAGGTTCCCTGACGCTAGTTTCAACTGAACCTTATGTTGAAGTGTACGGATGTCTTCGTCGGAATACGAGTACTTATTTAATTACTAGCTAAAATAGCCTGATGATGGGTCCGTAGTGTCTTACTGCAGGGCACAATTCCGACCATGGCTTTGACAGCTGTAACTTTGCTCAGCTAAAATTTTGTGGACGCGAATAAAAATGGCGTCTCCAATCGCAGCCCGCATTGCGATTCCGTACTCTACGGTACCTATATCAGATTTGAATAAAGATCTGCCGTGGACAGGGACTCGCTCCGAATTCGTGAATAATTGAAAGGCCGTTTCTTTATATTGAATTTGTTTTTTTGACGGTCAATTTGTTATGCGGCTTGAATTGGAAGGACTGGAGAATTTTTCAACTGCCTATTTGCGTAAACATGGGAGCTAAGGACCAAGAAACTTGTAACATTGAATTTTGGAAAATATTTTCGCAGTCGATTTGTGGATTCAGCACTCGGTCGTATAATGATATAGTTAAAGATACTGCTTTTTCTATACACATGTGTTGACCTGGCTAATAAGGTCATTAGCATTCTATTTATACTGCTGGCTTGTTGAACAATTCGAAGTAGGACAAAACACCAATTATACTATACTAACAATACTGGAAAAAAAATTAAGCGAGTTTACAACTACGCAATATTAAATATAATTAAATCTAAATAATAAATTAAATAGTTATGTAACATGAATTAATAGTAATTTAAATTTAAGTAATAGTATATAAAATAATTGAAAATAAAGTAAATTTTCCTATTTACTACATTGGAAAATTCATATTTAATAAAGCGCTCTTCTTTAAAATTTGATTATTTTCAATCACCACCTATATGTGTACATTATGGATTGTAATAAAGTATTAAAGATTTGAGATCGTACATACTTAAAAAGCGATCAACTTCAAGTTACAAAGAAAGAAGAAAGAAAGAAAAAGTATTTAATTGCCACAAAACGACATACAGTGAGTAAGAAAAAAAAATAACAAAAGTAAAGCAAAGCAATATCTTATTGGCAACAATTAATGTGAAAAAATCGGGAAAACACTGGTGTTTTGACAGTTTGCGATCGATGTGAGTGCGAAAGCTCCATAAGAAAATTGCTCCTCTGATCCGATTTTAACAAACAAAAAAATCCTTGCAGAAATTTCCAAAAACCGTGCAAAAAACGCGAATCAAAACACTAAGCTCTCAAAACAATTGATTCCCATGCCCCCGGGGGCATTCAAATGAGGAGTGCAATCGCAATACCTACAGCACAACTTGCAATCTTAAAAAATAATAGGCATTAAACATCACCCCATGATCAAGGTTTTACAGGGACTCGAACGATCAGCCCTGGAGCCATCTTCATTAATGAAAACCATAAAAATGGGGTTCCGCAGCGAAGGACCGTAGCGTAAAAATTCGCGTCAAACGACCAACGCCTTATTAAGCCCGCGGGGGACAGGTGGGGATGAAAAAAATTATAGTATTTAACGATATTAAGTTATTGAAGTTAGATTGGTAGCTTAATTGGTTTGGGCGGTTATCTGGATCAATTTTTATGGATGGTTTTGAAGTTTTTTATTGCTAGTTTGTGTACTGGTGCGGAAGTAAATATTGCTTTTGGGTGACTTTCCAAATTATGGTTTATTTATTTATTTAAACTTTATGTACAATAGTGGTACATGGGCGGACTTAATGCTACAAGGCATTCTCTACAGTCAACCTCGGTCGTTTATCGGTTGTTTATAGGATCCTTCTAAAATCACGCTATCAAATATTGAGCGCATAGAAAGCATAAAAACAGAGGAGCTCGTGGCTAAATAAAAACAGCCGCACGGGTCGATCTTTAAGGTTAGGCAAGCTTGCCGAGGTTGGTCTGTGGATGGGTGACCATCTTAACATACCGAGACTCCTCCGCGCCTCGGAAAGCACGTTAAGCCGTTGGTCCCGGCTGTCATTTGTAGATCTTTGGCAGTCGTTACGAATAGTCTGAAGCCAGATAATCTGACACCAGTCTTGCCAATGAGTACCGTGTTACCCAGTTAATGGGTTGTGGAGGTCTGGTAGGCAGCCGCTCCACGTAAAATACTGGTATTCAGCTGACTCCGGTTTGACTGGAAGTCGACCCCAATATAATTGGGAAAAGGCTAGGCAGATGATGATAAAAAGCATAAAAACTATTAAAAAATATTTTTGAATAGTTTTAGATTCTATATCAAAGTGTATTTTAAATATAAAACACCGTCAATAAAACTCGTATAATCCATACAACCTCCTGCAGAAATAACTCATTACTCCAAAGGCAAAAAAAACCTATCCACTTTAAACGAAAAATCCCAACAAAAACCATTGAAAAATTCGCGTTCCGATATTATAATGATACAGAGGAACATTCGCGTTATTAAAACATACAAGTGGCCTATTAGTGACGAACATGTTTCAAATGAGGGTAGGTAGGCCAATGAGAAAAATTGTCGGGTAGGTGAATAATAAAGGTGGATCGCGAGCCGCGCCCATTAGTAAGCTACAAGGTTCGTCTCGACTGGCGCGTAGAAAGACATTGTTGGTATTACGTAAATTAAGTTTTTATTTGCTATGGCTATTTTGAATGATGGCATCTGAAAGATGCGCTATGTCGGGGAAATGTAGACCGTCGTTGAGGTTTTTTTTTATATTGTATTGATAACGATTGAAAAGATTATTTTGGCGATGGTAAAAGAAAGGATGGAAAAGTGTTAATTCACGCCAAATATGACGCATACCATGACAACAACAAAAAATATGATTACTGGCGACAATTTAGATATTTACTTTTAGCGAATTCTGTTTAATAGTAACCAGTAAAACCAGTAACCTAGTTAACATAGTGGGATCGTGAGTAATTAAATTAAATAGGCATCTGTAAGAACGCCAGTTTCGCAACTCAACGATTCCATTTCAATTCTCTCACATAATCAGACCGACGCCAAAACACTGGTAATGATCCCCATACCCGATACACGTTATCACCACAACGATACGTAATAAAACCCAAAGTATCATGTTTTTGCGTAACAAGGCAGACTAAATTACGACAATTATTCAATGTAACCGTGTTATCGGCAGTTGTAAAATCGGGAGACAGTGGGGGTACCTCATTAAGGTGAAACACGGGAGGAGGCTACCTCCACAATTTTGATAATGTCGCCGGCATAAAAAGTCCCGGCGAACTTGAATGATGTATTGGTACGTTTGCCTGACTCGGGTCGGATGGGTTTGGCCGCTATCTCTCAGGAAAGGTGGGAGTTTTCTAGAATTCGCAATTGTTGTGTTATCGTGATGAAAAAGACGTTGAATTTGAAGGGAGTAATGATGAATGGAGTCTTGGTTTGTTTTATGGCAGGAAAATATGCAGCACACTTTACTTACATATTTGAAAACAAATGGTGGCGAGATGACTTGGATGCACACCGCGAAGGCTGGTTCGAGGTGGCGCAAGAAAAGAATGTCTGGAAGGATATGGGGGAGGCCTTTGCCCAGCAGTGGGACACAATGGGCTAAGGAAAAAAATATATTTGAAAACAAGAAAGGAATCCGCACAAAATAACAAACTGAATAGGCAAGGCGTGACAATTTTATGTTCCGTCAATGCTAGTCGTAGAAGTCATACAATTCAATTCAATTAAAAGAAAACATTGATGACCTGGTTTGGCTTACTATTTCTTCATGCTAATCCAGTACTATAACGATAATAATACTTTAGACTGTATTAAATATTTCCATTACTCAATTCTATAGACCAGTAAAACTATTTGAAAACTATAATATACAGAGATTTCAATGACTAAATTTTATAAACCAATAAAATTAAACACCACTTACGATTTATATCTCCATCAGACCCCTCCCAAAACCAATCCATTCTTGTGTTAATCTCAAAGAATATTCTGACTTAGTGATCTTACATGCTACCGTCAATAACAAAGATTTCTGAATACTCTAGACCAATATAATTAATTGAAAACGAATTTTCGTGTAACAGACATGTCATAACACCACTTACAATGTATATCCCCTAAATTTCAACAAGCCAATCCATTCCTGTGTTAATCTCAAAGAATATTCTGACCTAGTGATCTCACATGCTCCCGTCAGCCATGAACCCATGTCATCGCATCCGCAACTATGATCAAAGCTTATAATTGACCGGGATCCCATCTGCATCACTGCTTATAGTACAATGAAAGAGGATTTGAATTAGTAGTATTAACGATTGAGTACTCAAAGGATTTGTTAGTGATAGTGGCTGTGAAAGGGGTCGCAGGAATATGAATTCGTATTTCTGTGGGATGAGTAGAAGTATGGTTCTCATTTTTAGTTGTAGAGAAGTGTAGTATTGATTGTTAATTTGCTGCTTGATTTCTTAAAAGAGATTTTGTCAATACTATAATTTTCGTTTATTCATCATCTCAGCAAAGAACCTAACAGTTAGTATTTAAACTAAGTAAGTGGTAGCTTGATGGTGAATAAAAAATTAACAAACGTTATATTTTTAAATGTAAGAGTCTTCTTCAAGAGGTCCTTTCACGTGCTAAATTGAAAGATACACTTGAAATAAAATCCAAAATATAATATCAAGGCCGCCCATTATGTCAGTCTATTAATTTTTTCTTAGACTATTTTTTCCGTACCTTAGATGTTGTACATAATAAAGAATATTCTAGTATATCTACCCGTAGACACCGCGTCGTTGGCTTCTCATCATCATCATTTATCTTTGTTCCTCGCTTTAAAATATGTCATATTTGTATCTGGTCAGTTTTTCCATATTTGGATTTACGTTTAATTTTCTACTACAGCATTAACCGTTTATTTAATATTTCGTACTAGGATTCGCTTGTGAAGTGTCGTCTAAGTGACGAGTGGCTCTCGTGTTTAGACGCCGTTAACACTTGAAGGCTGGCGTGGATTTCCTATTCCTCTTTCAAGTCCACTTCATGATTAGTGCTTCTGTTTTTATATAAATATTCATAACACTTTGTTGATTATATGAATTTTTTTATTCATGATTGTCAATTCTTCATCAGCGTAGCTGTTTCCGAATAAGTCTATATAGACGACATACTCCGACGATTAACCACGTTATTTTTTTTTTCTAACCAACGAATTTGAATAAAGAGCATGGTTATAATGACAGTATCGTTTAGGGCACGCCACCAGCCATTTTCCAGACCCTCAGATATACCCTACAAACTAATATCATATCAACATATAAGTCTTGGTTTCAGGCAAATCCCTGTACATCTCCAAAATTAAGTATGGTCTACATATTAGAGTGAACGCTGCTCCCAATAAAATTACCACTTATAAAGCCGACTTCCAGAGTCGAACATTCTCATCGCGGCCAGAATAAATGCATCGTCATTAGGCAGGGTCGCTTCATTAGTTATTCATCAGGACTCTTCAGCGAAAACGCGCGTTGCCAATTTGCACATATATACAATATTTTTTTTAACGAGCCCGTTTCATGCTAGTACGAGGGTATTGAATATGATATATTTTTTTAAGTTAGTAGGGTAAATGGAGTTGTTGCGGAATTTATTTGAAACAGTCACCGCGGCCCTGGAACGCAAAGGGCTTTAGAAGGAACACGGACGGGTTTTAGTCAGTAAGAGTCTGACACGCTAAAGAAATCATTTGATGATTTCCCATCCTTAAAAAAAGGGAAATGTGAGTATCTTAAAGGCATTGATGTGAAAATTAATTCGGAATCATTAAAATTACTTCTTAAGCTCCAAACGGACACTTACAACCCAACTGGCCCTCTTAAAAAAATGGAAAACCCAACAAACCTAATTCTCTTCTCATTTTACACAAGATCCATCAAAACATATTTATTCCTACCCGCATTTCAAACAAGGAGCGAAACACACAAATAAGGTCTTGCAAATAAGACGCCGTGTTACAAACACGAGGGTATCTAGGAAAAATAAATTAAACAACCACCTTGGAAGGCAGGGGATTGATCCGGGAGCATTATTCTATCTATAAACATTTCAATTGCGGTGAGACACGCTTATCCGGGTAGCTAAGATCGCAGAGGGTCTGTGTAGATGCGGAAGGAAATTTTACAAGAAAAACATTTGGAACTTTTAGTTTCAAAGTCATGTTGTGTGTGCTTATCCATGGATAACTTATAATTAGGGATACGTTCATGATGCTTTAGAGAGGTTTTCTACAGCAGTGTCTCTCGTCAAGACCGTGTTTGGCTTACGACCTGCTACTAAAGATTTAGAAGGACCACTCATAAATCGTTGATATATAATTTTCTACAGGCTGTGCATGGCCTTCCATCTTCACACCAATGAATTATTTACAGTACTTCCACGCAGTCCCTTAATCCTATAAAGCGTTTAGTTATTCAAAAAGATACCGCTGAAATAATTTAGCAAACATTTTTGTCAGGTCTTGAGTAGCAAAAGACGTATCTTTCACCCCGAATTTAACAGAGAAAGGCCCAAAAAGCGGGCTTCAAGACAAAGTACTGCCGTTCTTATCCCTCAACAAATAATCTATGTTGGGCTCGTTCTCAAGGCCGATATATATGCAGATGGAATTATTACCGACGACGGTGTTAAATAAAACGGGAACACAGGCGTTGGGTCTCTTCAACAGGATTACTGCCTAGTGATGAAAAAGGGAAAATCATTTATTTTATTACCTGTGGAAAAATAATAAGCCTTCGGAGAGGCCGAGGTCAAAATATCTCTGGAATTACGTGAGGAATTTTGGAATATAATTAGAAGACTGTTATGTGTGCTGGGGAATATATTTTGTTTTTTCTTTGACAGGGAAAATAAAGAATTTCGGTTCGAAGTTTACGAGAGGGAGGCTAAGATGATTTTCGGAAGTTGCTTTGATCTTGCATTTCTAAATCAGTGTTTACTACAGTACAATAATTTGTCTACACTTTAGACAAATCATTAATTGATACTGAAACCTAAACGAAGTCACATAAATGTTGAATCAGATTTTAGAATTATCGACAATGATGCTACCTGAATTCTAAATATTGATATTTAAACATTTCCTCCACAGTATACAAAAAACAAAACATTCTGATTTCTCCACTGACACCGCTTCCTCAGTCACTGCCAATCATAATATTCTTTACAAAGATACAAAATTCTTCCCCATTCTCCCATCGCCCTTACGAGTATCATACGTTTCAATCAAAATTATACATACTATATTACGTATAAATGTTGGCGCGTTCTTCTTGAAAATTTTGTTGGTATACAGATGATTATCGATTGAGTTGCTCAGTTTACAAGTTGAGGAGCCTGATAATACGATACCGGGAGCTACGAGATCTAACAGGTAGACGAGGATTTGTATAGAGTGGTCGAGTGTGTGTTGATGGGTATAGTGTGACAGTGTTTTTGAGTAGGTGTGGGTTACTTATACACTCTCATAACAGAAGACCAATCTATACTAATATAATGAAGCTGAAGAATTTGTTTTATTAAACGCTAATCTCTGGAACTATCAGTAGGATTTAGAAATTAATTATGTATATGATAGCCAGATTCACGAGGAAGGCTATAGGCATACGGGATATGCGCGTACGAAGTCACGGCCAAATACTCGTTATTCATGTACTTAAAAAAGGTTCAATATCAAGTCGTGATATTTTCTCACTGACAATCAATGTCAAAAACTTATCAAAATGTAGGGAATTTAGAGGTATCTTTGACAGTTTTGCGACTGTGATGTTAATGTGAACGATGCTTAAAAATATGACATTGCCCCTCAGGTCAACATTTGACAATCAGTGAAGATTCAAACGATTTTGTACCAGGTGTATTGTAGTAGCAATAAAACTCTCGCTTAATCGCTTTGACAACTACAAGCTGCCCGGAAAATAATTTTATTATGGTACGGGGTCAGATTAGATTTAATTCTTTACTTAACTTTAAAGGCAACATTAACATTGTCATTGATCATTTTCGTTAAAGCATGTTTACGGTAGCTGCTTTTTTTAAGTTTAATTCAACCTAAAGAAAATACCAGGTCGGTAACAGCAACTCTATAACCATACGCGGGGTGCGGTACCCGTGCGTTTTTCGCGGGGTATTATCAATTATTAAACATCAGCATGGAAATAGCACCCGTGAGTCCGTCTCCCCTACACTGCGTACTGGTATAAAATATTCCTGGATTACTGCTCATCCCGCTTCGGCACCGTGAAATGGTTTTCGGTTTTGTGTGTCATGTTATTAGCAGGATTTGCATGTTTCTGATTTATTGTATTTTTCGGTTGGGGGTGGAGTTTTGATTAAGATGTCAGCGTCTTCGCTGTTCCAAGTTTTCGGGGAGTCTGGAGGATTTCGTACGAAATTCTAATATTACTTTATTATTCTCACAGGTACTTTTAGACAGAGATCATTTCTTGAAGACAATAACATTCTTTATAAACATTGGTAATTCCGTTTACTTACTACTTATTCTTGGAAATGAATGATTCAATTTTAAAAAGACTTGATAGAAGTATACACAATATATTTAGATCTAAAAAGAACTTTTCCAGAAAAGAGGTTTTAAGCAATTTTATATTTGCTATACAACCTGTGGGACCAACACAGTAATCGCGAAATAAAAAATGAACCGCCCCATACATTTATGTGAGCATAGCTCGACAAAATGTACTGAACAGCTGTTTTTTTTAGCGTTGATACCACAGTGAAAGTTGTTCATAATGATGAGTACAATGCCCCTCTAAGAGGTATTGCGTTTATTCTGTAACAAGTCGTAGACGCAAAAAATCTACGATATCAATCGCGATAAGCCCTTCACTTTTACAAACTCGTTGGCTCTAAAACGAACCCAGTCAGAAACAGATTCTGTGTAGACAATTTATCTCAGTATCAACTAAGGGAGCTTGTGACTAAGATCTAAGTGTAGTTCCTAATCTGTTGTGAGCTGCGATCAAGCGATAGTGTGTGGCACTGGAGTAAACAGATCGTTTGATGATGTGGCGAACAAGTGTGTGACTTTGGGTATAGTTGGAAAACAAGTTAATGAGTGTGAGAGAACTTCAATCTTTTTGTGTGATTGATTTTTTTGACAGCGTACGTGAAATGCGTTGGCATGCTCGGTGTACCATGCTTAAAAAATGTGTATTTACCTACATATTTTGTCTACTATAAAAGACATGGGTAGGGCATAAAAATGTTTGTCTTCTATAGAAGACTGTGACGGTGAAATTTCTTTATATTCTTTCCGAAACGTTAAAATTAGCCACCTTAATTACCACAGTATAGTATTTATTACCCAAAGGTTGACTGGTAGAGAATGCCTTGATGCATTAAGTCCGCCCATGTACCACCATTGTACATAAAGTTTAAATGAAGAAACATTCATCAATTCGAAGATGTAATCAAATAAAAATTTGGTGACCCAACTTTTAATTTCTAGGCTCGTGTTTGACCACTGTATCTCTCCTGATGGAAATCAATGATATTTATATTGCCTGCAAGTTATCTATTGACTCTTGACTTACCAGACCCCATGCTTATTACTATCAGGAAACACAGAATCCGGCAGCGAATTCCACTTATCTGTATGCAAAAAAAAGAATTCTAAAAACGTGCTTCTTACGGGTAGGAGGTCCATAATGTACCGGTGGCGCATCTTCGTACGTCTTGTTGTTCGATACTGGAACGGGCTTGTCGGAATTAAAATAAACTTGGATAGAAGCAGAAGGACGTTAACTTTAGAGCAACAGTACCTTTAGTACCTACATACACGTGATGTAGGTACTAAAGGTACTGTTGCTCTTTTGTGTAATCAGCCGTGATGTATCTGCCAGGTTTGCGGAATTTGTTCGAAACAGTCACCGCGGCCCTGGAACGCAAAGGGCTTTAGAAGGAACACGGATGGGTTTTAGTTAGTAAGAGTCTGACACGCCCTTCCGCTCCACCCAGAGCGGAAGAAGTCATTTGATGATTACCCACCCTTAGAAAAAAAGCCGTGATGTACAGTAATGTTGTTTATGTATAAGTCGTATATTATACCGGGTGATACTACAGCCAGGAGAACAACGGTATCTCGAAATCTTAGTACCAAACCGCAACAGGTAGATGAAATAGCTTCATATCTCATTGACAAGACGATGCTATCAGGCTGGTATTCCTCAATTGGCTACAACCTCGTGCCAGCGGTTGTAATCAAACGCATCGCATAGCTGTTTGCAACGCTTGGTATTTGCACGGCGGAGAATTAGCCAGCAGGCTTGATTTGGCCAGTTTAATACCGGGTTACAGGAATAGTCAAACTTGTTTGTTGATTCTCAAGTTGCAATTGCAAAAATGAAGTAAAGGAACGCACTCTAGATTAGCATCGGATCTCCAAAAAGTATGAAAAAAAAACCGGCCAAGTGCGAGTCGTATTTGCGTACGAAGGGTTCCGTACCATTATCTATTAAAATGGCAAAAAAATCACGTCTGTTGTATGGGAGTCCCCTTAAATATTTATTTGATTCGGTTTTTATTAGTATTTGTTGTTATAGCGGCAACAGAAATACATCATCTGTGAAAATTAACAGATAGATACAGCCTGGTGACAGACGGACAGACAGCGGAGTCTTAGTAATAGGGTCCCGTTTTACCGTTTGGGTACGGAACCCTAAAAAGCCCTATGTTCAGCAGTAAAAGCTTGTTAAAGCTTCAAGCAAATCGTTAACTAAACAAAAATGTTGATTATTCACAAAATATGTTAGCTAAAAATCTTCTGTCGCATTCACTTACTACACATGCAGGTGAGGCGAAAACGCATACTAAACATTTGAATACCTGCAGTGCTATTCTGTAGAAATTTAATTGTGAAGCTTTAGATGGACTGAGAACTGAGAATCTTTAGCTTAACGTGCAATGACAGCTTATTTATCATACATTTCACGATGAAATAGGAAGAAAAGAAAGAAGAAAGAATAATATTTATTTAGCACTTACATGAAACACGCACGGTACATAGAAATAAAATTAAAAAAAGAAAAGTAGGTATGCTAAGAACTAAATGTGTGTCTTTTTTGTGTGAATTTACCTAAATTTCTTTAGGAAATTAATAAGTTTACCTCTGCTGGTGATACTTTGTTCTTATAAATAGCATACTCTGGGTGCATCGTCCTCACATAATATTAAATTAATTTTTGTAAACCAAATTTTGTAAAATCATTATTCGAAAAGAGTAACTATGGAGTTTCTTGTCCGTTCTTCTCCATAAGAATCTACCTTTCCGAATGGACAGTAGAGTCACTTTATTAATGTAATTCTATTATTTTTACTGAACTGTAAACGATGACGTTCAAAAGTGCCGTTTAATGGCCTAATTGAAATAAACGTTTTTGACTTTTGTCTCACGGCTGCACTAAAAAGGACCATTTCAGCGATATGTCAGACAGACTGATGCTGTCTGACTCTGGTTTTCTAATGAACCCTTGAATGGACGAGTGGCGGTTCATTTGAATCCATCTAATATAGTTATATTCTTACATATACCTATATACATATAGCATCTAAATATAAACTCACTCGACCGACCGAAAGTATCTAATCGTTTTTAAGAAAGTTTCCGTATTTTTAGAAGAAGAAAAAGAAAGAAGAAAAAGTATTTAATTGCCAAAAAAGGACATACCTACCCACATACACAATTTTACTTTTCCACTTTATCTAATCCAAATCCACTGTTAATATATTTAAACGACCTTTTATTCCTACTTGCGTGTATTTCTTACGTTAGGCAAAGAAACACACCAAAAATACTATCCTACATCATCTGCCTAGCTTTTTCCCAGCTATATTGGGGTCGGCTTCCAGTCAAACCGTATTCAGCTGAGTACCAGTATTTTACGTGGAGCGTATCAGACCTCCACAACACAGTAACTGGGTAACACGGTAGTTCTTGGCTAGACTGGTGTCAGATTTCCTGGCCTCTGAAAATCCCTAACGACTGCCAAAGATCTACAAGTGACAGCTGGGACCTACAATTTAACGTGCTTTCTAATGCACGGAGAGTCTTGAAGATGGTCGCCCATCCACAGACCGACCTAGGCAAGTGTTGCTTAACCTTGAAGATTGTTCGGTGCGGCTGTTATTATTTAGCCAAGAACTCCTCTCCCCTACAAAAAATACCTTCCTTCAACTAAGTAATTCAATTAGCCAAGTGTAGGTACGTCGATCCGATACCACGAACATCTCCCACAAATACCTGTTCCTACCTTCCATTCAATTTTCTAGTCCATTTCCGAATAGAATAATTAAATTTGTCCGCTTTACCTTACGGGCGACCGTTTTTCTCGACAGACCCTCACTGCGATATCAGGTGAATCTGATTTGATTGCTTTAATAGATCTTTTGTTCTGGGTTGTGAAGCAGCGATGGGTTAATGAGAGAAGTTTATCTCATTATGATGAGAAAAGTAAAATGCTATCCGAATCGAATTCGATGAAGAATTTCGAAAATGCGTATTTTTCAAACCATATAGCACCATCCCATCACTTCCCGTGGGTGTCGTAAAAGGCGACTAAGGACCGCAAATACACTGCAGTCACCAACCCACCTGCAAAGCGTGGTGATTATGGCAACCCCCCTCCCCCCTTGATTGAGGCCTATGTCCCAGTCTTTCGGCTGGTATGATGATGATTTTTCTCTACTTTAGCCGGAAAACCAAAAAAAAGGCAGAATTGACACGTTCTTAACTACAAATACTCAATTCAGAAACCAAGTTCTTAAATATAATAAGTTTCTAATATACCTTTATAAGAAATCAATTCAATCTCAATAAGCAATATCCCATAACAGACTCCCCAAAATCCATAATATTTAATAGATCTAAGAAACATCTGTTCTGATATAATCAAATTAATCCATCTAGGAACAGATCGAAACGTCAGACTGGACCAGTAGTGAAAATAATTTCATCCGGAAACCCTCCAACATATTCAGACCCTCGTCTCACTAAGCAATTCCTCTTGGCGCTCCAGAATTTGGATGGTGTAAAGGGGAATGAAAGCTCTTGATAAAATGGTGTCGGGTGTGCGAAATGGGTATTATGATGGATTGTATGCCGACCGAATGGTCTTTTGACGGGTCCATCGCTCAATCGTCGACAATCGCTCTTTGACAAGGAGCGAGTGCTAAGAAACGATTGGGGCCATTATTTTCTGTGTCACAGTAGGAGCCTCGAATTGTTATGATGGGAAAGAGATTGATGCTTATCGAAATATCATATTCTGCAGAATGGAAGCAGTCTTAATAAGATCATAGAACGCCTAGAATACACATAAGGTTGGAGGATAAAATACACAAACAATGCATTCAAGCAGCTTACGCTCAATGAAACACGTGACCAGAGTAATGGCATTTAAACAAAGCTAATGAAGTCGACTACTTAATTAAGATCCCCCATCCAAAGGATTAACTATCAACCGATAACAATACATCAAAAAGAATATTACTACAACCAAAAACACGATTGAACCGGACAGGCAGATACAATCTACATTTAATTAACGGTCAAACCCAAACGCCACAAAACATCAAAGGCTATCTAAATACGCTCAGAGCAAAATCGTCTAAACATCGGCATTAGGGACCCTCTAACAATTTGTGTCTTCATACGAGGTGAAATTTTCACCCACGTTTGTCCAATAGTCTATTAAAACCTTACTACCAATAAGACTCTATCCTTTGTTTATAATAAACACTTTCCCTATCTGCATCCTGCTCGCTCTTGTCTTTCTTCTCATCTTGGCGTCTCGTTCTTCCGTTTGTTTTGTAGTAGCATTCTAGTGCATATCTAGGGTAGAGCAGTACAGAATACTCCCCAGGAACGTTAACGACGCACCCCGAGTATGCCTGAGGCCGATTCAATTACTACTGTCGTATTATTTCGACGAAAATATGTATGTGTGTTGTACGTTTGTTGTGGTGTATATTAAATTCTGTTTCGTGTTTATTGGTCACCGTCGGCGATGTTTGGATAAGGGTTGAACGTTACACCACCCGTATATTGGTACGAATTGTTGGTACCTGTTTAGATTAATTCTGGGTGCTCGTATGTCCGAATTTCTCGATATTATGTTTGGTATTAAGTTTTGCTAAGATATTGTTAATTTAAATTTTGTTGATGCGAATGTTTCGGATGAACTTGATCACAAAATTTTTAATAGGAAGATGAGAAGATATTGGAATCAGAATAAAAACATGAAAACTGTTAACAAATTACCTGAAGAAAATATGAACTTACTGACAAGTATCTCCCAATCGACCCAATAGTTAACCATCGGTTATAATAATTCCCATTTACGAAGATCACGTCGTCATTATAACTTAATTTTAAGGGTAATTTCTGAGGCGAACTATAATAGGTTTGATTAAGTAGCGGCGGCCCGCAGGGCACAATCATCGGCCCGATATCGCCCTTAAACAACTCGATAAGGTGTTATCGGTGGCCCTTGCCGCTATTTATGGGGAGTTAATAGTTATCCCTCAATTTTGGGCCCGAATCGAGCTTTGATTTTCTTGATTGGAAGATTCTATATAATGTGGCATGTAAAAGGGAAATTATTTAAGGGAGCGTTATTACCAACTTGTACTTTGGAGCAAACTATGCAATTTAAAATTATATGACTGTGAACCTTCTTTTACCTGTCATCATCATTACCATAGTTTCAGCCGAAAGACTGGACACTGCTGGACATAGGCCACCTTCAAACGTGGTCACATAAACCCATATTGTGCTTCTCGAAACTAGCCTTATTTATCCAAGCCATACTGTGAAATATCGTGCAGTTATTAAAAGCTATTGTATAGACCTAAGATTTCGCAACTATACAAACAAGACATGGTATCAAATCTGAACTGATAAATCAATCACCATGATAAACAAGTACTGGCCATGACGAAAACAAAGCTAACTCTCATCCTAAAGATACACTAAATACACCAACCAAATAAACACAGCCACACACAACACAGCGACGATGCGTGCGGTATATTAATTTTTCAACGAGTGCAGTGGTGCTCTTGAAAACGTCGCCGGCGGCGTCGCAGACAGTCGCGAGTGTTGTAGACGCGTCTGTCTGGCCGGTGAGCTACGGAACCAGCGGAGCGGGAGCGGAACGGAGCGAAATGGGAGGCTGTTTATTGTAAGATTGTTAGGATGTAATTCAATTGGATAGAGAAGGTAGCAGAGCCTTGCGCAAATGTATGGGAAGTTCTGTGCCCAGCATAGGAGATTAAAATTTTAGGTTGGATGTGATGATAGTGAGAGATGAGGAAGTGTATGAGAGTTCTTTGTCCAATACTCTCCCTGAGAATGAGTTAAGGTTGAAGAAAGGAATGAACATAACTTTTTAATGTAAATCTAATTTGATCGAAAACAATAGGAATACACTTTATAACGATAAAGCTGATAAAGGCAGATTCTATATGGAAATGAAGCTGTTTTGTGATATATCAAAAGAACTCTCTTCATTTAAACTACTTTATGAAGAGAGTATAGCTTTCTGATGTTTAATATGAATACTTTGTTCTTACTACAATTTGTTACACAACCGCTCCTCTTCTAGCCTTGTTACAGAGGACGCACAAATACAGTAATGCAATGCGAGCAAAATATGGATTCACCGTGAATTCCCATTCACAATTTAGTCCGTGTGAACATTTGTGTTCTTTGGATATGCTTTTGGTATTAATTATTATTTATTAGTCAAGTTTGTCCGTTGGTTAAGATAGTATAGTTTTCCATACCTCCGGACCACATTTTAGTTATAAATCAGTCAAGCTTATAAGGAGTGGCTAGGGCATATAACTACAATGGACACAGCGTGAGCTTTTTATCAAATCCAACTTGACCAGCCGGTCTATTCTGTAAACATTTCGAAGTGAAGGCTTGGGTGAAGTGATCACGAGGTGAGCTGTCAATCCTATAATCAAGATGGAATGACCGCTCACTTCGTGATAACGTGACATTATTATTACAGAAACGACCGGCGGCAGTCATTGTGAAGTGTAAGCCACCAAATAAAATAACAATAACATCTGGGTAAAATAGAATCTCCCAAATATGCATATTTAAAACTCTAATTGAATGTTTGATTAAGACTATATACTTTACTTACAGTGCAACAAAGAATCCTGTACATCGATGATTCCCTTCTTCAACCAAACCCGAATATCCAATTATTATTTAATGTTTTTTCCATTTAAATAAAACCGCTCCATCCTCGCGAGCCTAGCAAATAATAACAAGGGATGCTTTATTTTCTATCCGTTTTCCTGAGGCCTAATTTGTTTAGTCTTCTTCCCCCATCATTGTCTTCACCCGTGGGGGCCCACGAATGATCAATTATAGAGGTTTTCATATGGAAATGTCTCGGGAGCAATTTTAATTATGTGTTTTGATTGCATTATATATTGATTGTGTTCGTTACCGGAGGTAGAAGGGGGTGAATATAAATGTATGTGATTAAGTGAGTATTGGTTTGGTGGAATTTCTGTGAATTTAACAGACGTGTAGTACGAGCGTCAATATGACACATCGTGTTTTATAAAGAAATTTCGTTTTTCTCTACACGATCTCGAAGCTCTATCAGCCCTTTTCGAAAAACACCTTGTGCTATATGTATGCCCTGATATCGTACCTATATCTATACTAATATAATAAAGAGTAAAGATTTGTATTTTTGTATGTAACGAATAAACTTAAAAACTACTAGACCGATTTGAAAAATTCTTTCAGCAATGGATAGCTACATTATCAGCGAGTAACATAGGCTATATTTTATCCCCGTACTCCCACGGGTACGGGAACTACGCGGGTGAAACCGCGTGGCGTCCGCTAGTGCACTATATTCTTGTAACATTAATCCTCGGATTCACCTTGATGGACCGTCCAGACCGAACAGATTACAATTCGTACATGGGCAATCACAGTACCCAGTTCGAGATTAATCTTACAGTTTGATGGAACATACCTTTGCGTCCACATCAGTCATTCATGGGCAATGGATGCAACATACCTGTGGACAAAGACAAGTTGTTAGAAACCAAAGATAATATAAACAAAGATTTGCACATCGTCACTTAGCAAACATTACCGCTCCAGTCGAAAATTGGCTGTTTTTGCTTTTTAATTGCATTGGGTAGAGCTTTGTCGCGGATAGAACTGAAGTATTATATAAATATAAGGCGATCAACAAAAACTAGGCCAATATTCAAATAGCTGTCACAGTGCCCCAGTAAATTGCTTAAAATGAATTGAAAAGTTTTTAACGCTCTCAGCTGTAAAGTTAGTCAAAACTACTTGATCGATGTTATTTGCTAAGCAACGACTTTGGAAGTTCAAAATGACTTCATACTTTGAAATTGAAATTAACTTTCATTGCAAGTTTTTGCAACTCCAAAAACTGAATCAATCATCTAAAATAAACGAATTCTTCTCTCCGATCAAAACCGAAACTCAACAAATCAATTCAAAGTTAAAAGCTATCGCAAACTGGGGTTAACATTTAAATCAGTTTGCTCAATTTATCCTCAAATCCGTTACTTGCCAACAAAAGGCAAACGTCTAAGATTAATATCGTCCCGATATCGGATCGGCAGAAGTAACGGGTTTGAAAATCGA
This sequence comes from Mamestra brassicae, assembly GCA_905163435.1. Classification (NCBI taxonomy): domain Eukaryota; kingdom Metazoa; phylum Arthropoda; class Insecta; order Lepidoptera; family Noctuidae; genus Mamestra; species Mamestra brassicae. The sequence goes on along the minus strand of LR991008.1, from coordinate 2,301,103 downwards.
GAGCGCCCCCTCGCGTCAAGTTGTGCGTAACGAATCGGTGAATTTTTGATCTTAGGGGGTGTCACCGGCATTATTAACACTTAATATTTAGTGGCGGGGGATGAAGTGTGTTTAGTTACTGTTATCCACCGTTTTGAGGATGTGTGGTGGTATGTTTTGTGAGTGCAGAAGGTTTGGGTTGTGATAATTTGGATTGGTAATTCTAAAGCGGGTATAAAATAATTTGATCAAACACGCTGGTTCAAACTGTTTGATCAAATTTTGTGACTGACTGTTTGAAAAAATTTCGTATTACTTCATGCCATTTGAAAGTAGTTTTTGATCAAATTTTCCCACAGACGTTCATGCCAATTTTATAAAACTGTTGGATCCAGTCTATTTTATCAAATTATTTGAACGTGTATTGGCTCGCACAAGGCTAGAATTCAAGATTAAAACGAAACTGCTACAATGTATTACTTACTCCTTTCTTTAGACCTAGCTTTCTTCATTTAGTTTATTTTACTAATCTATATAGACAAAAAAAAGTCGGGTTAGTTACACCATTTATAACTCAAGAAAGGCTGGTTGTGAAGATCTTTGGTTTGTTGGATTTTTCTTTGCCCCGAATAGCAGAATAACTATTAAAACATTGGAAAAATTTAAGAAAAAAAAATATGTTGGTACAAGAATCATTTTCGGAAACGACATTTTTGATAACCTGCATGACAAACACAAAACACGGCAAAGAATATTCTGGGGCGGTGCGTTTGCCGGGACCACTAGTTCATAATAATGAATTTGACTACGTTAATGTTATATCAAAATGAATATTTAGGCAGGTTCAAGTAACCTCGTAAATCGTAGTCTCGTTTTTCAGGACAGATGCCTCAATTTCTCTCTATGATTGACTAGTATAAGTAAGTTACTACACAGACGACATTCAATTTCTCCACGACCTGTTTAGAAAACTTCAGCTGTAACTTTTTTATTTTTAAGGTTAGGAAATCATCAAATGACTTCTTCCGCTCTGAGTGGCGTGTCAGACTCTTACTGACTAAAACCCATCCGTGTTCCTTCTAAAGCCCTGTGCGTTCCAGGGCCGCGGTGACTCTTTCGAACAAATTCCACAACCCTGGAAGAGCTGTAACACTTACCAAACTTCCCTTACACTAATTGCCAACATACACAACATCGCTCCAAAAACAAGAAAAAACACCTATAACATACTTCTCGTAAAATTACGTCGAAAATATTCGGCTGGCGATAAGTACATAAAAGCTTAAAGTTTAAACCTCCTGGAGAACGCCCCTGCTATTAAGCGTAAGAACGGGCGCAGACCGCCAAAGTGTCACAACTCAGTGTAATTAATATTTTAATTGGGCATTTTGTGCGCTGTTACTTAGCTGATATTGCTCGATAAATTCCGTAGCGCTAATAATGTCAAACCCCCCTGTAAGTGCTTTTGGTTTTAGGTTTTGTATGTACGTCGAGGTGGGCTGATGGAACATTGGCAACTGTCAATGTTATTATAAAATACATAGGTACATGATTGATAAATTGTAGAAGAAGAAGTAGAAGAAAAGTCATTTAACCTCCGATAATTGATAATTATAATTTATCCTCCGATATATTAATTATTTCGTTTTTTAAAAGATTATTTGTTGTTATGTTCAAAGTATTTAGCTAAATTTAGTCTTCACCTTTACTTTGTATAAACCAATATTTGTATGATCAGCAAGGCAGCACATACTGAAACACTTCAACAAAAATAACACCACCAATGTCCAACATTTTACCTACCTAATTTAATAATTGTGCACGATAACTAAATTACAATAAAGACTTGACTAGGTGTTGTATCAAAAGCTTATCTTAGAGCGAAATATCATTATTATCGCCTTTGCTGCACTCAATACCATTTGGTAAATCAACATAGAATTTAAGTTATCCGGGTAAACGCAATGCAAATTGGTCATGGCTAGGAGCACCTTTATTCCTTAACATTATAGAAATATATTGACAACTATCTCAAAGAGAACGAAAACCACAATTTAAAACAAAAGATTCCTGAGTCAAGCTTTGCAAGTCATCGACTTAAATCAAATCAGAAAGCAAACAAACACTTCAGTGCCATTTAAAAATCCACTCTTAAACACAAGGGTGAAAATCATTGCACCCTTCAATCGCTTTAATCACCTAGCGATAACTGAGTGAAATCAAACATGCACATACAAAAACTATGCTTTGATCCGTTACTTTTGTTCAGTCTAATGAGACACCTGAAGTGCGAAGGGCGATAGGAGGCCATGAAATCAGCTGGAGACGCGAAAACGATGTGGAAAAATATTGGAAGAATTGAAGACATGTCAATAATGGTAAAAGTTTTTTGTTTGATGTGTAACATCTTTCGTCTCGCTTTCCTGCAATCTGTGGGAGTGATTTCGTGAAATGGGACGGAAGTGTGTAACAGGAAGCCAAGGAAGCGCGCGCTATTCGTTTTGACCAATGAGCGCGCCCTATTCGATTTGACCAATGAGCGCGCGCAGTGGTCGAGTTGGCTGTCAGTTGGTACTTACAATGTTAATGTTGCTTTTTACCAAGGTGAGACGTCAGATGTTACACATCCTATGCGACTACTGTAAGACTCGTTGTTTTTTTTATTTTTGTATTAATCTTTGGATAAGATAGTAAAAAGGAGTAAGTAGTTATGGTCCCAGACATGCATTACACAGATAGCACCTAGCAGACTCGTAATTTCTTTTCTAAAATTAATTTTACAGGTTGACTACAGATTTTGCCTCGGTTTCATATAACGGACTATACTGTATCTACCTTAATCAAGTTATTGATCTGCCAAGACGTGATCGGATAACAGAGTAACGTTATTAATTGTATGTCTTCAGGGAATTACGAGCACAATTAATATGGCTTATCATTTTCCTTCTATGCCTCTCTCTCCTTTCGGTATTCGATAATCCCGAAAAGTATATACACTGTTTTATGGAATAATGGTCCGAAAAGTTTATTATCTTCTTTGATGAGCTGTGCAATTATATGTTGACGTCGTGGTAAGTTGGTAGAGGTGGCGGCAATTAGACACGGAGGGTGTTTTAATATACCAAGCAGTTCTGAATCAAAACTTTGAACATGGTCTTTAGGAGCGAAAACCTAATTTTTTTCCAGAGAAAGCTAAAGATGAATAGAAAAGTATAGGGGGAACCTCAGTTGTCATTGAAAAAAAAGCCAGTATTTTCAAGCGATAAATTCCCTCGAACCTAGGTGCCATACACTACACTTAACGCAGTTTACGATCCGCGGTAAGCACGCGTTAAAAAGCGGCAGCGATCGCGTCATATCGCTCTCGCCCGCCTAATTGGTATCTTTGATCGCTTTGCACCGACTTTTGACAGGAATCACGTTGAGTTCGGTGGCGTTATTGAGTTCATCTGATTCTTTACGTACGGTTTGTTTTTCAATGGGAAGTTATTTTTGAAAATCATGGTCTCAAGATGTGAGTATATCGTGATGATTTAGATTCTACGAGGTTTAGAAATATTTTTAAAGACGTTTTAAATATCAATTCAAGAGACGTGAAGTATGAAGTAGGACATAATGATGGAGTAAATACAAACCAATTTGAATATGCCCCGGATTTATAGAAAACAGCTGCAAAGCGTGTCTTTTTAGGTTTTTGTCTTTATTTCAGAACTTCTGATTCGTACTAAATTTCGCCTTTGTTCTCCACATCTGTAAGACATTGTCTTTCTTAAGCTCAATATGTCATATTTACGCCCGAGTACAGTAACTTTACGCACATATATTCCCCGATGCAATTAGTGAGATGATAATGAAAAGGGCAAATCTAATCGCGAACTCGGCGATCCCGGGTGGTCGCTAGAATCAATAAATCATCTCTTCTCAAAATGTTGGCGGTTGTTCGTTTAATACACACGGATGGTTATTTCAAGGAACTAGGTTACATAAATAAGATATCTTATTTACAGGGATAAAACATGTGAGATAGCCTATGCTGAGGTATAAGTACTAGGCTGTCAGCAAGGAGGTACAGGATTGACGGCCCAACTCTCATGGTAAATTGATAGCAGTATCGTCAGAGGCAATCCTAATGAAGAAAAGAAAGATAAATATTAAATTATACAAGATAAACGAAACAGTAAAATAAATTAATAACTGTCAATAATTCTTAATTAATAATAGCTAACAACATGGATTTAAACTGTGCAGCAAAATAGCACTGTACTTCATGATGGAAAACAAAATAATGAGGATGATCCTATGCACTCTTGACTGCATGGTAGTTAGAAACACGAACGTTACTATCGCGTATAAAACCAACGAATCAGCGTTATGACCACACATATACTTGAAGTAAAGTTTCTATGTATGAATGTTACTTAACACTAAGATGACTACACATAGTAGATTGTCTCTCAAACGTTGACTAAAGTATTCTAAGAAAAACGTCAAGATTTAAATGACAGTATCTTTTTCTACTACTAAGACTCCGCTGTCCGTTTGTCACCAGGCTATAGGTACATATCTTATAAACCGTGATAGTTAGACAGTTGATTTTTTTACAGATGATGCCGCTGTTGCCGCTATAACCACAAATACTACAAAACAGAATAAAATAAATATTTAAGGGGGTTTTTATAGATAATGTTACGGAAGCCTTTGTGCGCGAGTCCGACTAGCACTTGGCCGGTATTTTTATTTTTGGGATGGGTTTGCTCTTGATTCTAGTCTAGGTCATAGATGACAGAGACAAAGTCGACGATGGAGCGAGCTTACCCTGAAGAAGCCTTTATCGTTGGCCAAAGCTCGTCAAATCCACAACCAGTATCCCACACATGTATTAATGAAACAAAGTTTCTTGCAAACACTTGTAGGCCTAAGTCGTAGCAAGTGTAACCACAAAACGCCCTCCCGGGACTGGCTCGTACGTTGTACACAATGGTAGACAATGGCACACAGTGGTACACTGTGCGTTCATGGTGCCCTGGTTTTTATTGCACGCCTTACGAGTATGTTCAAGTATGTGTGTTTAGGTGTTCGAAGGTGTCATTTTTGGAGAGAGTTTTGGTCATTTTGGATTTACTGGTAAATGGTTTAAGTTTATTATTTATAAGAACCACAACAAAGTCTGTGTGATTTCTTCGTTTTTTGAAAATTAAAGTTATTTTGTTTACCGTTAAGGTGTTACGTTACGCGATTTCATAGTGTGATATCATAATTATGGCATTCTGTTGTGGGGAAATGCCGCCGAAGTTAGCCGCACTAACGCGCCGCACGGCGGTAGTCAATCCAATTTTATTTAACAATTACCTTCTTAAATCGTAATCGTAATGTTAACACTATAAGCTCTCGATACTCCTGGACAGCAAAAATGTATACCAAAATCTAGTTATGTTAAGTATTTATTTCTGTCAAGTGATTTGTAATCTTTAGAAATAAATGAATTCAAACCGTAAGTTCAGACAATATTTGTCCTATAAAAACAAAGTTTCGTGAAAATTATCATGTGATTAACCGACGTCATTTTGCTTACTTGGACGATGGAAGCAAAAATGCTCATAAAATGAAAACTACTGAGCCGAACTGAATTAAATATTTTACGGGACCAAATGGCGAATATACCGCATCGAACTAATAAAAATCCTTGGAGTAATCTGAGTAAATACATAATAAAATACCACCTCCTTTTTGAAGTCAGTCAAACATCACGTATAAACCCGAAACTTGAATGAATTTTGCTTTTATTTTCACTATCAAAGAATATTTATTAATAGCGGTATTTTTGGTTTAAAGCAGACAATCTTTTGTATCATTTCAATTCATTGATATTGTTTTACAGTAAAGATCCAAATAAATCAGGATAGAGGCAAGAAGATGATGATGATGACGCCAAAATTAAGGGGATTGCCATAACATATTAAGGTAGCAACTTTTTCTAAGTTTTTTCACGCAGAACACAAAAAAGTGTGTGTACAATGCTAAAATGAATCTGAGGTAAAGTTAAAGCGACACAGTAATCTCCGTGTCTTAGTTGGAAACGTATTGTGTTCGACGACGTTACACCATCGGCATCTTGACATAATTTCGACCCCCGTTGTGGCAAAAACCGAGTATGACCGAAACATTAGTGATGTAGGAGTATCGATAGTTTTTATGGGCTATAAAATGTTTAAATTTAAGTACGTGTTAAATGAGTTTTTCAAGGATAAGTTAATGTTTTTTTAAGCGAGTTTTTGGAGGTACATTTCTACATCCGTTTTAGCAATATGATTTGAGCAAAGCAAAAATTCGAATTCGAATGTGATGAAACTCGATTATTCAAATTCTAATTATTTAAACTTTATTAATTCAATAGTGATACATAGGCGGAAATAATGCAACAAAATAATCAATTCGTGGGTTAATAGCTCCACTGTGGTAGGTGTACAACAAAAAAAAAACGAAATTAATTTCTTAAAGACACTATGCGAAAATTTTGTAAAAAAAATATCTAGAATATTTTTAAGAGACTTGTTCGGCCACATATAGTCGTAAAACATAAAAAAATAATCCAAGCCATCGATACAAAGCGTCCTCCTCCTCCCAGCGCTATATCCTGTCCACATCGACACTTATTTACCCAAATCACCCCATCCCTAAACTGAGACAAAGTGTTGGTGTACATTAGCGGGTGGCGGGGTGTTTTTATTGCCCCCACGCCTTAAAATATTGTCTGATTCATTAGAGGATATTTCACATTTAAGTTTCGTGTGTGCTCTTAGCTTCCCTGTGAGGATATTCCAACTTTTGAGTGGCAAACGGAGGCGATCATTTAAAAAGGGGAAAGGTGGGGGGTAAAACGACACAGTTACAATTTTCTGAAAGGATATCGTTACGTTCGCGTAATAAGACGCTAAGATTCCGTTATACTCTTAATTATGGTGGTGGGGTGGGGGGAGGGGTGGTGTAAGGTAATGACACATGTATGTAAATATTCGCTGTAACGACTCGAGGTGGCGACGTGTTCACGCCTTAATGGGCCCTCGGTTGTTTTCTTTGATTAAAGAATTTTATTACCGTATATAATTCACGATTAGACGTTAAAGGGTTTGGGAGGCGCTGCGTTTTCTTAAGATAAAATGTTCGCGTAATGACGGGTGCGTGATTCCGGATCGTAATTGTTATTGCCGACGGTTTGCGGGGAGACTGTTTGAATTTAAGCTGCCGAATTTAATAGTGCTACTTCTATTACAATTTTCATATTGGAAGTCGATATCGGTGCTGTTCGGCACACGGGTTTAGGGATGGTACTAGCTTGAAATCAGCGGTTTTGTGCGAGTACAATGTGTGTCGATGTATTCTAAAAGGATCACATTATTTAAAGGAAAGAAGGCAGATATCTGCAAGCAACGTAAACCAACATTCATGAAAACTATTACATTTATGTTTTAATTTATTTGACATTGACCCTATTGGACATCACGCAGTATGCCTTTCATGTACCAATAAGATTAAACAATAAATAGGCAGGTATTTTGTCACCATTCTCAAAATAAACTAAACTGACTAGCCTATACTACCCCACTGCAGGGCAAAGGTCCCCCGTCTCCATTTACCCCGAATCCTGTTTTTCGCTGAGTTTTATTCTCGAACAAATACCTACTGTAATCTTTCTGCTCTCACATATAAATTAGCGTCCCATCTAAACTATATACAGGGTGTACACGCGTCCTCCACACCCTCCTTTTGAATCTTATAACCCGCTCGCGTTTTAAATTTTAATGAATATAGATATCTTTATTCGCTTTGAGCGAGCCTCGCTTGCTCACTGAGAGCGCTGATTAAGGTGTGGTCTTGATGGAGCATTTTTTTTTTGTAATTGTGAATTATTTTATAGAATCAATAGTTACCTACTACTAGAATTTAAAACTTTAAGGCGTTTGTGGTGCGCATACCAACATGCTACCTGCATCAGGTGATGGAAGAAAGCTTTTGGAAACAGGATGTGGCATTCCGTCGCTTTCGCGGACAAGCACCACCGGAACGCACAAAGACTTAATGCAACAAAGTGAGATTAACATAGTTTTAAGTTTTATTTACGAACACACACACAGTTATTGTGTAGCGGCATCAATGCCGCCACATGAAAAACTAAGAAGCGAAATTTGTACGGCAACAAAAAGAACCACAGCGCCATCTACGATGAACTAACAACGAAATCCTGCATCGCGCAAGCAAAGTTCTCCGTGCAATCTGAACACGTACAACAGTCCGAATATCAACTATCGGGCAGTTGCCCACCAGACACAACAACCATCTGGTTTGGAGGATCCTCTCCTATTTCAGTGGAAGTGTGCGGGACTTTACTCTCTGTTCCGCATACTTCTATAATTATACCTATGTATACTTAGGTTAAGGTATTAATAATAATAATTTATTTCTGAGTATATGGTACATTAAGCTCTTAAAATAAAATAATCTCTCTATAATTATATGTATACTTAGGTTAAGGTATTAATAATTATAATTTATTTGAGTATATGGTACATTGAGCTCTTAAAATAAAACCGTTTCACATACACTACCGTTGCCGGTATAGAAATATTAATAAGTAAAATTAAATTACAAAGTCAAAGTTCTAAGCCGCAAAAATATGATTATAATATGTGGTTAGTTTGTACGCTAAGCAGAAAATATCCCATAATATTATAAATTAGTTCAGATGAAAATTTTTATACAATGTCAATTTTTGTAAGCATTTTTTATATTTATTAATTATGATTGAAATGTCAAAATTTACTAATCAGATAATTATTATTTATCTATGGGTCTTTGTAACATGAAAATAAATGGTTCATATTTATTATAAAAAAAAATGTAGGTAGGTCCTAGCGTAACAACACCCTACAAACACCGAACATTCGCCAAAACCCCGAACATCGCTCACCCGCTCTCACAGCGGGAACCCACCTTAAATTGTGATTAAAACATTCGGAGCGCGCCATTAAATCTAATATGCAACGGAATCATGTGCGATGTTTGTATGTAGCATGCAGTTTTTTGGTGTAATAATCATAATTAGTTACAACTGTTATGTCTTACTTTTAGCTTTTTCATGAATAGGGGATATACGTCTTATTAAGACGCGATTAGAATCTTATGAATTTTGCTAAAATCGTGGGTCTTAATTCCATCACTAGGATTCCCAACTTTTTGTACTAGAAAAAAAGTAGAAAATATGTACAGTCGGAGAAATAATATTAAAAGTATTTATTTTTTATTTTTTTAGTATGGGTTTGCTCTTGACTGTAGTCTAGGTCATAGATACCAGAGACAAAGTCGAAGATGGAGCGAGCTTACCCAGAAGAAGCCTGTTCACTCTAATTTTATTTATTTTATTGTTTGACGTTTTAAAAACATTATTGGGGCTTGTTGAACAATTTGCTATTATTTTTAAAATATTCATAAGCCTCTCGACTATTCAAGTTAATATTAATATAAATGAGGAGCTCATTTTTTTATGTAATCAATAGAAACAATAGTTTTTTAGGTTTTATTTTGGCTGGCGAATACCAGCAGTCATAAAAACAGTATTTTGTATACTTTTTTTTATAGAACAGTAAAACAGTATTAACGAGCGAATAAAAGTATGATACTGTTATAAACAGTATGGTGGGCAACCCTACACACTAATATTACAAAGGCGAAAGTTTGTGAGAGTGTGTGTGTGTATGTTTGTTACTTCTTCACGCGCAAACGACTGGACCAACTTTGATAAAATTTGGTATGCAGGAAGTTGACACCCTGGTTTAACACATAGGGTACTTTTTATTCCAGAAGTATGTATTCGTATTTTATTATGTGATACTTCCTGCAGCTGAACACTTTTTCGTAACGTTTCCCAAAATACAAGCTTAAGCTTAGCTTGGGAATCAGTAGCAGTACCTTTTGTGCGGTACATTAATACGATGCATATGTTAGATTACCCTAAGATGAATGTATTGACTGGCGACAATGAAGACATTTTTATTTTTATTTATTTTATGTTCCCTTGGGAGCTGCGGGCTACAGCCAGTATGTATTATTTTGAATACGTTTTCGGTCGACTGACCCAACATCTGATCTTCAATGATCATTTCAATGCGAGTGTTTAAGTTATGATTTCACAACTGGCTATCGCATTTCAGTTCAATATAGGCAGCTGAGCACTGTAGGATAACACTGAAACGACATTTTATAACTGAAAAAATACACGTATTGCCAGAAGCGCGCTAACGTGCTTTTGACAATTTGCTGCGATTGGAAGAATAAAGTCATTCAACAGCCAATCGCACCTCTCGACTTTGCGATGCTACGATAATAGGGCATTTTACTGGATGTTTTAAATTACATTTCTCAAAACCTCAAGAAAAAACGAGGTGAAGCAGAAAAAGATTGTTCAAAAATCTCTGAAAACAACGGAGATGTGAGCGTTTTTAAAATCTATAGTAATAATATCTCGGGACAACTCACACACGGTCATCCGATCTCAAACTAGGCACAGCCTGTGCTATGGTAACCAGACAACTAATAAACATACTTATATATTTCTAAATACATACATACATACATAATATAGACAAATTACTACCAGACACAGAACAAATGATCATGCTCATTACACAAAGATTTGTCCTGGGTGGGACCCACGACCTCCGGTTTAGCAGTCAGGGTCACTAACCACTCGACCACACTTGAATAGGCCAGTCGTACAGAAAAAACAAACACAGCTCTAATTGCGCGAGACGTCCATTCGAAATCGAAAAAAAACCCTCTGCAATTACTGGCCAGTCCTTCCAGTAAGAGTCAAGTTCGTCTCTCCACCTTCGCCATTTCTACTAAATTAATCAAAACCTTTCACTGTCTCTTCTCACAGAACCGCAAAGATTCTATAGGTAGCTTAGCGGAGTTTCAAATAACAGTCATAATGACGTTCAATACCGCTCCTATCTCCAGACAAAAATTCAGTAAACATCGTTACAGTGTCGTCAATTAGTGGCGACAAGGTGGCCCATCACTAATTACTAGGTATCGGCTATGTATGGCCGCGCCTCCGCGTCAAACGCGTCACAGTAATTGATGGTATGCTTTCTAATTAAATTGCTTGTATTGAACTAGTATAGTTTATGAGTAAGTGGTTTTAATATGGCACGTGTATACTGGTCGCTAAGGTTGCGCCACGTAAAATATAGCAGCGCGATTCTGTAAACATCTAATCGTGCAACCTTTGGTGAAGTCAACATGAAGTGAGATGTTAATCCACACAAACAAGATATTCATATTTTCATATTCATTTATTTATTGTCAGTTCTTACAATCAAATCAAATGTCATTTATTCAAATTAGGCTGAGTGCAAGCACTTTTTGAACGTCAAAGTTCTACATAAAGACAGTCCCCCAAAACGCCCGCCCGTCACCACTTCCTAGTGTTGTAGCTGGGAAGAAGAAGTGGCGCAAGAAACTCCCCAGCAACACATCTGTCTGTTGAGTTATAAGAACTAGCATTTATACAAAGGTATGTAAGTGCAATTAGCATTATTGTATCACTGTAACATACCCATGAGGTGTACAATATTTATATATGTTAATATTGGCTATGATAAAAAATAATCAATAATAATACAATAACACTCTTAATTGTTGGTGGTTGTTATCCATTGCATTGGTTGTTTTAGTCAACCTCATTTTACATTCATTATTATATAGGTTATAACTAATTATTACAGCCAATTTTCTTATGTGTTTATTCAGTAAAAAACAAAATATGTAGATAAGTTTAGTCAAATTGTAGTCAACATATTGAGACTCTTTCGTGCCTCGGAAAGCACGTTAAGCCGTTGGTCCCGGCTGTTATTTGTAGATCTTTGTCAGTTGTTACGGATAGTCAGAAGCCAGAAAATCTGACTTCAGTCTTACCAAGGAGTACCGTGTTACTCAGTTAATGGGTTGTGGAGGTCTGGTAGGCAGCCGCTCCACTTAAAATATTGGTATTCAGCTGAATCCGGTTTGACTGGAAGCCGACCCCAATATAGTTGGGAAAAGGCTAGGCAGATGATAATGTCAATTTTAGTCAACCTCATCTTACATTCATTACTAGACATAGGTAAATATTACAGCCATGTAGTTAACATTCAATAAGTTAAAAAAATAAAAATAAGTTTAACATGTATTCAGACATAGTTATTACGGTCATATAATTTACATGAAATAAGTCAAAAATAAATTTAGGCAATAATTCGGTCATCAAGAAATGCATTAATTAATATATAATATAATATAATAATATATCCTGGGACAACTCACACACAGTCATTCGATCCCAAACTAGGCAGAGCCTGAGCTATGGCAACCAGACAACTGATAAACATACTTATATAATTCTAAATACATACATATTATAGACAAATTACACCCAGACACAGAACAAATGATCGTGCTCATCACACAAAGATTTGTCCTGGGTGGGAATCGAACCCACGACCTCCGGCTAAGCAGTCAGGGTCACTAACCACTCGACCAACAGGCCAGTCAATTGAATAAATAATAGGACGGAATGACAGTCCATTTCATGCTCATTCCGCCAAAGTTTACACGGTGAAATGTTGACGGAATTGATCAGCCATGTATTCAGCTAAATCAAAACCTTAGTTCATTTGTTTTACAATGAACGAGCATGGCGGTTGAGAACATGGCACGCTCACAGAAATTTTCAAAATGGTTGAGCTGAATGGTGCCGATACACGCGTCATGTTCGTGAACAGGCGCCGTCAGTTGAGACTGGTTATCTCTTAACTGCCACTGGCTTTGCCCAACACTAGGAATGTCTCCTGTATCGTGGGTGCGTTTACAAACATACAAAGTCACATACACAAACAGCCAGACCCGGACCAAGTATCTGTAGGCCATGCAAATAATTGTTCCGTGTAATTATTGAGAATTGAATTTAGAATTGAACAGGCGACACGCAGCTAGAAGTTATGTTTAATATAATTTAAAAAAATCGGACAGCAATATAGTCCAATTCCTTTGTAAAAATACCTTATAGCTAATTTTAGTAATAATGCGAGTATCAAATTGACATATCACAAAATGCAAATGATAATTAATGTGAAGATAAAATTAACGACACTCATAACTTCCGAGCACCGCCTGCTATTCTAACATACATCGATCAGGGTGCACCCTGACATTATCTAATGGAGACAGGATAGTGTTTATTAATTAGACAATATTATGACGAAGCCCCTTTTTACCCGTCTGCGGTTATGTTTTTCGAGAGTATATTTATACAATTGTTTGGCACGCTCTGCGACCTTCAAGGTGGATGGATTTTAGCTTGAGAGCTGTCATAAGATTTGTATTTACTGTGAGAGTGACAGTTGGTATGTCAAAATTAAATAAAAAACAAAATGGCGGATTTTTGGCGCCAAAATCAAATGTTTGGCACGCTCTGTAGCCTGGCTCGACGGATTTTACCTTGAGAGGTGTCGTTAGATTCGTATTTACTGTGAGAGTGACACTGGGTATATAAAAAAAAAAAAAAATGGCGGATTTTTGGCGCCAAATTCAAATGTATAGCACGCTCTGCAGCCTGAAAAGCTCGATGGATTTTAGCTTGAGAGGTGTCGTGAGATTCGTATTTACTGTGAGAGTGACACTGGGTGTATCAAAATAAACAATAATGAGATAAAATTAAATATAAAACGGTAATTAAAAAAACTAAAAAACCCGACTGCGTTTCTGTGTAATTTGGAAATGAAAAAACCCTAAAACAAGATAGTCGTCATACCCGATACCAGATTCTTAAGTTAAGTGCAGTCGGGACCTATTCTATTCAATATCGGTTTGGGTGCAGCCAACCTATCATCGTCAAATCAATCCTATCCTACCATTTTCAACAAACAAACAAATGTTGGTGGGTAATTGATCATTCTTTCGTAATATTAGTAATTTAACATTTATCCAATTGATCAGGGTATAGTAAAAAGCTATGGAAAAGACTGCTTAACTTTCCTGTAAAATGCACAGATTTAAGAAACTATTTCAATTCAATTCAAATTCTTTATTGCGAACTCAGTGTACAGAATTTTGAAGATATTAACAATAGGTAGGATCTTAGAACTTAGTTGCCTATTAAGGCATTGCAATTTAAATCGTTTATACATAAAAAATAAAAAATAAAGATTATACATGGTCAATACTACAATTTCTACAGTTAACATTCTACTATATTATCATTATTCATGCAACATTCAATTTATATTATATTATACTATTCTTATAATTTATATCACAATATATTATCACAATCATTTGAATATTAAATAATTATTTCTCTTCAAGGAATTCTTTTACAGAATAATATGCCTTTTTAATCAGGAAGTCTTTTAGATTCCTTTTAAAAATACTAATTGAATGTTGGCTAGGTATTTGCCGTCGAATGAATGAGAATTACATTAACTTTTATTCCCTGAAAACCTGTCAAAAGTAACGTTTATTTTCTTTATTCCAAATACTAAATTGAGAAACCACCCCTCAAGGTTTACTCAACCTATCATCATGAAATCAAACCTAACCTCCCATTTTCAACAAACAAACATAAAACGACAATTCCTTCATAATATCAGTAATTTAATCACCCAATCGATCAGGGTGTGTAGCCTATGATTATTTAATAGTAACTATTCATTTTGTCGAGCGATGCGATCGGCAATTGTCGTGGGGATTGTGGACCTTTTACGATTATTAGTTATTAAAATGTAAGTGAATTGTATGTCGATGTTTCGTGGTAATAGATGGTGTTTTGATGGGTTAGTTAAATATTGATGGTTTTTTTAACAGGGGTTAAGATAAAGGTTAATTGAATACCTTGTAAAACGTATCGAAGAAAATGTATTGGTATTATTTATTTTTCCTACCAATCAAATCGCTCCCCGATCGCGGCAAAATAAAAACAGCCGCACGGATCGATATTTAAGGTTAAGCAACGCTTGCGGAGGTCGGTCTGTGGATGGGTGACAATTATAAAATACTCTCGCTATTACCTTCGTGCTTCAGAAAGCACGTAAAGCATTAAGTCCCGACTGTCATTTATAGGTATTTGGCAATCGTAACAGATTGTCAGAAGCCAGAAAATCTGACACCAGTATTGCAAGGGACTCACCAGAGAATGGGCAGCAGCATTCTCTATTGCAACAGCTACACTGCGATCGCCAATCCGCCAAAAAAAACTTTCATTGTAAATTAAAAGTTCCATTAAATCGGCTTTTTAAAATAAAATAAAAATTACAATGAGAGTTCACAACGAGTTCTAACTATATTTTGTATGCGGGTATTTATAGCAATCTCAGGAATTTCGAACGATTCCGGGATCTGGGGTTTTGATTCTGAATAGCATGTCCGTATTATACTTTAGTGGGAATAAAAGTGAAGTTTAAGTATATTAGCGCCCGATTATCCGATCAGTGATTATGATCCATTTAGTATGAGACCTGTCTCGAAGCCTTTAATATTTAGGATTATGTATGACCAACAACATTATTTTAATAGATATGATCCACACAATCATACCTTATATATCGAGTGCCCAACAAATTCCTCTACATTCCCTGGAACAGTCACAGATATAAATTGTGTGTAAGAAACCGATATTTTCTCATAAGACGGAGGTCACATCCAGATAAATAACGTATGTCCAGCCGCCCCCGGTGGCGCCCCTTAGTGGCCGGCGGAGCTAATCAAATATCTTTTCCTGCTGCCGAGTAGGTGACAATACGCGACACGAAGGGATGCTTGTCAAAGTTCTATGCATTATTTTTATATTAAACATTGTGAAAATTTTCGTTCAATGAGCAAAAAATACTGAAATCCAGATCTGTTTAAAAATTCAGCCAGTGAAAGAATGAAAGGAAAAGAGTTTATATGCGCCAAGCTACTGAAACCTATGGCTATGCTGGGGAAATGTGCGTCACATGCGCGCAAAACTGCCATCGCTCACCATAGTGCGAGACAGAGCCACATCGCTGTTTTTTAGCGACAGCCAACGTTGACTAGATGACGAAGGGTGATGATGAAAAAGGAGTTAAAACTAAATGAGCGTGAAACACTCCGTCAGTCTGGGGTCCCTAGTACCTATAACCCGTTAGCTTTAAAAGCTAGAGCGAACAGCAACTTCTGGGGTCGCTCGTTGATGCCGAAGAATGGGATGGATGAGGTCTACAATTAATACATTGTAGACTTCATCCATTGGTTTCTATTGGGCGAGATCGAGGCCAAGACCTTATGTGATGAAAGTTAATACTGTAGAAGCTCATAGAAGTATCCACATGACTAATTAAGCAGCCTGATAAAATACATGACTATTGTATGTTGACTATGGTATGTTGAGTCTTTTTTTTTTTTTTTTATTGAATATGGGTTTGCTCTTGACTCTAGTCTAGGTCATAGATGACGTTTGGTGTTTGTGAAATAACTCTGATTCTAGCAAGCTGATTTATATGTACTACGTAAGTACGATTGACCTTTAGAAAAAAGAAACAAAAAATAAAAGATTGAGTGCCGCTGTCTCACGTCTGTACGAGGAGCGAATGGCAAATGATTAATAAGGCTAATACCATTAGTGGTACGGACGACACATTCGATTACTATTGGTAACACAGCGTAGGTATCATGGCGGAAAATAACAATGTCATTGTTGCTAAGAATTTCGGACTAAATATTGTGCATTTCAGTGAATAATAACACCGAAAAAAACTTGCAAGATGAACCCGTTAATAATGTATAACCTCCTTACAATGACATGCAATGCAAGTCATTTGAAGGCTATAAAAATTATTATTATTATCCTCTTGTCTTCATCTCAATGTATTAGGAGGCATCGCAGCATGTTTTTTTCGACAACAGCTCTATATTTGCAATAATTTCGGTGGTCACTTCCTTCCATGCAATTCATACTATACATAATCCATTCATCGTTCCTCTGGTCTTTCTACACACTAATATTACTTACTAGCTGCCGCCGCCTGCGGCTCCGCCTACTCCCGGGATAAAAAGTATTCTGTATGTTATTCCAGACTATCATCTACACCTGTGCCAAATTTCATCAAGATCTGTTTAGCCGTTCTGACGAGATTGAGTAACAAACATCCATCCATCCATACTCACAAACTTTCGCATTTATAATATAAGTAGGATAGGATATAAAAAAATTAAGAAATTTTCATTGCATCATGTGACAACGAATGACAGAATGATGAACCTTCGAACAAAACATCTGCCCTAGATAATTTCGATAAAAACGTAAACTATACACAACAAGCGACAACACACAGACTACACCAAGGAAATATTGAACCCATGATAAATGATAGAACAATGAATAGAAAGTATCACGCGGGACCATATATTACGTGATCTTCGTCTTACTGCCTGTCGGGGACACAATTACTCAAAACTAAAGCCGTGTCACCGATATAATGGACAATGGACATGGACACAAAATGCAGGAAATAACTTGAGATGACAGAAGTGGCACTGCTGGTGTAATTGTTGATGAAAATAACAACATTGAAAAGGATTTAGATGCATTTGGAGATATGATTTTTATAATTGGTGATAAATTAGAATTACCTACTACAGACAAAAGCAAAAGAAGTATGTTAAGATCATAGAAGGTGGCGATCTGCATTTATGTGTAGGTAATAAAATAAGTCTATGCGTCATAGTGAAAAACAACATCTAAAGTTGATTGTTTGTGTAGAATAAAATGCACACGCACCAATTTCTAACATATAAACATTTTAATTGCTTGGTATCCTATCCTCAAATAAATATACGTGAAAATCTATAATCTTCAATATAAGGAATACGACAAACAATCCCAATAGCTATCAATTACAAGACCAATTTATACTACTTTAGATGCCAGTATTCCTCTTCACGACATTCTTTTCTCCCAAGATCGACACGCGAAATACACCCTCTAATTCCTGAGAAAAATTCCACTTTCCTATTACGGACAAACAAGGGACAGGCGACTGTATAATCATTTATCTCGAGTTTAATAAAAGGAAGATTATTTAGTGCTGTGGACGAGGCAACGCTAATGTCGCATGATTTAATCCCATTTCATTGGGAACACTGCCAGGAATAGCTATCGGGGTGAGGATGGTAAAGACTGAATAGGTGTTTTTTTGGACGGGAAAGTTAGTAAATATTTTTTGGGATGAATGGGTTTGAGAGGAATTTTATATAAGGTTGTATACTAGGCTCAACTATCAGACTTATAGCGCCCTTATGATGTTTTAGATTGTAGGTACATAAGTATTCTACAGAGGTAGTTCTACGATGGTTAAAAGTTAAGTAAATCATATCCATACTAATATTATAAATGCGAAACTTTGTCTGTCGGTATGTTACCTTTTCACGCTTAAACCAAACCTTGGGGAAGGACATAGGCTACTTTTTGTCGCACAAAGGGCTCGAAGCGGTTAAAATAGGGGATGAAAGTTTGTATGGGAGTCCGTCATTATTGAAGATTGAAGAACTTTGAAACATAAACATGCACAAGCGTTTTAGAAAAATGTATATCTTTAAAATAAAAATGGCTGCCCAAAGTAACTGCGAAATGAACTCCACGCAGACGAAGTCGCGGGCAAAAGCTAGTTTAATATAAATTTAAAAGCTCAAGTAATTTAAAAAAAAAAACAATCAGGAAAAAACAATCCATATTTCTAAATAAATAGCCGGTCGATCTCCTCGTATGTGTTGACAATAATCTCAAGACGGCCACTAAACCAAGACTCGGACACAACAATAGAAAACCGAAACACAATTGAACGCGTGGTAATATTTCCGCTAAACCCCATTATATTAGTAGATTAAAGGCCACTTTACTCAATATTCCATAAAATATTGCCTCATAAATAGACGGGCAGCTGCAAAGACGTGATCAGACCAGGGGTCGGCGAGTGTAATCCCGTTAAAAATTGCCAAACAGAAAACAAACTGACAATGGCGAGTGGTTATACATCAAGTGCCTTAAAAAGAGAGACGAAAAAAAAAGGAATTCGTCGGAAAGTAAACGGCAGATGACGTCCGAAGACGAATTCCGGGCGGTTCCGGGCGACAGATACGAATGAAATCGGATGGGTGTAATAGAGACTGGCACGGTCAGGCTAAATGACCGACATCCGGCCGTAGACAAAAGCGAATACGCCGTAATAAAGCAGGATTGATGAAAAAGCGCTAAGCCACGCCGATATAACTGTACGACGTAAGATATAGGAGATAAGCGGAGACTTACACTTCATTGGTGTCAAGTTACGGTTGAGGCTAAACTGGTATTTGACAGTTTAAGTGAAGATTTCACTGAAGAATTTACCGTTACTTCAGACACAGCCAATCAAGTGACAAATACTTTATAAGATCACTTAAAACTGATTGGTACTGTGCTAAGCAAATTATTATTTGAAATTAATATTCATAAAGTTGTTGACTTAAAAACTGCTTTCTGGAACCCCACCATCACAAAACCACGAAGCATCACCAAGTCACCACAGCCAAACATGGAAACTTGTCTTCTTCAAGAAGGCTAAAACAAGTCGCGATAATCTCAGTGACAACCAATATCAAAAAATTGCCAACATGTGGGAAAAATTTGAGCTGTTTTCACAGTTCTTGCTCCTTAATAATACGAGAACAGCCCCTAAGAAATTCGCCGATACTTGCACCAAACAATGAGACTTCACTCCGGGCAGCTTTAACACAAAGCTATTGCTATTACAGAGATCGCGAGGAGCGGACCATCGAACACTGCCAAGCTTTACCGGACTCACTTTACCGGGATTTCGGATATGACGTAAAGCACTCACTTAGATCTCCCATCTCCCTCCCCCCGTTGACCGAGTTTTTCTCCTTCTATTTATTAGCTTAGGATACATTTGAGGATGAAAGGAGATTCGCCGGGATTATTTTTCGGCAATGCAATATGAGGGTTTGTGATGTCGTTAATTATGGTGCGCTGTTATTGGTGGATAGTTTTACGTCTCCGAGATTTAACGTGTCTTTGGGATGCAGTTTACGAATTGTAATGGAAAAGATTTTTGGTTTTAGATAATTTGGCAGAGTTTATAAACAGCGATGAGGAATTAGAATGCAAACTCTGTTTCGATTAATTTATAAATATTCTTAATTTGTTGCGAGTACTTGCAGCAAGCAACAGCTGGAGCAAAAATGTTACCGTAAGAAATAGATCTTAGTGCTGTTACTTTAGGCTCACATTTGAACTAGCTGTCAGTCCAAAGGAAGCCCATATTTTCAAAGCCCCCACAGATTTGTCTTTGACCAAGTGAAATGCTTCACAAAGATATCCCCACATAATGAGCACAAAACAAACACGTCACCCAACCATATCGTAATTTATTAACAACACAAAAAGCTGAATGGCTACAATATTTACAGTTGACCCGAAATTACTGTTTCTTAACTCTCAACCTTTGTTGTAAAATGAAACAGAATAGAGAATATACCCTGAAGGGACACCTGCCAACCATAGGGTCACAGTAACATATATTAATAACGCGTTAATTTATTAACAAGCACTGTTTATCCAGGGATTAACTGAGAATAGTTTTAGTTGAACAACAAAGGGCTGAAAGGGTTCAAAGCGAATTTCTTGCCAACATATTTACCTAAGGTGTAGGTGATAGTAATTTTACGCGCGAGAGGTCCGAACTTCGGACGATGGCAAACATTCTCCCCGGGACATACCTAAAATTTTCACGTACATTATAGAACGAAATGTTTCAGAATCAAAATCCGTTGTTTGTTTGATGCTGTAAACGGTACATGTGATTGTTAATGAAAACTAACAAGTCTCACAATCAAATACACGTTACTCATGTTAAATTCAAATGTTTGTTCGTGCGAAATGAGATTTTGTTACAACTTTTGTACGGTTTGCTAAACTGAAATCAGACGGTGTTTATTTGTTAACGTGTGGAACAATGAAACTAACATGTTTTAGAAATGTTATTGTGGATAGCGTTTTGGTTCTTGATGTTGATATCATTTTTTGTTTCAAATTGCTGTTTTATTCGGTCTTTTATGTCCTTTATGATTTCTTCCAACCCAATGTTGGTGTTAGACTTTAATCAAGTCAAAATTTATCCTATTATATAAAATTGTTCTGTTACTGACTGACTGACTGACAGACAGACAACGCACAGCCGAAACTACTGGTCGTAGAAGTCTGTAGGGGTCTGAAGTTCCTTGGGTCTGAAGTTCCTTGGGGAGTGTAAGGGTGTCTAAGAGAGGATTACTGGAAATTTTTACGGGAACGGGAAAAACGGGATATTCGTGTACGAAGTCGCGGGCAAAAGCTAGTTTCTCATAACGACCAGACTATCATAGCTCGCTAAACTATCTGCAAATCACAGCGACAATCACAAAGCTGAATCGTTAACTTTGTTACATTCAACATTTTCACAACTTGATGTTTTATTTTTAAAGTCTCTAGTTAGTGCTTACTTCTCAGAAAAAAGTCTGGGGGTATCGCAAAAAAGCTATCGCTGCCAGGACAAAGCGCCGGTTCACTAACATAATTAAAATCTCCCGATTCCAACTCTGAGCGTCGCGAGCAATTCCCTACTTTTTAATTATGGAGAAATATCCAAGGATAACATGGTGCTGCGTTTATTCACTGTGAGTCGGTAGGTACATATCCCCGGGAGGAGTCGAGGTGTAGCCAAAGAAAACACTGGCTGTATGCATTTCGTTTTTTTATAGCAACGGGAAATGCTTTCACGTTCTTTTTTGTTGGGATATTCTAAAATTGAAAGCAAATAAACATTGCTAATGGACTGAGAAACATATTATGTATATTGCAAACATATCTTATGGTGAATTTGAAGCAATAGTTATTGCTGGTGAACAAGGGAAGGTGACCGCAACATACTAATGAGCAACTACGAGGATTATAAGGTCAAAAAGGACAATAGAAACACATAAGAAGCAGAATTTAACACATTCAATCCCGAAACAGGGAACGAACTAATTATTAAAGGCAGCGAAAAACCCTTAAATCCTCACACGGGTCACTTTCGATACGGACAAGTCAAATACACCCACATCGGTCCAGAAACCGAAACCTTACAGATTAATTTACCATTCACATTAATTAATAGTACTTGTAACAATAGTTTTATTTGCACCGACCGCCCGTGTGCTCGGACAAAGAGTTTTCCGAGAATTATTTTCTATACAATCGTTGTTGGACGAGTTTAATTTGGTACGAAATCCCCGTCGGGGTGGGTAGTTGTTAAATAGTGCACAATAGATGTGGTCGGAGGTTCATTAATGATGCATCGCTTCGGTTCGGACCTTCAAGGGCGGGTAGTGTGGTAGATGCCTTCGGTTCGACGCATCGGGCGTTAGATGGTGGTGTTACGTCATATAAGTTTTAGAGCGATTTCAAATTCATCGGCCTTTGAAGGTAGTGTGAAATATTGACCGTTGGAAACGCGCGTGGTAAAGATTTCTCTAAAGCAGCGACTGAGGTTCTTGAAAGTAAATACCTATGATCGGGCAAGTGATATAGATATGAATTTTAAAAATATCTGCAAAACGAACGAATTTTTACACGCAGATTTGTAAGTATTCATTCAAAATTATGTCCTAGCACCTATTAGCATGGCTGCCAAAATCATTATCCGAGAAAAAAGTCGCCCCGTGGGGAGAAATAGAGAAAGAATCAGATTTCCGAGTGGGAACCCTTCAGTTTCCTGTGAAGTGGCATGATAATTATCCTTTAATGATCCGTTCGGAGTCACCATCGGTGAGGCCCGGTATTAATACTCCATGCATTTGGTGCTGGTACACATTTTGTAGCGATCTTGTTGGTTTTTCTTATAATTTCAATCAACGGTCTGATTTTTTTTATAGCGATAGCGCATAAAATATGTTTAAGACTTTAGGAACTATGCAAACGAGATTTTTTTTTTATAATATACTTGACACGACACAATAATATACGATTTATTTAACGACTGCTAATCAACAATTTTCTACTTTTTTTTTTTAAGGATGGGAAATCATCAAATGACTTCTTCCGCTCTGGGTGGAGCGGAAGGGCGTGTCAGACTCTTACTGACTAAAACCCATCCGTGTTCCTTCTAAAGCCCTTTGCGTTTCAGGGCCGCGGTGACTCTTTCGAACAAATTCCGCAACCTCGAACAAATTCCGCAACCAACAAATTCCGCAACCACGTAAATTGACCCTAAAAGCTAGTCCAAAACAATTCCTACCAAACTAGAAATCCTGCCGATCCTGTCAACAAGTCTGTACATAGCCCGCGGAAGTGCGCTTTCAAGTCGATTGTTTCACGAGATTTTAATAACGGTGCAACGCAAAGAACAAGTCGGGA
This sequence comes from Mamestra brassicae, assembly GCA_905163435.1. Classification (NCBI taxonomy): domain Eukaryota; kingdom Metazoa; phylum Arthropoda; class Insecta; order Lepidoptera; family Noctuidae; genus Mamestra; species Mamestra brassicae. The sequence goes on along the minus strand of LR991008.1, from coordinate 2,277,645 downwards.
AACGATTGTTGACTTCAAGATGGTCGGGCCCTCGTCAAACCCAACGCCACTCCGCTCCTCCCAGTTTGATTTTATTAGGTTCATAATAATTCTGTTGGGCCCACAGTTCATTCGATATTCGATTGAAGTAGCAGCATTAATGCCGAATGAAAAGGGAGTTAAGTAAGCACTGTGACGTCCAAGAACTGGTGAATTTGATGAAAAATTGCAGTTTGTAACTGGTATGAACAATGTTAAACTAGAATAGATGTGGTTGGTTTAAGGTAAGAAGAAAGAAAAAAAGAAAATGAGCATATTACCAAAAAAAAAGTTAATTACAAAAGTTATGCAAGATATGCGTCACATTCGCGAAAAACGGCCATCGCTCAGCATAATGCTGGGACTCGTAGCACGTTTCAACTGTCTACCAATCGGCCTTTAATAATTGTGAACGCTTGGATACAGCAGTAGGTTACAACCTCACCCCACACGCCAACAAAGACATTCCCAAACTTACTACAATGTCTATAAGCTGAAGTTTCTTTTGATGAGATGCATAATCCCTGGAATTTGGCCTCTGTACGAGGGTCGAATCAATGAAGGTGGCCATAACTCACATAGTTCCCTAACTATCATAACAAGAGGCTATGAACTATTCGGACTCTTTGTCTTTAACCTCGATGCTCCTTTAGTGCCAATAAATAATGTCATTACCTGTTCATGAGACGCTGTGAACCATATTCGGAACAATAAGAAGATTTGGGACGCTATTATATGCATATAAACAGAGAGAGACATCGGTCGTGGTTTATTAAGGGATCCTTATGTTTCTGGAAGGGGTTAGGGCGTAAAATTAATGAATGGGACCTCCCATATCTTCAAGTTAGATGACCTTCATGGCCTTTGGAGAATAAACTGGTGTGTAAGCGTTGAAGTGCATATCGTAAAGTGATAATGAGTTTATAAGTCTTGAATTGATATTAAATTGAAAATGTATTTTTAATTTGGCATCTAAAGACGTATGAAAATGGCAATTTATGAAATGTTGGATTTGTGAGACATCATATTTTGCATAAATCTAAGCTTTTCATGTCATGAAAGATATCAGGGCAATCTATAAAAAATCATGTATGTATAATGAACTATGCCTTACATCCAACACATCTTTCATGTCTTCAAAAAAAAATTACCAACGTAATCCGAAAATTTTAGTAGTTACTTAATTACTTTTGCATCTCCAACTAAATGAATCGTAGCAAAAAAAATCCGTACTAAAAAATTCTCAATCGCATCCAGATTTTTTCCCTCAAACCGTAGGCAGCGGGGGCAATTACTAACATCTCGGACACAACAGCGCAGACGTCCTCGACTCACAATGGTCTCCACTAGACTCTCGCTGTAACGAATCCACTACTGCGTACTATCAACCAGTCCCTCGCGAAACTGGAGCGGGATTGTTTGTGTGACACTCCTACCAAAACAAAGGTAAGCATAGAAGGACGATTCGGAAAACAGGAGCACACACACATAGACGTGTACGTACGAGCGATATCCAACAAGTGCCGGTCGCGAGTGCGCTTGCACTCGCTGTACGTGAAGCGTGTTTATGTGTGCGTGCGTTTTCGCTCGCAATACAGACCCGACCTTCTGTATTTAACTATTTCGTGCTTCTACACTACCAGTTAATGATGTATGGGGGTTCATTACACGGCCGGTTTTGTTTCGCACGCTTTTAGAATTTTTGAAAGATTATCTTTCTGATGATAGTTGCTGTTTGTTGTGATTATAATATTCTTTTTCTCGCAGATAATTGTGTGCCTGATGTTAATGATGATACGAACTTGTGCAATGACGACATCATAAACAAGATAGCTGATGAAGCATACATTGAGATAATAGAATACTATGAAGAGGAGATCGTATAGAAACTACGACAAATTACTTTGATAATAGTGTGCCAATTAATCAGTACATGTCGTGACAATATTCCCTCCAATAATTCACAAACATCAAACCCATATTGTAGTCGCAAGGCGACAACTACACAAAGCCTTTATTGGCCCGTATCCCGCACAATCCATCACAACCGTTGTTTCCCCCGACCAAGGGTCTCTTGTACCCTGATCATTATTTAAAATATAGATGAGAGTGTTTTCTTTCCGATAATCGAGACCGCGATTGAGGGTTGAACACAATAGGCAAGGTCCTTTTAAAAGCGTCGCCTATAGCGGTTGCGGGGGCCTAAAGGACCGAGTCGTTGCTTATTTGTACTAGTAAATTGAAGGTACACTGTCCACTCTATTGAGAACCCCGTCAGTGCATTCTTCGTCTCCCTTTGGTTCTACTTTTTGGGTACCGTGAATAGTTAAAATGTTTACTTCTTTTCAAAAATACCTATCCACTGTTTAGTTTAGTTTTATTGTATGTCCTGAAAGATGTCGATAAAGACCAATTTTCAATATCAAGTCTCTTTTCCACAAATACTTTGTGAACCTCAAATTAATCGTTATAATTATTTATTTGAGGTTCACAAAGACTACCTATTAGGCAAACAACAATATGCAGTTATTAACGAAATAAATTCCGCCCCCAGTCTGACTTTTTTGTTTTCAATAGCCCTGGAACCATCAAAGTTCGTCCAACTCACACCTGACCGGTTTTATATATTTCAAAAGTGGAATGGGGTGCGGGGGGATCAATTAAGGTGGTCTTTGTGAACATTATATCGACGTGCATTGAAAAGAGTTGTGATTTTCTTTGATAGCACGCAGACGTGGTTTGCCGAGTGAAAAATCAAAGGACCTGCCATGGTGATGCATGAAGGGATTTATTAAGATTTAATGTCGGCAACGACACTCCGAGGCGGGAAAAGAACGAGTTTCAAGTGCTCACCGCGATGTACGTTTTACATGACGCCATTTTAGATTTGTTCGTGTAAATGTGGAGTGGCAAGGTGAACGCGCCGCTACGCTCAACTGTGCTGGATTTTAAATAAATATTTATAGTTTGTGTGGTGTTATTAAATGCTGGGATCAATTTGTTTGAGAGCGTTTTGGTTTTCTTCGTCCTTTATGAATGAATATGATCTACCTGACTCCTTGCATAACGCAAGGAATCAGGTAGATCACAAAAACAAGCATTCGGAATAGAAAATGACGCATGGAACAACTGTTCTTGGATTCTGGTACAAGTCTTCGAATAATTTTAAGCGATATAAATCCTAACCAAACTAGTTTTTTAAGGCCTCTAAATCTTATTATTTCTTAATCACTGTCCATTTAGGCTGGTCCTCTGATCCGCTCCAGCGTCTTTTCTCAATCGGGCCCGATGGAGCGACCACAAACACTATCTACGATCATCCGCTTAACATGCTGAGTTAATGAACACCCGTGGGCTTACATATTCACACTAACCATGTACGGACATAGAGAGGGGTGGCGAGTGGGGAAGGGGTGGCGAGGAGGCGAGCCGTCTTAGAGAGCCCTGAGACACTCACTCGGGTGTGCACGTTTTAAAGTTTTATTAGTAATTAATATGTTAGATAGAGATCTAGTGAGGAAAGGAGAATAAATTGTACGCTTGGTTTTTTTTTTCGTTTGAGCTAGAATTGTTTCTTTAAATTGGAAATTATTTTGAAGATGATGATTTTCCAGGAACAGTAGAATGGATTAGAGTAGAAATACTGTTTATTGTACACCATGAAACATTTCAATAGTAGCTTGAAAATAGTAGGGCATAACAACTGCTAAATACGATGTTTCACAGACAAGCTTCGGAAGGATTTGCCAGAAAAGGGGCAGATACTTAGGAAGTCCGAGGTGCACTATTTCATTCATTTTCTCTAACATATCGCTGAAATGGACCTTTTTAGTGCAGCCGCGAGACACATACTTAGTTCTTAGCATACCTAAATTTCTTTTTATTTTTTTATTTCTATGTACCGTGCATGTTTCATGTAAGTGCTAAATAAATAATATTCTTTCTTTCTCTTCTTTCTCATTATCTTCGTTTTTAAAGTCAACTGCCCATGTTAGCAATTAAGAGTCTTTCGAATATGAAGCTTTTATAAGTCACACAAAGCTAATGACAACAGTAACTGCTTCAACTAAATAAATTACAACTGTTAGCATAGTTTCGTCTTGCTCTAGCTAATTGTATCATGCTCCTACATCCCAAAGACTTCGTTACCACCGCTTTGACCTCAGCTTATCGCCGAACTTTCCCTAACCGAAACCCCTAAATATCGCTGGCTGTACAAATTAATCCAAGTATTGGCACATCAGACAATACACATGAGATATAACTAATATCTTGTGACGTCAGCAATGTGCAGTTAATTCCAGAACGTTCGTTAGTAAAGGGCCCCAAGATATATTGTCTCGATGGGACTTGTTTATCTTTTGGTGGGTTATTAAGACCATTGTGTCGATATTCCGATGGTTTAAGTGAAAGTTATGTGGTATTTCATATCTAGAGGGGCGATTTTATTAACTTTGCGATGTTAAAATTTAGTTATTAGATTGTACGATCGACATTTTCATATGACGTTTCTTATTCACGAAAAAACTTTAGTATGTTCAGTCGTTTTGTGAGGTTGATAATAAACAATGGTTGTATGACCTACAAGCCTAAATACTCGTATGTTTAGATCATCAGCACAATTACGATACAATTATCGTTTTCAGAAAATTATTCTATACATTCCTAATAATGTACTTACTTAAAAAAATTACAATCCAAAAAAAAACAATTACTTACTAATTTTTCTAAGTCTAAGGTCATACTCTATCACAGGCTACTAAACAAAGTTTACCATTCCACCCTTCTGTTGTACCCTCGATAAATCAGCCACCCAACACCACACACTATCGAGACATTATTAATTAAAATCCTTGCAAGAACACACCTGTCCCAAGATACCTCCTTGGGGTACACCATAGCAATCGGTTTAGACAAAGAACCGATGTGCCTTGGGCCGGCAACTTGAGAGTAATCCGTGCAGGACTATCGATGGGCACTGTATGTTTAATAGATTCTGTGAGGTTTAGTTTGATTAGTTTTAGGATGGTAAGGTTTTAGAAGCTTGGAGAAGTTTGGTTAGTTCAATTAAACGCTACACTGAAAACTTTGATACGTATGAGGAAGTGTTGATAAAGTTTGATCGAGGATCTGAATATTTTTAGAGTAACTAGTAAACTTTCAAACAAAAGAGTAAACGGCAAAAATATGACTTTAACGTCTCCTTAATACGCTACAACGCGTCATGTCACAAAACGAAAGAACATCATTCAATCCTTCCCTGCAATCTACGTAAGCCTAACCGTAAACAGATGCAAAAATCAACACAAACCATTAATTACAAACCAATCTTCAGTACACAATAAATAAGGCCACAATCGGAACAAATGGACAGGCGGCAAATTAAACCCACGCTGTTCAATCCACATACATTAGGCACATCGATCTAACACGTCTAAACAAAGGCCGCGGTGAAATGCTTCCGAACACGCGATTGTCTTAAGTCCACCTCCCAAATCTTTGCCTTTACCCTTTGTGTGAATTTAAGACTTGGTGGTAGGTCTTTAAGTTTAGAATCGGTTGGTGCAGTGTTAAGAACCTATGGAACGGTGTTGTTATACCGAAGTGTAAGGTGGATGATAATGGGTTTGCAAAAAGATGGACTCTGTAAGCTTCTTAACTTGAAGGTTGAGTGGTAGAGAATGCCCACCACAGTGAGTCTACCTATGAGCCACTACTATATATAAAGTTTCAGTAATACGTTTAAATAAAATGTAGATAATAAAAAGAGTTTTAAACGAAAACTATACTGATCATGTAAAGACGTCCCTAGAAGCAGGCAGAGAGATCATGGTATGAAATTTTTGCTCAACTCCAAACCACTAATTTTAAACGACTCTGTCTGCGTTGCGGATCGGTGTGAAACACGGCCATCCTTAATGCGGCCCGACCAAAAACAAAACAATCCGATGCTCACCTCCTCGCGTCCGGTTCCGTACAGTAAATTTACATTCCCCACCATCCATCCCCGAAGTCCATCCGGGTTGGTAATAAAACGATCTTAAGGTACGGAGGAAAATATCTTAGAGTGTAAGCTTTAAGTTGTAGGCTTTCAGCTTCAGCGCTATTATCTTTTTCACGCAGCATGATTACGTACTGGGCCGAGCGTCGGGTCATCATTAGATTAGAAGCATGGGTAGGATGACTATGAGATATCATGTTTTTTGAAATGCTAGACACTTAATTAGCTCGATAAGATTGTTTGCCATTCGAGTTTAGTCTCATTGCAGTTCCTGAAATTCCAATTTCACGGTTTTACAGTTTCTTCACACATGCTATGTGCAGTTTAATGATTAATAGAATATTATAGAATACTCTTTATTAGTTATTATTTATTGATTAATGGTGGAAACTTAATTTCAAAGGCGAACACTGGTGCCTAAAAACAAAGATTTATTGGATTTGATTAAATTGAATTACGATTTAGAATGAAGTGCTCTTTACGCCCAATAAAAACGAAAATAACTGAAAAATACGAACAGTTTGATTTATTTAAATACATGTTCCTTCCTTTGCGACTATAATATGTTTATCTATAATTTGCATGCCAATTTTTGCCAAACTGTTAAATAATAAATGAAATGATATAATGCTCTAAGCTGCCTCTGAACTGGAGAACGGCTTCGGTTTTATAATATGATTTTAGTGTGCTATATTGGTTCGACTAGGGCAAAATAAGAAACCTTCGCTACGATCAGGCACAGAAAGAAAGAAAGAAAATCAGTTTATTCTGCCGGAAAAAACGCACAGAAACACTTAAAGATAAAAAACTTACCAACTAGAATTATTACAAAAATAAATTTAAAAAAAACGCATCACTATCAGCCCATGTCAGGACCGGACATTATTTAAAACGAGCCTCTGGTCACACCACAGACAAAACAGAACACAGTTCAGCAGTTGTCTATGGCATGACGCCCGACTGACTGATAGCAACAACATGGAAACAACAACAATAATAAACATTTTAGACAATGAAAGTAATGTAGAAAATATAAATAAGTTTAAGTTGTGCGTCGTATCCGAGCAAGAATCGGTCATTTGCTCAGCATAAATGCCGTGACTATGGAATACAATGATTTTTACATATTGAACTTAAGTTTTTGTCAAGTTTCTCCTGTATCTTGTACAAAGAACCTAAGATTGCCCTCGCTTATTCTCAAGACTTAAGCCTGTATCTCGATTGCCACACGGGCCTCCGGAGCCTCGAGATATTCGCCGAAGGGTACTCTTCGTCCGTGTGTTTACAGGCTGATGGTATCGCGTAATTGTGACAATATTTGCTTTACACATTTATGTATGGAAGGCGGGTCAAGTTAATTGTTCCGCCCAGGTGTAGTGCCCCCGAAATTAGCTATTGAGTAACTGATTAAATCGAAGGTCTAAGTGGGTCACTTAAGTTGGTTTTAATTAAAATGTTACACGTTGTATACTGTCTGGACTTTAAGTGGACCCGGTTTAGGTCAGTGCCTGTTGTTTCTGATATTTCATTGGCTGGATAAAAGACCACGTGTTCCAGAGTTTCTTCAGTCACGTTTTTAAGAAAACAACAAACAGGACTCTGCCTCCTGAAAGGTTTATTATAATAGGAATAATACTTTTCAAAGTTTTACGCGTAACTGAAGCCGGAGAACAATTAACCGTTATTCTTTTGTTTCTTTTTTTACGTGAACAATGTCAAGAACGAGACAGGAAAGGGCAACATAATGCCATTGAAAACCGTTCCAAAATTTCGTTTTTTCTTCATAACAATATTCATTATATGCCAACAAAATATAGTTCCGCGTTGAAGCCATATATGGAGTATCCCGTAACTGGACATTCTCCACGATTTAAGACCGCCTTGGCCCGAAACGCTGAAGGTGAAAAGTACACCTAAGTTCAGATTAACAATCGGGCAGGGAAAGGGCTACTTGGACCGAAGGACCGGATCCAAAGCAATAAATCCGGCTGGAAAGACCATAGTGGTTTAGCTATATGTGTGTTGGGTCACTAACGTATACTTATGCGAAGCGAGTCTTAGATAAAGTAAGTACATTAGGACCTTGACGTTCCTGAAGTACCGAAAAATGCGAACTTTGATATCGACAATAGGATTTATTTCTTTCACGCCTGTGCTTCTTTGTATATGGAAAAGAATTTGTTTCAGAATATAAACTTATAACAACAACACCATAAGGCCACAAGTAAAACTTCTACAGAATCTTAGTAATTTTATTTCGAGTGGATAGATATTTTTTCTTTTTTTTTTATGAATCAATATTTGATTCTTCCCTGTTCATTGGTTGTGCTAAATATTAGGATTGCTTTCCTCAACCTCGGAAGAGTCGAAATAGTTACTATAATTCATCAACATTTATAGCCCAAGCAATATTTCTCCTCCCAAATGGGCCTTATCCAGCTCCCACTAAATCTCAGGCCCTCTGGTCACTATAAATCGGCCAATGAGATGTAGTGATTTAATCGGAAACCTCAGAGTCCCTCAGGAAGCCCATTAAATCGTATGGTCAGAGGATAATTAATTCCGTGGTAACGTTTCAAGTGAGATTAATGGCGGTCGGATCGAAAGCTCTTTTCAATGGCCAACGGTAACATGTTAATTGTTTTGTTTTCTTTTGCTATTCATCAATTCAGTTAATTGATTTTCTTTGGCGTTGAAGCGGTTTTAGAGCGTAATTGTTTTATTTGGAAAATAGTTGGTAAGTATGATTAGGAGGAACAAAAGCCACACGAGTTGATTTTCAAGGTTAGGCAACGTTTGCCGAGGTCGATCCGTGGATTACCATACATTACATACCAAGACTCCTACATGCCTTGAAAAGAACTTGGTCCCAACTGTATTTTGTAGATTTGTCCCAACTGTGTTTTTTTTAGAACGTTTTTTGCGTGATTTTACATCTGCTTTTATTGAATTAGATGATATTTGTGCTTTTTGTTTCAATTGATTTCTTCTCTCTGTTTTTCTGTTATTTTATGCAAACTTATCTATCGCTAGACAGTAAATTATTATGTATCGTTTACTACACATTAACATATTATTTAGTATATCATCATCATTTATTTGTATATTTGTTAACTTTTTTTTAGGGTGGGAAATCAAGAAATGACTTCTTCCGCTCTGGGTGGAGCGGAAGGGTGTGTCAGACTCTTACTGACTAAAACCCATCCATGTTCCTTCTAAAGCCCTTTGCGTTCCAGGGTGACTCTTGCGAACAAATTCCGCAAATATTTGTCACCTTACATAGCTGATTTACATCCGTACACTTCAACGTAAGGTTCAGTTGGAAACCAGCGTCAGGCAACTACTAGCTGTCCGGCATTTTGCTGAACTGGACCTATTTGGTGCAGTCGCGGGGCACACGATGTTACGTTTAAAATCAAGTTGCCTTTTATTTGTACCAACAATGTGTGTACCTGTGTAAAACTCAAAAACAAAAACAAAAAGCATTTATTTCAATTAGACCATTTACAGGCACTTTTGAATTGTCAAGGTCGGTCGGTCAAAAACATGAAGCTATTTGCACGTTCCAAAGCGTAGATCTCTATGGAGAAGAACGTGCAAGAAACTCCACGGACCCTCTTTTAATTTCTTTTTTCAAAGTTATGGTTACATCATTCATGTTGAAATTATATTAGATAATTATACTAGGTGCGGCCCACGGTGTTACCCACGCAGCTAGTAAAAAGTGAGGTAAAGAGTGTCAGCTTCCTGCATACCAAATTATATCAAAATTGGTCCAACCGTTTGCGCGTGAAGAAGTAACAAACATACACTCACACTCAGAAACTTTCGCGTTTATAATATTAGTGTGATGTGAGAACGATGTAAAAGACGTGAAGGATAAAAGCGTCCGGAGTAAAAAGAAACAGTTAAAATAAACCGTGGCAGTCGAGAAATGACCAGTCCCGGTATCGTGACAGTTACTGGGGTGTGGAGGTCAGAGAGGCAGTCACTGCATGTAAAATACTGGTAGTCAGCTGCATCGGGTTGGACTGGGAGCTGACCCCAACGTAGTTGAGAAAAGGCGAGGCAGATTGAGTTAAATAAAATAACTAACATACTATACCTACCTACCTATATACACAAACCTAACAATAAATATAAGTATTTATAATCTAATACTTTTCTTTTTCTTAGCATGTCGGGATCAAAAGATCTAATACCTTAAAACGAGCAATTCTTGTATATATGTATATACATAATCTGAATCTCGGAAACGGCTTCAACGATTTCATAAAAAATTGTATGCAGGGGCTTTCGGGGGGCGATAAATCGATCTAGCTAGATTTCATTTTTAGAAAAAAAAAAAACCGAGCATAGCCAGGTGCCACATATACACACATGGAATGCAATAAAGAATTGAGTACTGAGTTATTATATTATACCAGCTTTTGCCCCGCGACTTCGTACGCGCATTCCCGTTGTTCTCCATTTCCCTACGGAAATGGGGAAAGTGTAGGGGAGCACTAAGAAGATTTCCTGAAATTCCTACGCATTGCAGGAAATCTTCTTAGTGCTCCCCTACACTCCGCAAGGAACCTACATGCCAAATTTCAGGTTTCTACGACCAGTAGTTTCGGCTGTGCGTTGTCTGTCAGTCACACACTCGATAATGGAAGAATTTTATGTATTAGGACGTCACCGGAAAATTGCAAACTCGGTCAGATTTATATTTTCTTGAGAGATTGATAACTCTCGATAAATTGTCAACTGAAAATTTCTTCTACATGATATACATCAAATTCTTGTATTTTATAATCTCTCCGTGTCTGTTATTCATAGTGACGTGGTGTTAAGATACGAATACAAAGATACTGGACGAGATTTTACGTATGAATATTATCGAAGGTTGTCGGGAATATGTTCTGGCGAAATTTGCGTGTTCTATAGGAACATCTTTGCTAACCCTTTGGAGAAAATAGGCGTTAAATAGAGATTACTAGCTTCTGACCGCAGGTTCGACCGAGTGAAAAGTATTATCATGTGATTATTTTTTTGCACGTAACTAATCTATTTTAGGGTTCCGAACAGCCGTAAAAAACGGAACCCTTCCTAGGATCACTCGGTTGTCTGGCTGGCTGTCTGTCCGTCTGTCTGTCACAGCCAATTTTCTCCGAATCTACTGACCCGACCCAAACACGGGCGCGTTAAAAACAAATGACATGCTCATTTTTTTTTTAACGCGCCCGTGTTTTACTTTTGGGGGCGAAATAGAAAACGTCAAATATAAACGTCAGTACCGTGTGATCAAATAAAAGGGCTACTTGTGAGGGTTTTAAAAAACTTTTTTCATGATTTTAAATCAAATAGTTTTGAATTTATTCAAGACAGATGAAAAATAACCATTCCCAGTGTATATCCGAAACTAATGAGCCGAAAATAAAAAAATATGCCAGTAATAGCTCTAACCTATAGATTACAGGATAACCTAGAAGTTTATAGTGTTAAAGTAACATATTTCAAAAATGTGATTCGTTCGGAACCCTATGCATGCGAGTCCGTTTTTTTTTTCTAAAATAAATTACTTGTTATAACATCAGCTATCTATTAGAGAAAGTTCCGTTAAAATTGGCCCAGCCGTTTCGGTGATGAGGTGGAACAAACAGACAGACAGGCAAACCTACAGACAGACAATAGGTGTCTGTTTTCTTATGAAATTGTCATATTGGTGGAACAATTTCGTGCAAACTTATCTTTGGAAGACTTATATAAATACTATGCCAACAAAGAGAAAGAGATTAAAAGCATAGATTACTTATTCCATAAAATAATGAAACTTTGTTTTGTGTAGTTTATTTGATCCCAAAACGTTGTTACGAAATTGGCATTTCTAAGAAACAAAAAATTCAGAGACATGTGTGAAAACTATTAACTCACATTGGTCCTGTGTGATGGAAAGCCACAGTATTTTTAAAATTAGATGAATTAAAATAAACTAAGGTCAAAAAATTAAAGTTCACATTAATATTCCTATGCCTCAGAGCAAGCAAAACATAGAGAAACTTGACCTATGTTTATAAACAAAGCATTCAGAATGAGGTTAGTGTCCCAGTAGAACATTTAAGGCTCATTCTGTAGTGCAAGACTTACCCATTTCACAATTTTGAGTTGTCACCGAAGATGTAGTTTAGGCGGCAAAGTTTTGGCGGGCGGGAACTATTTGGTTAAATAAGTACAAATAAGGTCAGTTGTTAATGCAACATACCTGAAAAGAGACAAAAGATACATATAAACATTATGTTTCACTCTAATAAAATTATAACTTAGGGTTGTAAACATTGCTTGTTTTTTTTTATGTAGCCTGTGTTGTCCTGCCGCTGGACAAAGGCACAAAACCTTTATAAACCTCCAAGTAGGTGAATCAAAAGCTTAACAATAATATAATAAAAACTGGAAAAGTGCGAGTCTGACTCGTGGACTGAGGGTTCCATACAAACACATACCTCCACACATTCCTGAGAAAAAGGCTTGTGACAGTCCAGCAGACAGATAGGCAAACAGACAGACGGACCAACATACAGACAGACAATGGAATTGGGTTCCAATCTAACTGGTTCCAATCTAACTATAAAACCAGTTCACTTAATTGGTTTTATATATCATTGTTTTTTAAGAAACTAAAGACGGCAATTTCATGATAATATAAGAACTACTTTGTCCAAGTGGATGAGTTACTTTGAGCAGCAATTGGAAACTATTGAATTTGGATGGGACGACAATTTTTCCATAATATTTCGCGAAATTATAATCTAATAAAGATTTATTACAATCTTACGGAGTCTGCAATTTTCCGGTGACATATACAATAAATCTCATCAAAATTCAATAGTTTCCAATATATTTGTGGCTTATTAAGAAATAATAGGGTACAATTTCACACAATATTTTACAATGTTACGGCATTTGTAATTTTCCATTGACATAGATAAGAAGGCTGAGTGGCTCATTAAGATATGTCGTAAAGTTAGGTGGAAAATTATTACATAGTAAAGTTCATAACACTTTAAAATAGATAGCGCTACAATACAACCAATCTGTGATTTATTAAATTAATTGAAGCTTGTGTGGGTATTGTACTTCAGAAATAAGAGATTAGACAGAACATAATAGTTTCAGTAAGACTTAAGGTCTCTTTGTAGTTTTTATGTTGTTGTATTCATCAATCTTCTGTAAGAAAGAAGACATTTTGTTTTTACAATGTTGTTAATTTCAAGTGTTGAAATAGGACGTAAATCAATAGATATAACCTACTTTATCGCCCGAAAATTTGATAAATACTAATCTTAAGAGCGTTTGTTTCGAAAAACAACAAAAAACAAACCAATAAGTGGTTGAAATTGTCAATAACAAGATAACATAACCTCAAAATGTTTCTTTGCAAAAATCATGCCGGTATCAAATAACAAGCTAAAACAAAGAAGATGTCCACAGTATGAATTCTACAATACCTGATAAGGAGTCTCGTCACCACTTTCTTCCAATTGCTTCAGATTTAAACTCAATAAACAGTTCTCTTTCGAGTTCCAAACATAAAACACATCATCCTTCAATTCGATCAAATTTCGCAACTTTCCACTGGGATTTTCACTCAAACTATCCTGTAGATCTTTGAATATTTTATGGTTAGGCAATTTATTTTCGTACAACTGGCTATCCATCGTTAAATAATTAAAATAAACTCTTGTTTTGGCTAACGACAATTTCAGAAGTTATCTTTGACAGTTCTTGTCGCGGTATTTTGTTACGTTTCGTTTCTTCGTGTTGGAAACATGCTGGTCCTGCTCCATAGGACAATCGAGGGTATAGTAGAAAAAGTCAAACTTGTTTTATTTACTGGTGTACTTTCAGGTTTTTAATATGTAATTTAACTCACACACTGATCCATTGTTTTTAATTATATTGTAAATATGTGAGTACCATGTCCCTTACCAGCAAACTTAATTTTATCTCTGCTGGTATTGCTTTGCTGTACCTATAGTATATAAGTGTGTGCTGTATATTAGTGTAATGTTGGATGCATTGTGCTCACATAATATAATCAATTGATCAATGTACCTATGTAGGTATACAAAATATTGTAAAACTTATATTTGAAAAGAGTAACTATGGAGTTTCTTGTCCGTTCTTCTCCATAAGAATCTACTTTTTGCGAATGGACAACTAGAGTCACTTATATTTTAATTTTAAACTGTAAATTTGACGTTCAAAAGTGCCTTTTAATGGTCTAGTTGAAATAAATGAATTGACTTTGACTTTAGACTTTGACTTTGACTTATCGTTATACTTATTTAATTAAGTTAAAAAAAAATGCAGCTGTATTTAGCAAATTTAGCAATCTCATTTTTTATGATAACCGATGTCTAACTCACGGTTTCAACCTTATCGCAACGAAGACGAATACCTACATAGGTAATATTTTGGTTATGTAGACGTATGCTGAAGATTGTTGATGGTATGACTGTTCTGCCTTACCTGCATGAAACAAGAATTTATCATATTCGTAGACAAAAATAATGAACAAGCTGAAGTGGCATAGGCGACTTGACCACAATAAATGATAAGAAACGATAACCATTGATTGGGGATTGGGGTAAAAGTTTTTTCAATTCACATAGAGGATTATTCCTCTATGTAAACAACGAATGTATGGCAGGACGCCTTTAGGCTAAGCAGAGCAGTCCTTGGTAGGAACCAGATGATAGTAGGTAGTCAAGAATTTAGCTAGGTACGTAAATGAGACTACCTAAGTCCGGCTGAGGACTGGAAATTCTGATAATGTCGACAATCGACAAGTACCTACAACGTTGTGACAGAATAAACGGTACCTAGGTAGGTAGGTACCTTAAAGGGGTCGTTGTACTCATCATTAGGTAATTCATTATGAACAACTTTTACTATGATGTACCTATGTCGGCGCATTGTCGCCGTCGTTGTTGAAGTCACACATGATATACCTATATTTTCATCAATATCTAAACACACAAGTAGAACAGAAAATGGCAGAAAGTGTTTTAGTAATAACAAAAAAATACTTAAGGTAAGTACCTACTTTACCAGGGTATTTCCACTATCAGTAGGTATTTTAGTAGGTAGTAGGTACTCAGTGCACGAGCAGCAAAAGAATCATCTTAAATTCGCTTTACATCGGTTTTTATACACAGAAATAAAAAGGAAGTGGTCCAGTTAAATCCAGAAACTAAACAGGAAGTTACAATAGTTTTTAAATTCAATACGCAAGTTATAAGATAATCAAACAAAATCATAACAAATAATGGTTATGCGCCCATAAGTTCAGACGCCAACACATCAAGCTACCCGAAACTGTCAAATTTTCCCAATCAACCTTAAACTTGCCTGATGTAAAGCAATGGATGGGTCTACGATGGAATGAGGGAGTTCAGACGATGTCAGTTCACTGTTGCTTTAAAGGCTGACGGGTTATAGGTGATAAGGAATACAGACGGTAGCAGAGAGGTCCACACTTCAGCTGTGGCCTATGATGGGTGACTTAATTAACTTATTTAGAACATTGTGTCTTATTTTTCTGTAAGTTCTCCTTTCAAAACTTCCTGCATTTTTCTGACCAATCAGTCGGCCTTACCTTTTCCCAACTACATTGGGGTCGGCTCCCAGTCAAATACCAGTATTTTACGTAGAGCGGCTGTCTACCAGACCTCCACAACCCATTAACTAGGTAAGAAGACGGTAGGTACTTTTTGGCTGGATTGGAGTGTAATTTTCCGGCTTCTGACAATCCGTAACGACTGCCAAAGATCTACAAATGACAGCCGGGACCAACGGCTTAACGTGCTTTCTGAGGCAAGGAGAAGACCTTGCCCACAGATCGACTTCAGCGAGCCTTGCTTAACCTTGAAGATCGACCCGTGCGGTAGTTATTATTTACCCACGAGCCCCTCTTAGTACTATTTCATTTTTATTATGGGTTTGCTCTTGACTCTAGTCTAGGTCATAGATACCAGAGACAAAGTCGACGATGGAGCGAGCTTACAGAGAAGAAGCCTGTTCACTCTAATTTTGGAGAGATTAGGGTTGTATGCGTTCGGAAACGCAAACACTACAGACATAAACATACACTAGCGAATATTTTGTATTGTATCGTCGTCAATCGAGCGAGTAGGCTCAAATGAAACCACGCACACTCAGGTAACTGATTGTGCACACACACACAAAGCTGTATATCACTTTGATTCGCAATGGTATCACGTAATTTCATCTCCCTGAGCGCGGCCCATGCTTTCTTATAAATAAAACAACGTATAGGAGGCAATAAATTCCATTCTACAAGATTTCGTACGTGAATTTTCGTTGTAATTTAATATTTTGTATGGTTTAAAGGTTTGTAGATTGTTCTTGGCATTGAATGAGTGGCGCCGTTAGTCGTATTGCGATTAGGGATTCGCTTCGTTATAACTATTTGTTTATATTTAGCGTTAATTTTACGGCAGATCTCATTTTGTACCTCGGTAGTCCAATATCCAAACAAATAGCACTTTTACGTCGATTTGATTTTTTTGTGTCCATAACTTCATACTCAACATTAGCTGGGCTCAGACCTCTTCTTAGACGATGAATAATCCCCCGTCACTGCGAAGGCCCTCGTATGGGTTGGTGGTATTTGTGCCATTGGACCCAGCTGCTGCATTTGATCACAGTCACGAGATCTTCTGCCATAGCATACCATGAAGGTGATCAGGAGATAAGCTTATGTGTCATTGGATGGATTGGTTGTCAATTCGAGAGCCAAAGCTAAATGCTGCTTAAAATCTGGGTGAAATCATTCGGTTCTGTGCTTTAAATAAAACTGCCATCATCAATTCATCATCTACGTCGTCAGTACCAGCTAGACGCAGCATGAACGTGAATTGACGACATTTTTAAATTCTTTTATTTCTGTGTTTTCTGGTAACCTACTTCTAGGTAAGCGTGCTCCAACGTCGACCACATCATCGCTTTCCACTAGGTGAGATTGTGATCAAATGCCAACCTGTCAATTATGATATAAAAAAGAGCGTTTAAACTATGGCGCAAGTGTTGACATTATATTGTGCTGAGGCCCTTAAATTTTTGTACCTCAGTGTTTCTGGTCCCATAATTTTGGACTTATCGAAAATCTTTATCGCTGATAGAACCTCAAGTTGTCTAGACCCCGTTTTTAGGGTTCCGTAGTCAAAAATGAACCCCTTATAGTTTCGCCATGTCCTTCTGTCTATCTGTCCGCGGTTTAGCTCAGACACGCATAGAACTAAAAAGTTGGATTTTTTTTATGGGTCACGCTGACAAAGTGGTAAAATAAAATCATATAAATTTCGTACAAATATGGTATGGAGTGCTGCTCTCAACTTTGGGCGGATCTGCCAGATACCAGCTTGATGCCCTCGAGTTCATTGAGAAACGAACCAAGAAGATCATCGGCAATGACAGGCTCGTCAAGTTGAAGCTCCAAAGTCTTGAGCATCGACGCCGAGTTGCTAGCCTGCTGGTTTTCTATCCGTTACATTTTAGAGAGTGTGCGACGGAATTGCATAGTTTAATTCCGCCAAGCCCGTTCCATCATCGGACCACAAGACGAAGTGTGGACAGTGGACATCCCACCCAAACACACAACGTTTTGGGAACACATTCATTGTGCGTACAGTTAAGGAGTGGAATACCCTGCCAGAGTCTGAGTTTCCTGATAGCTACAACTTGGTAGTCTTTAAGTCAAGAGTGAATAGATTATTTCTAGGCAAGCGTGCACCATCTTCGACCACATCATCGCTTACCATCAGGTGAGATAGTGGTCAAACGCGTGTCTATCAATATCTTATAAAATAAAGAAGAAGGGATGTGAAATTAAGGAAAAAGAAAATCAATACAGGCTTTATAATAATAATTCCTACACTACTAATTGTGACGTGTAAGTGCAACTACGGAACCAACCCTGCACTACGCGTGGCTCGACCGAAAATTTACCTTAATTTTCAACTGTGTATGTCCCTTTCCTAGAATTTTATTGTCAATCAAAAATGACAATACAATTCTAGGTCAACCGGAAGTACCCCATAGGTTTTGGGTCGAAAACCTATAATATGGTATGGTAGTTTCCGTTGACCTAGAATCACGAAATCTGGCAAAAAGCAAGGTCTTACAGAACAAACAAAAGAAAAATTCCAAAAAATAAAAAAGTTGAATTCATACATAGTTGACGCCTGCCACCAATAAAAATGATACCAATTTTATTATGGCGGTATAATGGGTAGGTACGGAACCCTCGGCGCATGAGTTCGACTCGCACTTGGCCGGTTTTTATGTAGTATTGTAGCACCTGTAGTTTTCATAAGATCTACGTGTTCATGTAGCCATCTCCTCTGCTAAACCATATACTCTATGTAGGTAATATCTGCCTAGGTTTTTCCCAACTATGTTGGGGTCGGCTGCCAGTGTAAATGGATGCAGCAGAGCAGTGCCATGTAGTTTTTATATGGAGCGACTGACCTCCCAGCAACTGGTTAACACGATTTCCGTTTTCTGACTCTGACTGTCAAAGCTCTACAAATGACAGCCAGGGCCAATAGCTTAACATGCTTTCTGAAGCGAGGAATCTCGGTATGTTAAGATGATCACCCAACCACAGACCGACCTCGGCAAGCGTTGCTAACCTTGAAGATCGACCCGTGCGGCTGCCCAGTCTCTTGCGAGGTGCAGCACACAAACAATACAGCCAGTCGATTTTGTAAATATGTCGAAGTTAAGGTTTGGGTGAAGTGATAACGAGGTGAGCTGTCAATCCATATAATCAAGATGGAATGACAGCTCACCTCGTGATCACTTCACCCAAGCCTTCACTTTGACATGTTTACAGAATCGACCGGCTGTTTAGGCCAACCTCATAATCATAATGAGTTTTGTAGTAAATTACATGTGCACATTGCTTGTTCTGTGTTCAAATATATAAGTAGCTTATTTGGTACTTGCACCATAGAGTCTGAGTTTCCTGACAGCTACAACCTGGGAGTGGCCAGCTGATTCCGCTTGCAACTGCCTGGCTGATATTGACGAGCTACTGCCGAATGCGTCCGAACGATGCGAATGAAATCCGAGCCGCTGTCATGTGCGAGTTAGGGACTAACCACACTTATTCAGCGCTGTTCAGCTTTTGTCCATAGAAAACAATTATTTTGTATGAGATGCGTACGCATCCGTTCAGCTTTACGGATGCGTACGCATCTCATACAAAATCGTTGTTTTCTATGGACAAACGCTGAACAGCGCTGATTAAGTGTGGTTAGTCCCTTACTGTCAGGCGAGCAGGCGAGTAAAAACAAAAAATGTTGAGGTAACTCGGATGCGATTCGCTATCCAACTCGCACGTGGCAGTAACTCGTAAGATACGTCCATTTGATGCGAGTTACTGCACAGCACCTACTCAGGCTGACGCGCACGCTAGCTCGCACTGTGTAAACTAGCCATTATTGTTAAGAAATTTACTTACTTACAGGATTTCCTATGGAAACAAAGATCAATGTTACCGTCGCAGACTGAATAAATAATACAGAGCCGAGTGCCGGTCGCGATGTACCGCCATTGATAAATTTAGGAGAACTCTCACATGATATTAAAGGGTGGTGAATGTGCGATATGCCTCCCTCTCCGATCTATTATTATGCTGGGCAGGCCTCCGGAATAGGGCTGCGCTAAGAGTTATGCTTTTTTTTTAAATATAGGTTAAGGTAGAGGAACTTGTCTTTGTTGTAGCCGGACTATTTGGTGTTATTGGTTAAAAACTTAAGCATTTCGGAACGATTTTTCAATAATCAGATAACTTTTACCTGAGCAATCAAAATGGCGGCTTTTGTATCTAGAAATAATCTCATAATTTATTCTTTAAAAAACAGCCCATACTTAACTTGTTTGCAGAAAGCATACGACTTGAGTTTATATGCATTAAAATAATCCGTAAGATTGTAATTAGGCACAATCGCGCAATAAAAAGTTCACATTAGGTAGGTAGGTATGCAGGCTATCACGCATCCAAGAAAAGGCTACCTAGGTAAATAGATAGGTACCTAATGTCATGTGTAGGTACCTAATACATCGACTTCCAGGACGATTTCCGACCTTATTGATTGAAAATCAATATTTTCACTATAAATCTTATCAGGGGATTTAATATTATTGATAATGTAGGTACCTAGTCTTATTTGTTCTTCACATATACAGGCTCCAAACTTAGACGTATAACAATAATATCTACACAGGTAAGAATAGAATATAATAGAATATAATACTCTTTATTATGTACACCATATAAGTACCAAAATATTATTTTCAAATTCCCCTAAATAAGTAGATATTTTAATTTTCATCCCTGGCAACCCTGAGTTCGTCCTCCGGGAGGACACCGATGACTTGTCATTAATAACGACAGTAGAAATGTATCAAAAGGTGACGCGTCCCGACGTCTGTCTTGGGCTCTCGTCCCTTATTTATGATACCAACAAACAATATTTATTCGCGTCTATATGCCACGGGCATTAGCCTGTGACGGACGTGTGTTGTTTCTGATAGTACTTAGGATACCTTCTGTTTGGTTTAAAGGTGTATATGTCACCGAAAAATGGCAAACTCCGTAAGATTATTAAATTATTGTCAACTGAACATTTGGAATACTTTTTTACGCATCAAAATTTGATAGTCTATAATATCTCGAAGTCATTTCGAGAAATTGTGGACTGACATAAAATGACAACCAATTAGAGCACAAGTCTTCAATTTATCCGTTTTCGTGTGATAGTAAACCTGGAAACAAGGCTCTCATTGGTCTGTTCAGATATGAGCGCACACCAACAGAGACCAATGAGGGGCCAAGTTTAATTGTAGACCAGAGTGCTGATTGGTCGCCAGTTTATGTCAGTACACAATTTATCGAACCGGCACGGACACCCAAGAACCTCTCAAGTTATTTTATAATCTTACGGAGTTTGCAATTTTCCGGTGACATATACATATTTACAATTGGTTGTGCTATCTTTTCTGGGTCCTTTTTTGTGAATGGGAAATCATCAAATGACTCCCCTCGCTTTTGGCGGAGCAGGAAGGAGTGTCAGACTGTAGCTGACCAAAACCCACCCTTGTACCTTCAAAATGCCTTTTGCATTCCAAGGTCGCGGTAACTCTTTCGAACAATTCCGCAACTCTGGCAGGCACTGGCTTTAGCGGGCCTCGTCGAATGCTGGGTCCTGGGACGTTGCCTGAGGTTGTTGCTGTGTTCGTTGGTGTTGGGGTATGGTGTCGATTCGCAAGAGCTCAGTCATGCAACAGCACTTCTTCAGCCAAAGCTTGGGTGACACTATTGAGTCGTTTCATGACCTGGCGCCTTATTGCTTGATAAAAAGTTGAATTATTTATTTCGTATAACAAGAATATAAACCTTATCGCACAAAAGCACGGTTACTTAAATTTTAAGTCCAAAATAAAGAAATGAAAACTAGAAAATACGTAGGTACTGACACAAAACAAAATATCACAATAAAAATAAAAAGAAAGAAATATATGGCTTTGCCTATCACATTTATGCATTATATGGTACAAGAACCAAATAAGCTACGTATATATTTGAACACAGAACAATCTAAGTGCGCAGTTAATTTACTGAAGGCTTGGTGAAGTGATCACGAGGTGAGCTGTCAACCCTTATAATCAAGATAGAATGAATGAATCTTGATTATATGGATTGATCAAGCCTTCACTTCGACATGTTTACAGAATCAACCGGCTGTAGCCTACCTCAGACAACATTTCATTTAAAGGATAGGGCTTTTTTAAATGTCTTAAATCAAGTCACATCACCGATCATAAACAAAGTCCTCTCCAATCGCAGGCTATTCCACTCGATCCTCGGTTCATGCCAATATTGGTCGAGTGCCATTTTGGCAGAACCTTTGACCAGCAGCCTAATAACCTGCCTTAAGGTAGAAATAAATATGTCCGTGTGTGTGTATGATTGGGTTGGGTTGCAGTATGACCAGATGCAGCTGAGTACCAGTATTTTACGTGGAGCGAGTGCCTATCAGACCACCTCTGTCACTGGGTACTACGATACCCCTTTGCAAGACTGATGCCAGATTTCTTGGCTTCTGACTACCCGAAACAAAGATCTAAAAATGACAACTGGGACCAACAGCTTAAAGTGCTTTCCGAGGGTCGGAGGAGGCTCGATATGTTAATATGACCGCCCATCCATAGACCGTTGCTGAACCTTGAAGATCGAACCATGCGTCTGTTACTACTTAGTGCTCCGCAGCTAAAAGTCAAAGATCTTTTCTAATCATTTACGACCGGTTTCAATAACGTATCTATCTTTAACCAACTGTCAAATCACCTACCAACAGTAGCTGAAACGTCATGTTTAAAAGGCAAATATGACGTGTCAGTTACTGTTGGTAGCTAACACGTGACATCCTGTGATACTCTCAGTCAGTTACCACCAGCTTTCTATAAGGACTGCATTCTGGGACACTATAATTAAACCTTTTTCAATTGTTTTTGAGTGGCTCCCCATACCTACAAGTAAATGACGAGAATGTGGAATGTGAGCTATGTTTTGGTAGGAATAAGAGTCAGTATTAAGAAAGAACTGAGGGTACTATAACCCACTGAAAAAACGAACAAAAAAAACAGCAAATCACAAAACATATCCTGTCTCAACAATCCAAAATAGGGCGACATCACCAGTTTCTGTCACGTACAAAATATGGGTATACAATTTACACAATATCGTCATATGTCAGGAGTGTCAGAGATCCTCACGAGGCATCTACCCCAATTACCGTTAGAATTGTTTCGCACCAGCTATCTATTACTACCCTGGCTTCGCTTGGGAATTGGGACAGTGTTGTATGATAAAAAATTGTTGGAACTGTCGCTTTTGTCACATTTGTCGCTCATTCTTGGGGAAGCGTCGTCGTGAAGTAATTATTATGATTGATCTTGCTACTCGTATTGGATTACGAGGCGCTGTTAGGTGTGCGTTGAATCATCAATATTTTTGTGGGGTGTTAATAGAATCTATTGAAATGGCTTTTTTTTTCGTGGACAATATTTTTATTTGTCTTTTGAAGGTTCGAGTTTGGACATGATGATATCCGCACCGCTACTAAGTTGGATTTTTCTAAAGATCAAATGTTTAAACATTTTTTCCCACATAATTAGTTACAAAGATGTTATAGATATGTATTTATCAAAGTCAAAGACAAAGTCAAAACGTTTGTGTGTAAGGAATAAACTTAAAAACTACTGGCCCGATTTGAAAAATTCTTTCAGCAATGGATAGCTACATTATCGGCGAGTAACATAGGCTATATTTATCTCCGTACTCCCACGGGAACGGGAACTACGCGGGTGAAACCGCGTGACGTCGGCTAGTATTAAGTAAATTTAACTTTTTGCTGTGCACTTATGTGTAGATACTGTACCCATTTGTAAATCTATCGATCAAACTGAGGTTTGCTGTAAGAGAACCCAATGTGGGTTAAAACTCGCCTTTGTATATAAGCCACCACATTGCATTTGTATATTTTGTGTGTACAATCCTACTTGTACTAGAATGTACGTATTGATGTATGTTTCTTACTCTTTCACGCAAAAATTACTAAATGGATTTTGATGAAATTTGGCACCGAGGTAGATTATAGTTTGGAATAACATATATGACACTTTTTATCCCGGGAGTATGTTCCCTTGGGATAATTTTCTACATGCACGCGAGTGGAGCCGCGGGTGGCAGCTATTAAAGAATAATATTATAATAATACGATGTTGATATATTTAAGATGATATTTTTTTTTGCTGTTTACTTACATCTGGTTGACGATACATGAACACAAGGTACAAGCTACAAAGGTACTACCTACATAGGTAGAAGTAGTGGGTAGTGTAGGTACAGGGTAACCTAACGGAACCAATACAGTCCGCCTATAAATCCGACGGGACGTCCGAACACTTCAACTGTCTTAACCGCGTGCCCCTACGAGGTGTCACCGGATCGCATAAACGTGGATAAGAAATATACAATAATCTAATCTTTGACATTGAACTGAGATGATGTATTTAGTACGATGTTACCCTCGTTAAAGTGTTCGTCGTTGTTTTTTTCAAGGATCCAATCAACTAGATATTATAAAAAAAATTAAAAATCACAATATTCTCCTTTGAGATGATATATCATATTGAATCGTTGAGATTGGCCAGATTATTCACAAGAGAAGAATAAGTTAATTGGTTAGGAATGTAGTAGATAACTCCCGGTATGTACTTGACGTTAGTAATCACTTCCTTCTCAGGTACCTATGTCTAATCCATAGTGTATTAACTTAACTTAAAGCAGGTATTTATCTAGTAATTTTGTAATTATCTTCTAAGATATTCAACCTGTAATTACTTAAATAAAAACATTGTAAGAAGGTAGATTTATTTATTTTATTATTTTAATGCACAGACAAACAGTAAATAGATGACATTACAAATATAAGTTTAAAGGGACTGCTTATTTCTAAAGATATTCCTCCAGTAGACTTGCGAAAGAAGAAATGAAAAAGAGATTTAGACAATTGTATGTGAGAACTAGAGAAGTAGAGAAGTCTACATGAAATTTGATTTTTTTTTTATTAAATTACGAACCATTTGCTTAGTTAAAATACTGATTAGAAAAGTTTAAATTCAGATTCTGTATTTAAATAGTTAATGAAGAATCTGCTAATAAATATTTAAACTATGGATATTGTAAAAGGTGTTATTAATAGGGCTGTTTGTGTAAGCTTTAATATTGTGATACCAATTTCTAAAATAAAATTCTTCCGTTACTGATGAGTTACTGACAGACAACGCACAGTCGAGACTACTGGTCGTGTTTGGCATGTAGGTTCCTTGGAGAGTGTACGGGAGCACAAAAAGAGTATTTCCCGAAATACCTACGGGAACGGGAAAAAACAAGATATGCGCGTACGAAGTCGCGGGCGAAAGCTAGTTCTCTTATATTTACACACACTCAAAGACCGAAAACGCTCATTGAGCGAAAAAACAGCTCACAAACGCGTTGTGGCTTATTCCAAAATTCCACATCGCGAATTTCGCGTCGTGGCACTTAAGAAAACGGCCACAACGCGTTGTGGAAATGAAGAAATGCCCTGAAGCGTTCTGAGCCTTAACTGATGCAACATCTTGGCCTTCTCATGCGGGTTCTTATTGCCTATTTCTCGACTGACTTGCGGCAAACATGTCTGGTCCAATCCCACTTAAGTTTAGCGGCTCTGTGGGTAGGTCGTCCATAATTTTGGTAAATTGAAATATTGAAAAAAAAATTATAAGACATCCAAAAATAAACAAACTAACTATATACACTAGAAATACAAATAAAAACCCCGAACTAAATTAACCCTAAAATATGGCGTCAAAAAATTGATCCGCATCGCTGTCGACTGGAAGTGTACCCAAAAGACTGGCGGCATTGCCACGTTGTATCGCAATGCTATCTTTGATCAAGGTAAAAGTAACTCTAACTAGGTTATACAATACCTATACCTACCTGGTTATAGTAGGCGCCAGATAAATGTGGAATAAAGTACATTGACCTTTCCCTAATAACTGTTCATAGGTACCTGAACAATTAAATATGAATCGTTTTTCATTATAAGACAATGTTAAGGATCACGAGAGATGATGATTCGGGACAGCTTTGTGTCATTAATTCCGATTTTCAAATTAAAAATGTCAATAATTGTAGGTGGGTCAATGACCGTTATTCCACGATTATCTGGCGCCTACTATAGTCGCCAGTTTAATGTGCAGTATACTAAACAATCCTCATTATAAAGAAACAACAATAAATACATTACTGTCATGACAAGTAGGGATCATGTTTTGCATACAAAACGTAAGATGTCAAGTGCATTCCAAGATAAAAACAAAATGGTGAGCGTACTGCCGAGCTCACACACAGGTCGCAAACGTGACTGTTGATAATGAGGACATGTTTTATATGGGGCTCCTATTTGTCCCCTGTGCCCATATGACTTGATCAGGCACTTATGCCCTGCCAGGGTTGCGGAATTTGTTCGAAAGAGTCACCGCAGCCCTGGAACGCAAAGGGGATTAGGAGGAACACGGATGGGTTTTAGTCAGTAAGAGTCTGACACTCCATCCGCTCCGCCCAGAGCTGAAGGAGTCACTTGATGATTTCCCATCGGTGAAAAAGGCACTTCGCGCTTCGGCAAGTCGCTGATTAAACTGAGCCGTCCAATAAAAAGACTAGGCCGCTAATTCGTTTCAAAATTAGCGTATTACTTAGTAGCAGCCCGGGTCCTGGATTAATGACGATGGCAACAGAATCACACTAATATTATAAAGGCGAAAGTTTGTGTGTGTGTGTGTGTGTGTATGTTTGTTACTTCTTCACGCGCAAACGGCTGGACCGATTTAGATGAAATTTGGTATAGCGACTGTTTGAGTCCCGGGAAAGGAAATCGTGAAATAAAAAAGACCACTAATTTTCAAACAGCTCTTACGACCTATTATGCTTATGCCTATGCATGGCTTAGCTATGGTGTCACCGTTTGGGGAAACAGCACATATGCACAAACACTATTCACCCTTCAAAAGAAATTGGTTAGAATCCTGGTAAATATTGAGCAAACAGACAGTTGCAAACCTTTCTTTCAAAACATAATATAGGTACTGACCCTTCCCTGTATATATATTCTAGAGACGTGCAAATTTGTACGGAAACATCAGGAATTTTATTCAAAACGTGGAGACACTCAGACACGCTATCTACTCAGACACCAATCTAGACTAAACTTACCAAGTTCTCGATTAAAAATGCACTCAAAAAGTCCCTATGTAATGTCCATTAAATTGTATAATAAACTACCCGCATTAATTAAAAAAGAAGAGAAAATTAACATAGTTTTAAGAAAACTTAGACAATTTTTACTCAATAAAAGCTACTACTCGGTAAATGATTTTTTAAGTGATAGACTAATAAAGTCATAACTCATCACTCAAGTACCTATTCATGTCCTTAATTTTTATTTGATTTGGTAATTCTATTTACATTCCATAGATAACTATATTAACAGTTTCCTAAGTAATTTTACATTTCATAAAATGCTTCCTCTCTCCTAACTTAGATACTTATCTTGCTGTGCCCGACAGGGTCCATATGAACTTATTTGTTATTTTACCACCTAAGAATACATGTGGAAAGCAATAAAAGTATTGAGTATTGAAGGAAATAGGATAGATTTTATCCCGGGAGTAAGTTCCCTTGGGATAACTTTTAGCCGCGGGCGGTAGCTAGTCTTAAATATAGCAAAATGTGGGTTTTGTATAGCGACTTGCTTTTTTTATTTTCATTGGTCTCCATAATCATGTACTTAGGACACGGTTTACTTATGTGCAACGTTTCATCTTAATTCGTGCAACTGTTGAGGCGTGATTGATCATCCCTCTCACTTTATAATATCAACTAGCTTTTGCCCGCGACCTCGTTTGCGCATATCTCGTTCCCGTGTAGCCTATTGCCTTCCTCATGAAAGTGGATACCATACACAAAAAGAATTAACAAATACGACTGGTTCCAGATTTAGCGCGTTCAATCAAACAAACAACTTCATTTTACATAGTACCTGGATGGCCGAGCTTTTCACGGTTTTGTTTTTGGTAAACGTTTTCAAAAAATGAAACCTAACTAGATCGATTTATCGCCCCCGAAACCTCCTGCATACTAAATTTCATGAAAATCGTTGGAGCCGTTTTCGAGATTCAGATTATATATATATACATAAATACAAGAATTACTCCTTAAAAGGTATTAGATAGAAGTATAGGTAGGATTGTTTTCTTAGTAAAACGTTACAACAAAAACTTCTTATCCTGTACTTTCGGTAATTCAAGGCGTACCAGCCATATGTTAGCCAAGAAAGGGTTGAGCAAGTGCTACCTGTGGGGGTTGGGGCAAGCCGGGGGTGTAAGGGGTGGAGGGTAGGATTTACACCCCTCATTTGTTTGCGATGACCCCCGAGCACTATCTCCTTAGAGCGCGTCTTCGTATCGCCTTGGCTTAAGCGTCTCTTACGTTATTATGTTTTGGTGTTTCGGTACATTTTGCTTAAGTTATAGATATATTGGTTATTTAGAGTGTCGATTTTTGGGTTTTTGTCAACTAGCGAGGAACATCTCTATGACTGACTATCAAGATTATTTCTTCTTTAGTAATTTTCAGTTGTCCAATGCCGAGGGGCACACTTCTTACACACACCAAATTAGCTGTCAACAGTAGCTGAAACTTCATGTTTGCCTTTGTAACATGACGTTTCAGCTACTGTTGGTAGCTAATTTGACAGTTGGTTAAAGGTGGATACGGTATTGAAACCGGTCGGTGGTGGCCAGTTTAATTGGATAATTATTATCCAGTTAAACTGGCCACTAACGGAACGGTTTCGATTGCATTGGTCAATATCTATTATAGGTATTGACAAACGCAATCTTATGATTAACATGCATGTGATTGTGTAGTAAACAAAAAAATACACATACACACATTACATTTACTTACTATTTTTGTTATAACTATTTCTTTTTCATTGACCGCAAATCTGTGAGCTACACAGGCGTCATAACTTTCAAGATGTTTTGTGTCATAACGCTAAAATTATCTAAGACACAAACCTTTCAGTAGAACCATCCAGTTAACGTTCACTTTACACCGTTTTAATATTAAGTCTGTTGGCGATATTAACGTCGGTTATTAGCAAGGACGACAACAGTGCCACTTACCCTAAAGCTTCCTTACAAAGATTGGAGGCTCTTAAGCGATACAGTCTAGTACAAGTTAGGGTAATGGCCGAACTAAGTACAGTTTAGAAGATTTTTATGCAAGTTTATCGGAAATTTTAGTTTTTTTTTTCGTAACTTGATTTCTTTCGTGAAGTTTTTCGACCCGCCCCGGTTTTGCACGGGTGCTAGTGATAACACCGCTATAGTTCAGCCATTTCTCGGCAACGTGACACAGTACCATTGTAGCATAGCCTTCCCGCCGCCATTTTGTTTTTTTTTTCAAATGTGTGGCCTAGGATCTAACTTACATATATGGGTAGAGAACACTTCAACAAACAAAATATTTTTAGAATACATACACAATCACCATGTGACAATCATGACAATCATAAATGACTTAATATTTTTTTAAACACTAGGAATTTCAATTGTATCGTGGGTGCGTTTACATACATACAAAGTCACATGCAAAAACAGCCAGACCCGGATATACATTTATTTTTTCCGTGCGGGAATCGAACCCACGACACGCAGCTCAGCAGTCAATCGCTCAATCACTGCACCAACCCTGCTGTCAAAATATGTGCTTATATTATATTCAAATAATAGTTCCCAGCTTGGTATAATCATTTATTGGAGGAAAGTAAAAATAAGAACACGTGAAAACCACTTTATTAAGAACTTCGCAAAATAATAGTGTTTAATTTAGATAAATGGTTAAATCAAGTCGAAACTACTTATTATTAGAAGACAATCTACTGCATATTAGCACGTGATAAGTTTACCTTTAACCTTCAAATATCTCGGAAACGTGTCTGTAGGGCACTATGTTGCTAACATTTTTTGTTTCGTTTAAGTATCCTCTACCCATATACCTATGCATGTTAGATCGTGCACCGCAACTTTGAAAAAAAAAATACAAAATGGCTATGCCAGCTCCCATAGAAAAAAGTTCGAACCCCTTTTAATAGCCGCTAACATTATCTACCTAAGAATGGAGATGCCAAACGTTTATTTTTCTATATTAGTATAGATTCCAACAAGTTGATATAACCAAGTAAAATTCCACTTAACAGGTAGGCACGATAACTGCGACGTGGGGTCTCCCACGTCGCAGTTACAAAACCAACACAAGCTGGCCTCGCATCCCACTATTTTACGTAATTTGTGGAGATGAATAAACGTTTAATAACCTACTACACAGGCCAGCTAAAACTCAAAGTATTACCATAAGAGTCCGTCATGCTGTACCTACTTATGTTTTTGTAACAACACGTAATTGCTTTTGAATACAATCTAGTGATTAATTACAGCATTTTATGTAACTATAATTGACTCAATAATTGTGTACTACCAATTATTTCCTTTATGAGACACTACAGCTGTTTGGCAGCAGTGCCACTTCGTTTGAACATGGGTTTGGTAGGCTATTTCTTCTACCCTGTAAAATAAGCATACGACCTCGGAACGGAATCGAATAAGCTATCAAATAGTACTAATAACCCAAGTTTTGGCATTCTTAAGTCTCTGGCACACATTCAAGCACGTTTGAGTGGATCAGGGAAGTGTTACTTTAAGATAGGAGTATCCTTTTAAGATTTAACATAATGTTATTAGATTTTCAGAATCGCCTTGAGTCTAATTTTTTTTAGGTTTTTTTTTCAAGGTCCCATTAATATAGATGCACAAATTTTTAGAAATCATTCAGAAAATACACTAAAAATGTTGTTAACCCAATGTAATAAACACATCCAAGTCTCTGTTGTCTTATAATTCTGTGTCTCATAATGGATGTGTTTATTCTAGTGTGCCGAATAAAAAAATATTTTTGGTCAAAATAAAATCGCTTCTTTTTTTGCTTGGATATCTTTGGCTAAAGACGTACTGAACGCTGTGTTCAAATTTGTCCAACTATTTTAATAAAACCTTATATTCATTCTTAATCGGTATTTTGCACGCGAAACTTAGCACTTTTAACACTTTTTATCCGATGTACTTAAAAAAAATACAAACAAGTTTACTGACTAACCTGCTTCGTGAGCATTCATCTCCATTTTAAATTACATGACGCGTGTCTCCTTCCTCCACGACAACTGTATTTAGATCACTGAGTAAGCTATTAGCCTTCAATACGTTACCAGTCCTCGCACCAAACAGTCGCCTAAGATGAGCTTCAAGAACAAAGTGGTTCTCGTGACGGGAGGCAGCGCCGGTATCGGAGCAGCCACCGCTGAACAATTCGCTAAGGAAGGTGCTAGCGTCGCCATCGTCGGGAGAAACGAAGCCGGACTCAAAGCAGTGGCCCAACGCTGCGAGAAACACGGCGCTCCAACCCTCATCATCAAAGCCGACGTAGCTAAAGATGCAGAAGCAAAAACCATAATCAAGAAAACAGTCGAAAAATTCGGAAAACTCGACGTCCTTGTCAATAACGCTGCTATACTGAAGAACACGTCGCTGACAAGTCCAGATTTGATGCAAACATACGATAATGTCCTGGGTATCAATCTGAGAGCTGTGGTCCACTTGACGAGCTTAGCGGCGCCATATTTGGCGCAGACTAAGGGCAACATCATCAACATTTCGAGTATTCTTGCGGAAACTTACGTACAAACATCACAGTTGATGATGTACTGTATTTCGAAGGCAGCTCTGAACCACTTTAATCACGGAGCGGCGTTGGAGCTGGCAGCTTCAGGTGTTAGAGTGAACATAGTGAGTCCAGGCCCCGTCCGCACTAACATGCTCCAGGGTTTGGTGACCGATAATGTCTGGGAAGACAATGCTAATGCTACAGCTCTGCAGAGGATCTCGGAACCAGAGGAAATAGCCGACGTGATAATGTTCTTGGCTAGTGACAAAGCTAAGGGTGTGACGGGCTCCAATTATTGTGTAGACAATGGGGTGCATTTGAAGTTTTAAAATGTTGTACTGTGTAGTGTTTAGTTGTACAGCGACATAATTGACATTTTGAAATCGATAGTGTAAACTATTTTTACTTCGATTATTAATTTTAAGACGGTTATAGTGGTGATGGACCGGTTTGCACGTCGTACAATGATGATAAATGATGTGACCCTCCCTCATGACGTATACTTAAAAATAGTTTTTAGAGAACATTAAGTTTGAAATCAATTTAAGAATACATATGTTATGTTTAAAATAAATTAAAGAATGTTTTTTTTTATGTTTCTGAACAGAAGATTATTTTTATCTGTTCTATTATTCCTACGCTAGTCTTTGCTGATTCATTTTAAAGAGTTTCCAAAGTATCATTTTTCTTTAAGTATAACTTTCGAATTATTTTAGATTATTTTGTAATCTTAATGCACGATTAGAGATATTTAGGAGCTCGTGGCTGAACAATAACAGCCACACGGGTCGATTTTTAAGGTTAAGCAACGTTTGCCGAGGTTGGTCTGTGGATGGGTGACCATCTTAACACACCGAGACCTCTCCGTGCCTCGGAAAGCACGTTTAGCCGTTGGTCCCGGCTGTTATTTGTGGATCTTTGGCAGTCGTTACGGATAGTCAAAAGCCAGACAATCTGACTCCAGTCTTGCCAAGGAGTACCGTGTTACCCAGTTGATGGGTTGTGGAGGTCTGGTAGGCAGCCGCTTCACGTAAAATACTGGTATTCTGCTGAATCCGGTTTGACTGGAAGCCAACCCCAATATAGTTGGGAAAAGGTTAGGCAAACGTTAAGTGTAGTGTATTTTAAGTGGATTTTTGTGTGACCATTTTTATCAAAAAGGTGCGTAAAAACTTTGTCTTGTATAATATAGAATTTGTTGTCCCAGAATAATCATCTCGAATTCTTTTAAATCTATGTTCGCAGTGAAAAAAAATGTGTGACCCGGGTGTTTGAAAATTTGCGTTAAGATTTTAGCGAGTAGGCTGTGGCTTGAGGTAACTACTTATTTCTTCGTCGAAAAATAAAATACATTTTACTGAAAAAAAAACTGTATTAATAAAAAGCATGTTTCATATGAAGAACAAATTAATATTCATACAAAAACAAAAATTACTTTTGTAAAGTAAGTAATGAAAAGAGGTAATAAAAAAAATGTTTTCTTTATTTCTTATTCTTTCTTCCAAATATAAATACTTAAATGTTTCAAAACGTTTGATGATTATGTTTGTATAAACTAGGAAATATCTTCATTAAAAAAAACCTTCATTGTAGGATTTTTTTCTATTTTAGATTGATATTCCGAAATACGTGTTTATTCTTAGTGACATTAATTATTGCAAATTATGAGGCACTATAATAGGTGCCTTATAATTTGCAATTAATTTATGGAGGTAGGTAAGCACCTAAATAAATTGTTTGTAATTATTTCAATGAAAATACAATATAAAACAAATGTAAGTACGTGTCCAATGTTTATCTAGACACGAAATCAAAATAATAATAAATATAAATAAAAAATTATAAAACAAACTGCTTTTGGGTGTAAAATAGGTGAAGCTGAATTAACTAGAGACGCGAAATCTTCAGAAGCTTGTTGAAAGACAGAGATTATTTTCATAAAAATCTTAGTGTCAACTGTAAATTTCAATGAAGTCATCGTTCAATTTTTTTTTAAATATTTCCACTATAATACAAATAAGCTTGTTCCTGATAAAGAAAAATATCAGGGAAGCAAGAAACATATAGACTGAGCACTAATTCCTTACTCACACAGTCGAGCAAAACAGGCTGACGGGTCATCACTGGTCAATAGCCTTACCCCAGTTCCGATACTCAACCCATAAGTAGATGTCCTTTATCAATATAATATCTTACTCCTGTTATACTCCTTGCCTTATAACTCGATAGATATACAATTAAATCAGCGATTTCTTCAGGTTCCGACATGCCTTCAAGTTTGAAAGATTCACCTATTTCCTCCCAAGATCCTTTGACACCAGCTTTTGAAAATATTTCAGTTTTCACAGGTCCTGGACATACATTGTTCACTCTGACACCAAGAGGTGCTAGTTCCAAGGCGGCGCCGAACATGAAGTGATCGAGACCAGCCTTCGAGATACAGTAAGGCATGTACTTCGAGTTTCCGGAGTACGTACATCCTAGTATACTGGATATATTGACTACATTACCTTTACTCTGCACAAGATGAGGAGTTGCCAACATAGTGAGATATATGCAACCGCGGAGGTTTATACCCAATGTTTTGTCATAGGGTTCCATTATATCTGCGTTGACGAGAGTTCCGAAAGTTAATATTCCAGCATTGTTGACGAGTACGTCTATTTGGCCGAAAGTTGAGACTGTGTTAGAAATCAGTTCCTTGCATTGTTCATCTACGGACACGTCGCAATGAATCCCCAGTGCCTTGGCGCACAGATCTTCTTCGCAAGTTTTAGCGACCTTCAAAACGTTATCTTTGTTTATATCTGCGATGACTACTTTAGAGCCTTCCTTGGCAAACGCAATCGCTGTAGCAGCTCCAATCCCTGCTCCAGCTCCTGTGACTATAACGACTTTGTCTTTCAAGCACATGCCTGAATTTTGTTGGCTAGAACAGTTTAGAACCTGCTTTATTCCAAGCGGAGACAGTAAACTGCACGGTAATTGCAGCGTTTTATTAATTTTTCGGAAAAACATTGCGTTTAATTTATATTTTAGAAGTAAACGATTGGCAATTATTAATTATTTTGACAGATATGACACAACATGTGTATGAAGTATTTATGATCGTTTTTTTAAAATTTGCAAGAAGTTTTTTATGATTTTTAAATACGTTGCAGAAAGGCCGATAGCTAGAAATAATGATAAAATTGCAAAGCGCAATATCAAAAGAATGATACTTTTGTTATAATTGATGATAATGTATCATTTTATACATACCTACCTATAAGAACAATCGAGATAGTAAGTGCAACAAGAAATTGAAGGTCAAGTCGATTTATACGGCACGTCGTCAGTACACTTTGCAACGCCAAACAATACGGGTTTATTACCAACATGAGTTTTAAAAATAAAGTGGTCGTAGTTACGGGTTCTGGATCAGGTATGGGAGCAGCGGCAGCAGTACTGTTCGCTGAGGAAGGAGCCCATGTTGTGATAGTAGACTACAGCGAGACAAGAGCAAACACCACTGCAGAAAAATGTGAACAATACGGCAACAAATTACTTGTCATCATTGCAGATGTCTCCAAACACGAAGACAGTGAGAAGATAATCAATCAAACAATCGAAAATTTCGGGAAACTTGACATATTAGTCAACATTGCAGGCACTATAAAAGAAGGAAAAATCATGGATGGTACAATACTTGATAATTACGATGAGATTATGAACACAAATCTACGCTCTGTGGTGGTTCTGACGTCCTTGGCTGCTCCACATTTGGCGAAGACTAAAGGTTGTATCGTTAATATGTCAAGTGTGGCAAGTACAGACATCAGGACTGGGTATCTATATCCAGCTTACTGTGTGTCCAAAGCAGGAGTGGACTCTTTTACTCGTGCAGCTGCATTTGAGCTTGCGCCATTAGGTGTCAGAGTGAATGCCGTCAATCCAGGCCCTGTTTTCACAAACCTGCTAGAACATGCAGGGGTGTCTGGCAGTTGGGAAGAATGTGCTAAAATAACAGCTCTGAAGAAAGCTTCAAACGCTAAGGAAATTGCTAATCTTATATTGTATTTGGCCAGTGATAAGGCGACTAGTATCACAGGAGCGTGTTATTTAATTGATAATGGAATGGCATTAGTGTAAGAATTATTGTTTCTGTGTTATTAATCAATTAAGATCTAATCAAGTCTAATTTTAGAGAAGGAACGATTAGTTAGATGTATTTACATATAATTTTTACTTCAACCGTATTAAAGATCATTTGTAAAGATAATTTCGTATTTTCATTATTAAACGTGTACTGTAGATTTCTGATTAAAAGAATAACACGTTATGTGTATTTTTTATAAGCGGTAAATGCTGGGTTAAGGCCTCCTTCCAAATCCTTCCATGTATTCTTTCTCTGAGTTACATCGAACCAGGCCTTGCTGTAGGCAACCAGGTTGTCTCGCCACTTTTTCCTAGGCCGGCCTCAGTGGAGTCGGCCATCCTCGGGCACCCACTTCGTGGAAACTACTGACCAGCGGTGCATGCGGCTAGCGAGACCTGCCTAACCCTTCTGATAAGTGAAGGTTATGTGCCACATTAACTTTACTAAGCGTTAGAGATGGAGAGAGAGACAGAGAGAGAGAGAGAGAGAGAGAGGAGAGAGAGAGAGAGAGAGAGAGAGAGAGAGAAAGTAAATGTCAGAAATGTGATGATGTGTGTCTTGAAGAAGATGGCACAGTCCACTCATATAACTTTGATATAACTTGGGCACTTAATAGCACCTACGGTCCTAGTAATGAGCTATTCAAAATCTGATTGGGGATAAATAAAACTACTAAAAAGATCGTATTAGCGTTTGATTGCTATTTTTAAACGACTTCAAAAAAAAGGAGGAGGTTCTCAATTCGATTGTTTTATTTTTATTTTTGTATGTTCGTTCAGCGATATTTTCGCCTATTATCAACCGATTTGGATGATTCTATTTTTGTTTGAAAGACTATTTTTCCATACTAGTCCCATTTCAATTTGGTGATGATCCGACGAAGAACTTCGGAGATAAATAGATAGTAAATAGAACTCTTTAATAAATGATAGCAAATATTCCGGGACTGCTCAAATCGCATGTCTGTTTATTGTTTACACCAGTTTATATCATATCACGCCGGTACGCTGTGAAGGGGTACGCAGATGTGTACAAGTCAACCATATTTTTAGGGTTATCTATTCGAGCATAACTTTATTGTTAATGAACCGGTCTTGATCATTCTTTTTGCGTTGAGTTTATCTAAAATATTGAATTTGCATCGGACTTTGAACTTCAAAGATAAACAAGTGACCCCCTTAACTTAAAATCTAGTTAAGTGAGATAGTGTAAGGTTTACGTCAATCCCAAAGCAAAGTAGATGTTTAAGTAACTGTGAGCTGGTCTGGACTTGGACTACGAAGGCACACAAAGTAACTCCTTATCGGGAAATAACTCAACCACTCATCATGGGAACCACACATAATGAAAAGTGAAACCACTAAAAAGAGAAAAAAAAAAATACAACCGACTTCCAAATATGAAAATATAAGAATAACTTTAATTTCGGAAGTCGCTGTCAAAATACGAAGCAACACCCAAAAGCACCGAAATCAGAAATTAAAGTTATTTTAACCTTTTTAGTGTTTTGATTCAGAAGGTTTTCATACGCAGTAACATTTATCATTGATAGTCCACTGTTTCACACTGTTCATTGGGGGGCGACGGACAGCCCCAAGTCCGCCACCCCTGGACCCAGTTAGGGGGGCCGGAAGAGGGCAGCGTATGCCCTCCTCCGCCGCCCGATGCGCCTGCTGCGGGCAGGGAGAGCGGTTGTGATCTCCCTCTCCCTTTCCGCAGCCTCCTTCTGCGCGATAACTGTCTCGCAGAAGGAGACCACCGCGTCCCAGGACTCCTCACCGCCGACCATAGCATGGACTACGGCCGGCAGCGAGAGGTCACCGCCTACAACAGAGATGAGGGCACGGCGCGGCTCCTCCCAAGCTACACACTCTGCAAGCGTATGCCGTGCCGTGTCCTCCCGACAGTCGACGCAGTGGTGGCATCGAGCGTCCGGCTCCCTGCCTATGCGACACAAGAACCTCTCGAAGCAGCCATGCCCCGAGAGGACCTGCGTCGCACGAAAAGTCAGAGAGCCGTGCCTTCTCCCGAGCCACAGGTCGAGCACTGGCCGGATGGCCTCGATGGTGATGAGGCCGGCGGAAGGGCTCGAAAGCCTGTCCCGCCATTCCGCCACCAGGACCTCGCGCAGCTGCGACCGACGCAACTCCAGGTGTCGCTGCGTCAGTCGCTCGCCGCGCGCCCGCGCGTCCTCGCGCCACCTGTGTAGTGACGCGAGCACTTTCGCCTCCAGGTCCCACGGCGGAGATCCGGCCAAAGTCAAAGTCAAAGTCAAAGTCAATTCATTTATTTCAACTAGACCATTAAAAGGCACTTTTGAACGTCAAATTTACAGTTTAAAATTAAAATATAAGTGACTCTAGTTGTCCATTCGCAAAAAGTAGATTCTTATGGAGAAGAACGGACAAGAAACTCCATAGTTACTCTTTTCAAATATACGTTTTACAATATTTTGTATACATAGGTACATTGATCAATTGATTATATTATGTGAGCACAATGCATCCAACATTACACTAATATACAGCACACCCTTATATACTATAGGTACAACAAAGCAATACCAGCAGAGATAAAATTAAGTTTGCTAGTAAGGGACATGGTACTCACATATTTACAATATAATTAAAAACAATGGATCAGTGTGTGAGTTAAATTACATATTAAAAACCTGAAAGTACACCAGTAAATAAAACAAGTTTGACTTTTTCTACTATACCCTCGATTGTCCTATGGAGCAGGACCAGCATGTTTCCAAGCATTCTTATCTTTAATATAATCATCTAGTTTGTAATATGCTTGTTTACAAAGTGTGGTTTTAATGTAAGTTTTAAATTTTCTTTCATTTAGTTCTAATATGTCACAAGGTATTTTGTTGTAACATTTAACACAGTACCCCATGAAAGATGTTCGTACTTTGGCTAATCTATAAAATGTTTGATCTAAATTATTTTTATTTCTAGTATTAATATGATGTCTATCACTAATTTTGTTAAAGAGATGTCGATTTTTTCTTACATACATAATATTCTCATAAATGAATTGACAAGGTACTGTCATAATATTAATCTTTTTAAAAATTTCCCTAAGAGAATCGCGGCGACGAAGATTATAAATGGCTCTAACAGCACGCTTTTGCAAAATAAATACAGATTCAATGTCAGCAGCACGACCCCACAGCAAAATACCGTACGACATAATGCTGTGAAAGTAACTAAAATAGACCAAGCGCGCGGTTTCTACATCTGTTAACTGTCTTATCGTTCTAACAGCATAAGCGGCTGAGCTTAGCCGCCCCGCAAGAGATGTTATGTGAGGTCCCCATTGCAATTTCTCGTCTAAAGTGATTCCCAGGAAAACCGTCTGATCAATAAATTCCAGTTTTTGTCCATTCAATACGATGTCACATTCGGTGCTTCTAACATTTGGTAAAGTAAATTTAATACATTTGGTCTTTTTTTCATTTAGTACTAAGTTGTTTGCCGTAAACCAAAGTTGGACCTGATGAATAGAGTTATTGACATCATCAAGACTTTGTGACCGTCGGTCTATCCTAAATATCAATGATGTGTCATCAGCAAATAATACCATCTTTGGTTGATTTTGAAGCAATTCGGGCAAATCGTTTATATTTACTAAAAAGAGGAATGGACCCAATATTGAACCTTGCGGAACGTCCATTGTCATTTCAGACCCTAGTGAGTTTACACCGTTTACCTGGACTTTAACCTGTCTGTCTTTCAAGTATGATCTAATCAAATCAAGGGATGTATTCCTAATCCCATAATGCTCGAGTTTCAACAAAAGCGTCTCATGGTTAACGCAATCGAACGCCTTCGAGAGGTCGCAAAAGATTCCAATGGCGTCCTTTGAATCTTCCCAGGCGTTAAAGATGTTCTTTATTAGGGTGACACCGGCGTCAGTTGTACAACGCCCTTTGGTGAAACCGTACTGTTGTTCATGAAATATGGAATTTTTATTAAAGTGAAGTAACATCTGATTAAGCATTAACTTTTCGAACACCTTACTGAGAACCGGCAGGATTGACACCGGCCTATAATTGTTGGGTTCATGACTATCACCCGATTTAAACAGTGGAACGACTTTACTGTGTTTCATGAGATCAGGAAATACTCCTTGATCCACACTAGAGTTAAATATGAGAGCTAAGTAGGGAGCAATAGTTTCAATTATAGATCTACAGACTTTTACAGACATTCCCCAAAGATCTTCTGTTGATTTAATTTTAAGATCTTTAAAAGCTTTTATAATGGCCTGGGGGTTTGTATGTTGAAACTTGAACTCTGATGGACATACCTTGACGTTCTTCCGAAGTAAGGCAGCAGAGAGCGCGGGTGACGAGTTAAGAGCCTCTGTCGTTTTACGAGGAATATCAGCAAAGAAGTTTTCAAATTCCTGAGCTACCTCTGCATCTGAGTTTATGGGGCCATGTACAGTATTTAAATTAAGTTCAGTTTCACGCTTTTTCTTACTACCAGTTTCATTATTTATTATTTTCCAGGTAGTTTTTATTTTGTCATCTGATGATTTTATTTTATTGCTAATAAACAGAGCTTTAGCTGTTTTGCATATATTTTTAAATGTTTTTGAATATTTCGCAACATACTTATGAAAGCTTATATTATTCACATGTTGCTTTAGGCCATATAGTTCGTATAGCTTTTCCCTACTTATGCGAATGCCTGGAGTTGCCCAATCACTAAATATTTTTTTTTTTATTTTTTTTTTTTATTTAATATGGGTTTGCTCTTGACTCTAGTCTAGGTCATAGATGACAGAGACAAAGTCGACGATGGAGCGAGCCTACCCAGAAGAAGCCTGTTCACTCTAATTTTGAAGAGATTAGGGTTGTATGCGTTCGGAAACACAGACGCAGGCAGAGAGTTCCACTCCTTTGCTGTGCGCATTATAAAAGACGTTTGGAAACGTTTAGTGCGAATTGGTGGAATAGCAACAAGGTAGGGATGGTAACTTGCAGTGCGTCTAGATGTCCGATGGTAGAAGGGGGCCGGTGGGATGAGATCGTGGAGTTCCTGGACACTCTCCCCGAAGTACAATCTGTAGAAGACCGACAAGCAGGCAACCTTGCGGCGATGAGCCAAGCTGTGAAGCTTGGCATCCACCAGTCTTACGTCGCCAATGAGCCTTTTAGCTCTGTGTTCCACCGAGTCAAGCGCGGCAAGTTGGTATTTAGCTGAGCCATCCCAAAGGTGGCTGCAATACTCCATGCAGGATCGGACTTGTGCTTTGTAGAGGGTTAAAAGCTGTCCAGGCGTGAAGTATCGCTTCACTCTATTTAGGATGCCCAGCTTTTTGGCCGCAGTTTGGGCTTTGTGCTCAATGGTGGCACCAAAGTTGAGACTGGTTGTCAACTCCATGCCTAGGAGCTCGAGCCGATCGGTTACAGGAACAGATGTACCCCGAAAAGTCGGAGTTAGGTCGAAACGACTCCTTTTCGCGGTAAAAAGACATGCTTGTGTTTTGGTGGCGTTAAAAGAGACCAGATTGTCATCACCCCACTGGGAGACAAGACTTAAGGTCAAATTTGTCCGCTCTACCATGGCCTCTCTCAAGGAACGAACTTCTTCCCCGCTGGTTTTTGCGCTAGACAAGTATCTCTCTGAAACCGAACTGTCATCTGCATACCCAACAATACCAGGCTGAAGCAGGTCATTGATGTGCAGCAGGAAAAGAGTTGCAGAGAGAACAGACCCCTGAGGAACTCCGGCATTAATAGCCATGAGGTCAGAGAAGCAGCCGTCAACGACTACTCGGATCGACCGTTCACTAAGGAAGTCTGATATCCAGCTACAAAAATCAGCTGGGATGCCATAAGCAGGAAGCTTGCTGAGTAGACTTGCGTGCCACACATATAAACTTAGTGTAAATACTTTTAGACTTAATTGGAAAAATGTCATTAAATTCAGTGTTTAGTAATGAAAAAAACTCGGCGTAGAACTCATTTGGGTCATCTATGTTATTAAAACTTTGGACACATAGTTTACTGGATAAAGTATTATTAAGTTTTTCTAAATTTTTATCTGTTATCGGTCTAAATTTAATTTGAATTTTTTGTAAAGGAATGTAGGTGCAAAACGTTATTGATTGTCCACTGTGATCAGAGGCCAGTGCGCAAGCCGCCTCGTAGGAGATCGTGCGATATCCCCTGATGACTCTGACGGCCATCACCCTCTGCGGCTTCCGCAGAACAGTGATGGTGCTGGCCGTCAGGTCAGCCGCCCAGATCGGGGCCCCATAAAGGGCCATCGATCTCACGATCCCCACGTACAACCGCCTACAGGCGGTGCTCGGGTCCCCCAGATTGGGAAGCAGCGTTGACAGCGCCCCAGCCGCGCCCAACAACTTGGGCGCCAGCCGCCGGAAGTGGGGGCCGAAATCCCACCGGCTGTCGAGCACCAATCCCAGGTACTTCATGGTGGACTCGACAGCGATACGGGCCCCCCCGACCACGATGTGCGATCCTGGCGGCGGCGCTCGCCGGGGGCCATGAAAAACAATGCCATTGTATCTTGACTTAACCCTCTTATATCTTGGTTATTATCTGTATTTGTTCTGTATGGTGTCGAACGTAAAATAATAGCACAATCCCATCATTTCACATGTTCTCTGTGCATTGCAACAGCTACACTGCGATCACCAACCCACCTCCCAAGCGTGGCGATTATGGCAACTCCTCCCACCCCCCTTCGGGGGGGGAGGGGAGGGCTATGTTCAGCAGTGGACGTCTTTCGGCTGATATGATGATGACTATCTGTATTTCAATGGCTGCGTTTAAATTGTGACCATTAACAGATGTATGTACGGTTGGAAAGTTTTTGACTTTCTTATGCCATTTTAGATGTGTGTAGGTAGGTATGATGTTGTATAAAAATAAATGAAAGATAATTTAGACGTTAATTGTTTCTTGTATTTATAAATCGCTACACTATTTCAGAGTAATAAAAAACTGCTATACCACATCCTGTTGCAGCCAGAGAGACACATGAGTCATTCTATTAGGGTTCCGTTTCTTACGGATATTCGGAACCCTACAAATTGAAATCAACATGGATAAAGTCGCTGAGAATGTGAGCAAATATTTACATACCGATATGAATGTCTGAACAAATACACTGCCTTATCGGAAAAGAGATTGGCTTCAAACACGGAGCCAAAACGCACGCACACATAGACACGCTTCATGTACAGCGGGTGCAAGCGCACTCGCGACCGGCATTTGTTTGAGATCGCCGTACGTTCGCATCTGTGTGTGCATGCGATTACCTTGCTTGTCATACTGAGGCGACCTTCAATAACTATTTTGAGAACAAAGTCTGTTAGAATAAAGTTTACCTTACTCTGTGCCAAGGTTGTCTGGTTTACTTTTTGCTTTCCTGTCTGTTTTCATCCGTAGCTGATTTATT
The DNA here is from genome assembly GCA_905163435.1 of Mamestra brassicae. Lineage (NCBI taxonomy): Eukaryota > Metazoa > Arthropoda > Insecta > Lepidoptera > Noctuidae > Mamestra > Mamestra brassicae. The sequence continues at coordinate 2,234,578 of LR991008.1, read as the reverse complement.
ATGTCTATGACTTCTGAGTGGTATAATGCTAAGTCCACACGTGCGTACAACATGCTCCACGTTTTTGCATTAATTCGAGCAACATCGAATGTAAAGACCGTTATGACTTAAGCCGGGTCCAGACGAGTGTAACGTGTAATGTAATGAGTAAGGTAACGCGAATTTTAAGGTAACTACGAAGTTCCGTCCTGACACAAAATTACATGTAACGCTCGCGCCGGCGCTCGCGCTGATCCATCGGCTGTCGGGGCTATCGGTTTTTTAGGCGAACACAAACGCGGCGTTCGTGACGGTTATGTTGTGTGGACGTTCATGATGTGGAGAGATGAACAATCGCTTGAACTTATCAGTTTGTATGAAGCAAAACAAGCAATGAAGATCTTTTATACAACTTAGTTTTGCACCATCGACACACCATACGAGTTTTTCGATCTTCTAATAATAAATACATAAGTACAAATAAAAGTAGCACCAGCTACAGCTCCCTTCCTGTTCGGCGTGTTCATTGCAACCGAAGTTGGAACAGCTCTTGAAAAGATTCGCGTTGAATTCGTGTGCCGTCCACACAGTTGACGCAACATTTCACGTAATCTTGCATTACACGTTACACTCGTCTGGACCCGCCTTTAGGACTTGTTCCTCGAAATTGAACCAAAAAGTTTGAAGAGTTAGATCATGCTCGATGATACTTGTTCATCGAACATCAAAGTAAGTGTAGGACCGCCATAAGAGACAAGTTAAACTTCTCTTATCCAGAATAAGAGAAGTTTAGCTTGACTGCACTTGAGTTTAGCAGCCAGGTGCCCTACTATGACGTGCTAATGCCATCCAATTCCGATGATGTAAAAGGGATAGTGCGCTATGCATAGCTCCGTCTCTCTCTTAGAACGGAATCATTATCGTTTTAAGACTTTATAGTAGGGCCCCAGTAGTCTGCTTAACTGGTATCGGGTTCTTTCTTTGAGAATATTTTAGCCGCGGTTGTCTGGAAGGTGGCCGGTTTCTGTGTTTCCGAACGCATAGATACAACCCTAATCTCTTCAACATTAGAGTAAACAGGCTTATTCTGGGTAAGCTCGCTCCTTCGTCGACTTTGTCTCTGGTATCTATGACCTAGACTAGAGTCAAGAGCAAACCTAATTAAATAAAAATAAAAAAAAACTTACAAACTAAGCGACTACACGCTAAGGGCATCCCCTGTGGGGTACGGGCCTCGGCTTAGGGCGTCGCTGGGGGGAGGACAGCTAGGGACGGGCTCGATCGAACTGGATCTTCACTAGCTTGTTTATCATCAAATACATGGACGTCATTGACTCTCTCTGGGGCCAATTAAACAAAAAGACATCAAATCATAAATTTTTCAATACCTGATGATTACGACCTTAGGTACAATCAAGTGCACAAGTTTCATCAAAGCTTGTAAGACCGGAATGTGCCATCTTCATCATAACCAAATTGTTCGTCATCAAATACATACATGGACGTTATTGACTCTCTCTCCCTCAGGGGCCGAAAAACAAATTCAATCAGATCATTAAGATATTTTATAGAGAATAAAATAATAAAATCTGATGTAAAGATTAAAAAAAAATGAAGTTTGTATTGTTTCTCATACAATTGTTCCACAGCACAAAATTGAGGCAGCACCGGTAAATTATAAGGATACTTGTGATGGGGTTACCTCGCAACTTCCCATAGGTTCTGGTTTAACAATCTTGAGACATAATGTAAAGGAAAAGAACAGAAAAGCAAAGACAAATAAACTAATTTAGTTTCCAGGTTGATTGAAAACATCTAAATATCACAGACACGCCTCACGAGTCAACATTACACAAGCTTCATTCCGCTGCTTCGCTCCCGTAACTCATTTCACAGACATCGCACATTTTTCCAAGATCACAAGCCATAGCTAGCACTTAGCAACTACCTATCTGTGATTAAGTTTTCGTTCGTAATAGGATAAACACTTCTACACATCAGCTTCCACAAACAACAACTCAGAACATGCGAAATGCTCATGGAAGAGGATTCTTCAAGGAAGGCTCTTCGCCGGCAACCTTCCAGACAACCGCGGCTAAAATATTCTCAAAGAAAGAACCTGATACCAGTTAAGCAGACTAATGGGGTCCTACAATAAAGTCTTAAAACGATCATGATTCCGCTCTAAGAGAGAGACGGAGCTATACATAGCGCACTATCCCTTTTACATCATCGGAATTGGGTAACATTAGCACGTCATAGTAGATGTCACGTCATAGTAGGGATGACAGCGATGCGGAGGAATACTTTGACGCCTGAGTGTACTTTGTTTTTGTATATGTACATACTTAGGTTTAGTAGATGTAAATAGTTTAAGTAAATAGTTTTAAGATAGTATATAAGAGAAATTATAATTCAACTCTTTATTGCAATCACATGTGTTTAACAAGATCATAGATAGGTACATTTTTACAGTTCACATGGACCCTGTCGGGCACAGCAATTAAATATAACAGTGGCTTTATTTAGGTACAATACAAACGTGAGGAACAAAGTTAGATTAAAACAAGTAAAATAAAGTGGAGTATTAGTCACATTAATTAATTAAAAGTAGGTAAAAAGACAAATAAAATTGGTAGTTAATAAATAAGAATCTAGTAGAATTAAAATACAAATGTCAAATAAGTAGGTATAAAATATCACGAAAATGTCAAGTCAATTAATTACATCTACATCTTAAAAATTAAATGGTCATGTCAACATAAATACAATTTTAAAATGTGTAGGTGTAGTGAAATGTCTTCAATGTCAATAAGTTGCACGTTTTCAAGTTATTATTAAAAAAATCATTCATTGTATAATAGCATTTATCGACAAGTAAGTTTTTCAGGCGTTTGAAAAATATTTTGTCGCTTTCTTCGTTTTTGATTTGGTTCGGTGGTTTATTATATATTTTGATTGACGTTACGTGAGGACTTGTACTATGTCATTTTAACCTAGATTGGGGTATAACTAGTGTGTTCTCCAATCTTGAACGCGGTGCATATCGACGCGGTGGCTCTATTATTTTCTGATAAAAACTTGGATTCTGTCTTACAAACTTACAGTTTTCTAAAATGTAAATTGTTAAAATTTCTTGTTTCCTAAAATGCGATTTACAACTTTCGTCATTTTCAATATGACTTATATTCTGATACATTTTTTTTTTGTATGATAAACAAATCGGTGCTGTCTACACTATTTCCCAAGAAGATCACGCCATACTTGAGCCATGCATAAACGTATGCATAGTAGGCGGATGGTGCAGTTTTCAAATCGGTTGTCTTTTTTAGTTCACGTAATGCATAAACGAAGCTAGATAGTTTAAATTTGATTTTCTGAATGTGTGCCTTCCATGTCATGTGAATATCTAAATCTAAACCTAGCAAAGTAAAAGTGTCAACGCATTTTAATTTTATACCGTCAAATTTAAAATTAATAGTCAAAGTATTTTTTTGGCGAGGCCTATATTGCATTATTTTGGTCTTTGAAAAGTTAATTTCTAGATTATGATCTTTCATCCAATTTTGTATTTCAAACATTATATTATTGAGATTGATATTTAAGTGTTGCGAGTCAATACAGGAAGTAACTAAAGAAATGTCATCGGCAAACAGTACGCACGAATCCGGGAGGGAGTCGTTGATGTAAATCAGGAACGTTACGTAACGTTAACGAAATTTGAATTTGACTATGTGGACTAAATAATATGTTAGCTGATATTTATGAATGACTATGTATTTTTGACATGAGTAAATAATATTATGAATGATAATGTAATTTTGACATATTAATGAACGATATTGTTATTGACATAAGCAATAATATTAATGTATGATTTTGACATGAGATTTTGAAATATTAATTAATGATAATATATTTTGTCATAAACATGAATGAATGAACTCATGCACTTGAGTACTTATTGTACTAATCAGCTATTGAAAAATTTGATTGGGACCTGCTAAAAATCAGTAATGTTCTAATAAGCGTTTGATTGCTATTATTAATCTGAAGGTTTTAAAGTGCTGTGGTGATTGTTTTTTTTGTTTCATTATTGATGGTGGCACCTGGTGGCAAGCGTTGATGGGGTCAGCGAGAAACCGTTGCTGAAATGGTGTTTTTGTTGTTTAGGCATCATATGAATGCAGCTGAAATTTTTCATGACACAAAATAACAAATTTTGTGTCATGAAAAATAGTTTTTTTTTTTTTTTACTATGCCATGTAGTAAAAAAAGAAATTAAAAACTTTAAATTTCGTAATTTAATTCAAACAGAAACATTATAAACTATGTTTAAATCTTGTAACAGATTATAAAAAATAAAATATCGGAAAAGCATTAAGTTTTTATCCATAATTTTTAGAAGGACGGAAGATTAAATCAGAAATCATGATCCTTTTAACGGCTAGAGGTCCGAAGCACGGGGCTGGACCGAAGTTCAAATAGAGATAGAACTATTCCAACAGATTTAATTATAATAATAAACCATAGACACCTTAACCTAAGTATACTTAAATAATAACAATAATTGTGTTAGTAAATAAAACTTAAATCTACGTTAGTATCACTTGGTTGTTGTCTTTGTGCGTTTTGGTGGAGCTAGTCCGCGAAAGCTGCAGAATACCACATCCTGTGGCCGAAAGCTTTCTTCCATCACCTGATGCAGGTAGCATGTTGGTATGCGCACCAGAAACGCCTTAAAGTTGACTTTGCGATGCGAATCCAGCAGCTGCACTCTGGGCCCATACTTAACATGCCTCTGGCGCATGCCACGAGATTGGGAATCCTAACGAAGGTTTGACGTCATCGTCGTCTGCGATCAGTTGAAAAATACATAGGTACAGTTTAAAAATTACCGTTTAAATGTTCTTCTTCTTGATTGCCTTGTTAAAACGTTTCCGCACTGCATCCGAATCCGTGAATATACGAATATAAAAAACTCGGACCGAATTCGGATATTGTTTATGTACTAATCCCATCTCTGATCTAAATCAAAGCTATTCAAGGGCCATCTTTGGATATGCCTGATTTGAATTCGAGGTAATGCGAAAGCGTTCATACAAACACTACTATGGCTACTTTGGTCCGTCACTATTTCTTCCGAATTGCAGACTCACGGATGACGGACATCGGATCTAGTGAGTAAACTGCAATACAAATAGTTCTGTGATGTTACTTAATAATAGGTAATAGTTTATTGGGTCATAAAAAGTGTCACAATATTTAGGTGTGACTCTGGATCCCGCACTAGGATACCCTGTGTAGCAGGATGCAGTCTCTTTCGACATATAATAATATAAATTATAAAATTTAAGTTAACAAATGCGACGGTTTAATATAATTCACCAAAATTAAGACTATAAGGTAACCAAAAGTATGCGTGTATGCGATGAGTGTATGTACGATCACGCAATGAGTGTAAGTGTGTATGTGAAGAGTGTATGTATATGATGAGTGTATGTACGACTACGTGATGAGTAAAAGTGTGTATGTGAAGAGTGTTTGTATGTGATGAGTGTGTGTATGAGAGGATGAAAACTTTAACAGTGTAAGGTTTTCCGTTTGAGTACAGTTAAGCCCAAGCAGCCAATCCTGAACCTGTTTTTTACACCCGAACCTCGTCAAGGAATAGATTTTGAGATTTTTGTTAACTTTTTTTGCCAAACTTGAGCCTGCACAAAACTGTTCCATTAGGGTTTTCTACAGAACGTACTTTCAGGGATTTGGATCGGATGCAGTGCGTAACCTCTTTAAAGTGTGGATAGATAGATGTTGTCTTGCGTTAGATCCCCAGGTCGGACAAAGTGTAATTAAGTATAGTTGTGTGTTGTGTTCACATTATGTGTGTTATGTTGTGTGTAGTTGTTGTGTATTGTGTAGTATAGATACATTTTTGTCTGGATTTTGTGCCTAGTTGATGGTTAAAGTTTACCTGTATTTCTCGAAGGGTTAGGCAGAGTGTCCCGTGTGTATTTTCTACAATTATCGCAAAAGATTCGTCCCTTATTATATTGAGCTTAAACATAATGGCAATGAACGTTACGCCTATACATTTGGTTTGAGTAGAAATAAAAAATACCTTACTTAGACGTAAAACAATACACTTAGAGTCAGGGATTTCTAATTATTCAGGTTTTCTTTAATATAAATATTCTATTAGCTGCTATGTGATTTAATGTTGTGCAATATTATTCGATATGATTAAATATTGATAGGTGAACAATCTAAACTAATCTAAATCTAAAACTATAAAAATGTAATAATAATAATATTAAAGAGAGGAAAGATTAATTTGTTTGTTTGTTTGTTACGATTTGGCTCAAAAACAACTCAACCGATTTAAAAAAAATGTTTTGCCATTAGAAAGCTACATTATTCATTTAAAAGAAAGGCTATATTCTATTTAAAAAATAGAAGTCCCTACCAAAAGTAACTAAATATTGCCTAACAAATTCATTATTTGGCGAGTGCTGAGAAAACTATTGATGATACATAAAAAAAAATAACTACATGATTAAAGAACATCATGGTTAAGTCACAATGATCGCTTTTGCTGAAAAGTGGTGATTTTGGTATCATGATATTAATTCGATCTCTGATCCATTTAATATCCATTTAAATGGTTTGATAATTAAGACTGATTATGTACATGTACATTACAATTTATATATAACATTTTTCAAATCGAACCTTTCCTTTAAAAATGTTTGTAAACTTCGAATTTGGGAGCACATTGCTTGCTTCAGTTTACGTGGAAATTAGTGTGAACAAACTAAAGGTGAGATGATTGCATTACATATTAGAAATTAGTACCTTCGTAAAAACAAACCCCAACCTTTTTGAAAAAGTTAAAATGGTACGAAATTTTCCAATCCGTAGTCAGTACAAAAATGCTTTGAGTACTTACAAGTGTAAAACTGCATTACTAAAAAAGAGTGTCATGGGTATGGCTCCACGCAATTATAACAAAATTCCAGATGCCTTAAAAGAGTTGAATCTTACACTATTTAAGAAAAAAATGAAAATGTTCTTGATTGATAAATGTTATTACTCTATTGACGAATACTTAAATGACGAATTAAATTAAAATTATAATTATTAATTTAAGTATCTGACGAATTTAATTTTTTTTTTCATTACTTTTCATTCATATTTACAATTATTAAATTTGACATTTTTTAATTTTATGTTTACAATTATTAAATTTAACATTGACATTTTACGAATTTGACATTTTTTATTATTTTGACATTTAATTTAATTATTTTGATTAATTTATATTTAATTGTTAAATTAAAATTCTAATTTAATACCATAGTGTTGCATGATTAATAAATGTTTCCGGTAAATTTTAATTTGTACTCCTCAGCTAGTTTCATAAGCTAACTCATATTTGTACGCCTCCTGGCATAACATAGCGCTCTTCATCAAACATAAGACCTGCTTTTCTTCACCGATGTTAACAAATAAATACATTATTATTATTCCGTATATTCATTTTTTTAAACTTATTTCTTACATTTTTAAATATTTTTTTTTATTTTTTTATTATTATTCCGTTTATTATTATTATTATTATTGAAACAGATCTAAAAATTTTTGCATAATCAACCCCTGACGGGTTATCGGGGTGAATAGTTGCGCTGATTCTGAGACCACAGAATCAGCAGCAGAAATGGCAGGGTACTTAATGAAAATCGTTCTGCTTAATTTTCCAAAATAACCATTAAACCCTCTTTGAAAGGTTAGTATTGGAAAATTAAGCACAACGATTTTCATTAAGAGAGGGCATTGAAGTTTGTGAACTACCTACTAAATCCGCGCGGACGAAGTCGCGGGCGTTGTGCTAGATAATATTAAAATATGTTTAGTCAGGCGTCGTGATTCGCATTCACAAATTAGTAGGTATTTTTCTAAAATTAGACATTCGATGACAGTAAACGATAATTGATGAAAATCTGCAAACATTCGATGATGATTCGATGATTTGGCTATTTTTATGATAAAACTTTTTATTTAAAGCTGTAGCGGCTTAGTAGGCTAACTAATTACGTGTGATACAGTTATTCAACATGTTTGCAAACAAAGTGGTAATAGTCACAGGTAGCAGCACCGGCATCGGAGCAGTAACTGTCGAGTTGTTCGCCAAGGAGGGGGCTTCTGTTGTCATCGTCGGAAGAAACGAAGAAAGACTTACGGGAGTCGCTAAACGTTGTGAGCAGCACGGAGCCAACACTCTCATCATCAAAGCAGACATCTCCAAAGAAGAGGAAGCTAAGACAATCGTCAAGAAAACAGTAGACAAGTTCGGGAAACTCGACATCCTCGTCAACAACGCTGCCATTTTGACATTCGCAAGTATACTGCAACCCAATCTACTACAGAACTACGACGAGATTATGAACACGAACCTGCGCCCCATCGTGCTCATCACCAATCTAGCAGTTCCACATCTCATAGAACCAAAGGCAACGTCATCAATATATCTAGTGCTTGGTCTATGACAACAAAGGTGCCCGGAATGGTGTCTTACAGTCTTTCAAGTGCCGGTATAGATCATTTCACGAGATTTGCTGCTATGGAACTGGCACCTTCTGGCGTGCGAGTGAACTCTGTCAATCCTGGAGCTGTTATAACTACGACGCAGCCATCAGGCGTCCATGTAGAGTTACTCCAAGGTGACCCTGCGAGCGTCAAATCATTCGAAAGACCTTTGAAAGCTGTTGAAGTTGCTGATTTAATCGTCTACCTAGCCAGTGACAAGGCTAAGAGTGTGACCGGGTCGTCTTATGTTATCGATAACGGCTTTTTGCTTCAGTAAAACTTTTGTATACCTTGGTGAGTATCTGTATTTAAATGGCTGCGTTTAAATTGTAAACGAACTTTAACGAATAGATGCATGTGTGGTTGGAAAGTTTCTGGTTTTCTTACGTGTTTTCAAATGTGTGTAGGTGTGATTTTATATACCATAAATAAAAGGTTATTCAGGGAAAAAATGTTTCTTTTGCTAATACAATGCTGCATAATTCCTGAGATGGATAAACCGCCCTAGTGTAAGACGAGGTCGATGACTAATACTATTTTAATATATGTTGCTACTTTCTAGAAATTGACTTCATAAGAGTTGTCCTCTTATCTTTCGGAATCGAACTGGCACCCGTCCTAATTTTAATTTTTAATATTATAAATGCGCAAGTGAGTTTATTTGGTACGCTATCACGCGTGAATCGCAATAGAGAACTGATTTTGATGAATGAAGGATCTGGATTTGTTTGTCCTTTTTAAGTTCTGGGTTAACGCCCTCTTTTACTTCAGTAGAATAGAATAGAATACATTTATTCGTAAACCCGACCTAGAGCCCTCTCCAGTATTGGGATAATGGAGACGGCTTTAGGTTATTTTGTTGAGAAAATCTAAATCAACACGAATGAATGATGTGAAACAATTAGTGTTGTATATTTTTTCCAAATTTTAGGCTAAGCAGTTTCGGAGATAGGTGGCGGTGGGATGTTCGTGTTGTGTTTGTCTATTCTACTGATGTGATATAAATCGTTAACCCAGAAGTTAAAAAGAACAAACAAATCCAGATGATGATAATTTTGAACATAAACACACGGACCCCAAACCTAACTAATATAAATTAAGAACAAAAAGCACTTAAGTAGAGTCTCACTACCTCCCCCATGTTGGTCACAATAGGAGAGTCTGACCGCTGCTACGAAGGGTGAACGCTCAATCAAAAAATTATTAAAACAAACACTGGTAAATCCAAAAACAAAGCCGATATCTCTATGCAGCATGAACGATTTTAAAGGATAGCAGGATTTCAGAACTGGAACACGCACTCTCAAATTTAGAATGGTATGTTTATGGGTCTCAGTGAGGTTTGGAGACCAGAAGACAGAACCAGAAGAAGAATATGACAATTTTGTTCTCTACCATTCGCATGCAATAAGTATTTTTTTATTTCATAGAAAGTCATGGAAAATAATATTTTATGATTGAAAGCCTTGTCGGATAGAAGAATCAAAATTTTAGAAGAAACAATTTGGACTTTTGTCCAAACTTCTGCACTAACAGAGAGCTACAAATCGAACTAGGCTACTTCCCGTCTTGTCACATTTCCGATTCGTTAACACGTCAAAAGTAGTACAAACAACTGAACACAAGTGGCGGCCTCCAAGATTTTGATCTTATCAATCTATTTCCGTTTTGTCAACCTTTCTTTGAACTAGTTTTTGTACGCTACATACAGTCAAACAAACAAAAGTTACCAAACTCCTTTTTGAAGCTCTTTTTATCACCCGAATTTCCCAGAAGTGGATATAATGTTTTGCTAGTGTATGTACATTCCTATATTATGTGCGTGATGTGCATCATGCATTTCCTGGGCACGCCCTGTAGCATATAGTTTTTTGGAGGATATGCGGTACAGAGAGTAAAGTCCCGCAAGCCTCCTTTGAAAAGGGAGGATCCTCCGACCGGACGGTTGTTGTATCCAGTGGGCAACTGTCTAATAGTTAATATTCGGATTGCAAAATATGTTCAAATCGCACGGAAAACATTGCATTCGCGATACAGGATATCGTTGGTAGTTCGTCTGTGACAGAAAAGATGGCGTTGTGGTTCTTTTTTATTGCAGTACGAATTTTGATTCTTAGTTTTTCATGTGACGCGCGGCATTGTTGTCACTACAGTTCGATAAATTTTAAAGGTATCTAAATATTACTCTTGACACCCTGTTTAACAAAGGTTGTGTAGGTACTGGTTTTGAAAACAAGATGAACTCTGCACCTCAGGATATAGTGCCTCCTTGTCGCTTCGATGCTAAGTTGCTAGCTAACGCCTATGAGTCCCATTTACTCAGTGTAAAAAAAAGTCATCCTGTGCCGTGTTTTCCGTGTAAGTAACTTTGGGGCTGGTACGAGCGGTAAAGACTCAAAACCTACCAGGATACCAGAATCATAAAAATGTATTTTTGATTTGACCCTTAAGAGCCGAGTTAAAAGAAAAAAGAAGAAATGGCGCAGCAGCCTGCGTAATTATCCGAAATTGCCGAATGTCAAAACGGCGGGATACAGCTAAGAAATATTATAAATTTCACATTTATTATGTTAGTAGGATAACACATTTTGATGGGATTTGATTATATATCTCTGGAGCCAAATATAAAGTTCACGCAGACGTCTCAGGTAGAAGCTAATTTAAAAAAAATACAGTTCACAGGGAAAACAATAATATTCTGGTATCACGAAATCAAAACTGATTTAAAGAGCTGCAAAGTGATAATTCAATCACTTTTCACGCGAGCGAAGTCGCGCGGGGAAGCTACTTAGTAGATATAATATGAACAGCCGGTCGATTCTGGAAAATTGTCGAAGTGAAGGCTTAGGTGAAGTGATGAGAGATGGAATGTCAGCTCACTTCGTGATCACGTGACATCTTGATAACGTGGATTGACAGCTCACCTCGTGATCACTTCACCCAAGCCTTCACTTCGACATGTTTACAGAATCGACCGGCTGCTGACCTCGTGATCACTTCACCCAAGCCTTCACCTCGACATGCTTACAGAATCGACCGGCTGAAATATTACATCTTACCTGTCAATATCGAATAATATTGACAGTCTACGCCCTGACAGCAGTTGACGCCCTGTAACACCGGCACCGGTCAGTGCCCACCTAATTTTAAAACACAGTGATGATATCTAAGCTAGACAAACACGTTAAATCATAAGAAGAGTTATTGCACCTTTCTATATCATAGAAGGCACAAACGTTACGTTTGTTAATAAAAATATTAGCTGTTCAATTTTGATTGAACAGCTTGATTGTGTGTGTTTGTGCTGGGATGTCACTTAGGCAGCTGATAAAACGCTGCTCAATGAAATAGCTAGGCCGAGTTTGATGTGACGTCAGTTCCTGCAGCCAATTCAGCAACCGGCCCTGGCAGCTGAGGCACTTCCTAACAATAACCCGTACCTTAGTGTGTTGAAACTCTTCCTCACTATATTTAAGTAGAACCAATTTAGAGGCATTCCGTATACAATAAAAAACCAACCAAGTGCCAGTCGGTCAGTCTCATATTTATATATGGTTTTCTGTAATCTATACGTAAAGAATTATCTGCATTTTCGGGGTTTCGTACCCAAAGGCCAACGGGACCCTATTGACAGCGGAGGGTTAGTCGCTGTCCGTCCGTCCATCTGTCTATCGAGCTGTAACTCATGAACTGGAATAGGTACATAGTTGAATAGAAGAAAAAGTTGATAGTTTGTTCACAGAGTGTGTATTTGTATTGCTGCTATAACAACAAATAATAAAAATAAATGAACATAAATATTGAAACAAAAATATAGTATTAAATCTTGTACGATGGTACGGAACCCTTCATGCAAGAGTCCGAATCGCACTTGACCGGTTTTTTTTTAATTTTTTGGCTCGGGTGTTTCGGAGATAAGGGAGGAATGGTAATTTTTCACCAAATTTCTTGAATATATAAAATATTTTTTAGAATTATAAATAACTAACTCTAAAAACTTTTACACACAATGTCTACAGTTCTTACATTCGACTCTCCTTTCGCAGGTATGATGGAAGAGATTTCTTTAAAAATATGTATCACCTTTGTACCTATTTTTTCTGTTCCCTTCTTCTAATCTATTTGTTAAATGTGTCGACATAAAGTGTAAAATAAATAAAAACAATTGAAACCCTTACGATGAACCCTTTCTTTTGATAATATGTCACTTGTTCCCCAAAAGTGACCCCATACTCAAAATTTTAAAGGCAAGGCAAGATGACAAGACAAGATGTGGCACAGAAGTTTTTCTAACTTGGAAATAGTATAGCAATCTATAAGTAAAAACATCCATTTATCTCTTATTCATCTTTAATTTAGTTTTATCCAAAATTTATACAAAATCTTAAAACTTTTATCACACATCAGAAAATTTGAAATTTTCCAACCACATACGTATCTGTCAACGGATACCATTTAAACATTGTCATTTAAATACTTACTGATAATCACCGAGATATTACTTTAGCAAAAAGCCGTTATCAATTACATAACACGACCCGGTCACACTCCTAGCCTTGTCACTGGCTAGGTACAGGATTATATCACCAATCTCATCAGGATCTGAAGATCTTCCTAATAAAGTAAAGTTTGCAGGATCGACACTTGTAGCCGCGTCAACAGCCGCCACAATGTCAGTTAGAACTGGTCCAGGATTGACAGCGTTCACTCGTACGCCAGATGATGCCAGTTCCATAGCAGCAAATCTTGTGAAGTGATCCATACCAGCTTTTGAGACGCTGTAAGACATAACTCCTGGTACCTTGGCTGACGTAGAAAAACCACTAGATACATTTACGATGTTGCCTTTTGTTTTTATGAGGTGCGGAACTGCTAGGTTGGTGATGAGGATAACGGGACGGAGGTTCGTGTTCATGACCTCGTCGTAGTTCTGTAGTAGATTAGGTTCCAGTATACTTGCGAATTTCAAAATGCCAGCGTTGTTGACAAGGACGTCGAGTTTCCCGAACTTGTCTACTGTTTTTTGGACGATTGTCTTCGCTTCCTCTTCTTTAGAGATGTCTGCTTTGATGATGAGGGTGTTGGCTCCGTGCTGCTCACAACGTTTAGCGACTTCCTTAAGTTTTTCTTCGTTTCTTCCGACGATGGCAACAGAAGCTCCCTTCTTGGCGAACATCTCGACAGTAGCTGCTCCGATACCGGCGCTACCGCCCGTAACTATGACCACTTTTTTTGCGAACATGTTGAACCACTTTGCAACACCAAGTTAGATGGCTTACTAAGCAAAGACGGCCCCAACATGTAGTTTTATAGCATAAACTATCTTAGTCATCGTTGTAAGGATACTTCAAAATGCATGTCATGCTAACCGACGTTATTTGACTTATCTATATAAACAGGTATTTTTTCGTTAAATTCTTATATTTACCCATATGATTAGGACATATGACAAAGAACGTGACCTTTCCTGGATGAGTTATCTATTAGAGCGAGCGAACGACAAGTCTGCGCGCGGTTGAAATGGGAACTAAGCGTGTTAATTTTATAAGTATGCTAATTAATATAATCTAGCTAGTTAATTCTTTCAATTACAATTTGAGTTTCGTAATATCGTTTTTAAAGAAATGAAGGAAATATATTTATTAGGCCTGCAGTTTCTAACAGCGCCACCATTCGCGCAAATGAATGAAAATCGAATCGAATGACGACTTTATAGCAGTGTAATATTTTATTTCTATTTTTAGTTGTTAAATGTCAATATTATGCAATATTGACAGGTAAGATCTTATATTGTTCTGATTAGAAATTCTTTCCCGCTAGCCCCCCACTATTAGGGCACAGAAAATACAACCGACTTTCAAATAAAAAACACTCAGTAAAAAGTATAAAATAACTTTAATTTCGGAAGTCGGTGTCAAATAACGAAGAAACAACCAAAAACATCGACTTCCGAAATTAAAGTTATTTTATATTTTGTAGTGTTTTTGTATTTCACTTTTTAGTGGTGATCCCCACAACTAAATTGACATTATTTCCATTATGAGTGGTTGCGCTATTTCCCGATAATGAATTACGTTGTGTGCCTTTGTAATCCAAGTCCAGACCAGCTCATAGTTACCCAAACATCTACTTTGCTTTGGGATTGACATAAACCAAACAATATCTAACTTTACTAGATTTTAAGTTGAAGGGGTCACTTGTTTGTCTTTAAAGTTCAACGTCCAATACAAATTCAATATAACTAAACTCAACGCAAAAAGAATCATCAAGACCAGTTCATAAACAATAAAGTTATGCCCGAATAGATAAGCCCCATAAACATGATTGACTTGTACACATCTGCATACCCGTTCACAGCGTACCGGCGTGATATTATGTTATAAACTGGTGTGAACAATAAACAGACATGCGATTTCCGCAATCCCGGAAGATTTGCTATCATTTACTGAAGAGTTCCGTTGCCTATTTCCGAAGTTCTTCATCAGATCATCACGAAATTGAAATGAGACCAGAATGGAAAAATAGTCTACCAAACAAAAAAAAGAATCATCCAAAACGGTTGTCAATTTTTAAAAATATCGCTGAACAAATATTAAAAAAAAAACAATTGTATTGAGAACCTCCTCCTTTTTTGGAGTCGGTTAAAAGCAGGTCACAGTTTAGGACTTTCTGCCCGTCTAATTAATTTTAGTGGGGCAGAATACTCTTTCATAAGTCTTAGTTTATTTCGTCACACTAGGGCTGGCACAGTTGGAATTGGGACTTGGGGAAGCCCATCGTCCAAGCACACAGGCCCCAGTTGTTGTCGCGTGGTGTTTTACACGCGCGCCTTTCACAAATTATGAAATGGTCAGGAGAGGCTCACTCCTCCCCTTACCCGAGATAGGGTTTGCAAGGGCAAGACTGTCACTGCCGGGGTGATTGTGAAGACGGGCGGGCGTTTTGGGGGACTGTCTTTATGTAGAACTTTGACGTTCAAAAAGTGCTGGCACTCAGCCTAATTTGAATAAAAGACTTTTGAATTTTTTTGAATTTGAATTTTGAATGCGAACGTGGGGACACCCAGCCAAAAGTGATGAGGAGGAACAGCATGTGGTTTTAGTCAGTAGGAGTCTGACAGACCACTCCGTCTGCCCCAAGACGGAGGTCATCAATAAGGAATTCCAAACGTTAAAAAAAAATGTACACTGTAGGTACTACGTGTTCCTATTGATATCCCATTACGCATATAATTAATCAAACCTAAAAGAATCGAATAGCGTAATAAATATTTTTCAATTCAAGATTTTTATTTTTCATAGAAATTAATTCAAAATATACTCAGACAAATATGACGTTTATTTAGTACAAGAATAGAAAAATATGACACAGAGAAGCAGTTACACACATAAAAGAGAAAGAATAGAAGTTTACACTACGTTTATGGCTCATTTTAGCAGTTTACTTAGACTACGTCCTACGTCTTCTTCTCTTCGAATCGATGGTCAACTCCTTAAATCGTTTGGGCCCAGTAGGTGGCTACGTTAACTGCAGCATCAGGGGCATTAATTAAATTCCTCAATGAATTACAGGTGTTTGGGCACTTTGGGCACTCTAACGTGTGGCTTATGTTCTGAAACGACGACGCGCGCGCATACTTATTGTCCAAAGTTTTGTTCCAACGTTGTACTGTTCTTTAGAACCTTATATAAGTGTTTACAGTCCACTGTACTTTCATTCACAACCTTTAGTTAGGTCCTTAACAGTTACCTTGTAACTCCGTCATTTATGAACCGATTTAAAAAAAAAAAATTGTGTCTAAGAAGATACTTTCCGATTGGCCCCATAGAAATTTCATCACAATCAGTTCAGTAGTTTGGTATTTAAATCAATATAGCTGGAAAAAATATGTCATCCAAGTAAACGAAATTGGGTTTTTTTTTTAAATTATAGCCTTGAACATATTTTTTACGGCAACCCAATTGGTATATGTTCAGAAACATATTTTATTTTATAAAATATAATTTTCATTCGGTAAGCAGATGAGTGAAGGTCGATCTTACTTGTGATCTTAGACCAATACACTCCATCAGAAAACCTTGACACAGAGTAACGTACACTTGATTCAAACGGATATTACTCCCAAAATAGTTGCTGAAGGTCGCCTCCATATTATGACAAGCAAGATAACCGGACGCACACACGACTGTGTCGAACGTACGGCCGATCAAAAACAAATACCGGTCGTGAGTGCGCTTACACTCACTGTACGTGAACTTTGTCTATGTGTGCGTGCGTATTTGTTCGTTGAAGCCGTCCTATCTTACTGTATAAGTTCAAAGACATACATTTAGGTATGTCCATATTTGCTTGCTTTCTCAGCGATTTCATCATGTTTTTTTTTTCATAATACACATAAAAACTACTCAAAGCGTCAATTTTTTTTCGGTTAATAAAACGCTGTTTCAAAGGTAATGAAGCCACAGAATGAGGCACAGCACTTTTTCACTTTATTTCTCAAACGGAAATAGTATTTTTTTTAAGGATGGGAAATCATCAAATGACTTCTTCCGAGGTGGAGCGGAAGGGCGTGTCAGACTCTTACTGACTAAAACCCATCCGTGTTCCTTCTTCGAACAAATTCCGCAACCCTGGCAGGCTCTGGCCTCTTCTATGCTGACATCTCTTTGAGGCGTGCGTGAAACACAACGCGCCATCGACCCGGGCCCGGTGGTGATCGGACAGCGAGCCACCCAACGCTCGCCGTCCGCAAGCCCGCGCCTACTGTGGCCGGAGATCGCCCTGCGACTCCCGACGCCCGGGGCGTCTTCTCCTGTAGCGGCGGTTGGGGCGAAGTCCTTGCCTTTCCCTCGCGCGGCTCGCCTCCTCCTTTGCTAGCATTACTGCTTCGCAGAAGGAGGTGACCGCTCCCCAAGCCTCCTCGCTCCGGACCATGTATTCAACCAGGGCCGGACGCGAGAGGTCACCGCCGCCGATCGCCTCGACGAGGATACGGCGGTGCTCAGCCCAAGCAGGGCAGACCTCCACCGTATGCTCCACCGTGTCCTTCGGGCGATACTCACAGTGATGACACCCGGGCGTGTCCTCCCGCTTAATCCGAAAACGGAAATAGTGTTGCGATTTATAAGTTAAAGAAACAATTTTTGTCTGAATTATCTTTACTTAATTATGTTTTATACTTAATCATACCTATACACATTTTAATTCACATCAGAAAATCTGCTAACGTTTACTGTTTAAACTGAGTCATTTAAGTGATCACCAAGATGTGGAAAGGTTTACTTTATCAAAAAACCGTTATCAATAACATAACACGACCCGGTCACACTTCTAGCCTTGTCACTGGCTAGGTACAGGATTATATCACCAATCTCATCAGGATCTGAAGATCTTCCTAATAATGTAAAGCTTGCAGGGTCAGGACCTGCAGCCGCGAGTTCAGCCGGCACAATATCAGTTAAAACTGGTCCAGGATTGACAGAGTTCACTCGTACGCCTGAAGGTGCCAGTTCCATAGCAGCAAATCTTGTGAAATGATCCATACCAGCTTTGGAAATGCCATAAGATATAACTCCAGGTACCGAAG
Source organism: Mamestra brassicae (assembly GCA_905163435.1). NCBI lineage: Eukaryota > Metazoa > Arthropoda > Insecta > Lepidoptera > Noctuidae > Mamestra > Mamestra brassicae. The sequence goes on along the minus strand of LR991008.1, from coordinate 2,216,427 downwards.
TTGTAGATAAAACACTGGATACATTTATGATATTGCCTTTTGTTTCTATGAGGTGCGGGACTGCAAGATTGGTGATGAGGATAACGGGGCGAAGGTTCGTGTTCATGACCTCGTCGTAGTTCCGTAGTAGATCGGGTTGCAGTATACTTGCGAATCTCATAATGCCAGCGTTGTTGACGAGGACGTCGAGTTTCCCGAACTTGTCTACTGTTTTTTGGACGATTGTCTTCGCTTCCTCTTCTTTGGAGATGTCTGCTTTGATGATGAGGGTGTTGGCTCCAAGCTGTTCACAACGTATAGCAACTTCTTTTAGTTTTTCTTCGTTTCTTCCGACGATGGCAACAGAAGCCCCCTCCTTGGCAAACATCTCCACAGTAGCTGCTCCGATGCCGGCGCTACCGCCCGTAACTATGACCACTTTGTTTGCGAACATGTTGAACGACTTTGCGTCACCAAGTTAGATGGCTTACTAAGAAAAAACGTCTCCAACATGTAGTTTTATCGCATAAAATAGCTAAGTCATCGTTGTAAGGATACTTAAAAATGCATGTCATGCTTACCAACGTTATTTGACTTATATAAATAAACAGGTTTTTATCGTTAAATTCAATTGTTCACCCATATGATTAGGAGCTATATCTACTTAAAACTGAATTACTTAATTACTACTAGTCTTGCATCATCGTGAATGCAAATCAAGATACCATAATAATATTTTATTTCTAATTTTAGTTGTTACCTGACTATATTGCATATAAAATATTAATAATTAAATGATGACCTAATGTTATGATTTTATGGGTTATCCAATGGACCCCTAACCCGTGACATATTATCATGTAAAAAGATAAAAATAATTTGCAAAAAATATGCTGAGTTTAAAGTTCAATCATAATGTCTTGTGGTTGTGATTTTTAGACATTTTTTTTTATATTCTGGGTGTCCAACTAATTTTAATTAATTTCGTATCTGCACTGCAACAAAACACGCACATACAAAAGTAGATACGACTCAAATCTTTTAACGCACCTGTTGTAGATACGAGTATCTTCAAGGTTTTCTACCAAAAGTACACAACATTAAGCCAATTAAAACAAAAGCACGTATGACGTGGCTCTTAAGTACGAAAATGCCTTATTATTCATATAGTTTTCGTTTTAAAATTTACTCAACTTAATATTAATATTTTAATTTTATTATTAATTATTTATTTAATTTTATTATTTATTTATTTAATTTTATTATTTATTTATTTAATTTTATTGTTTATTTTAATTGTGTTTAAAACAACTAAAACATGGCCTGCAAATCAGGGGCTGGGACTTTACCATAAACAAATTGCCTTTTACAGACTGATGCGAAGGACCAGAATAGCACAGAGGGCCTGGCACAAATGTTCTGACGTATAATAACGTTACAGTATCGTAACAAATATTGAATATAAAAAACAACAATCCCATAGTATTTGGATTTAATTTTATGCGGCATACACAATTTGTTTCGTACAAAAACATGGATATATTATCCAATTAGAATAAATATAATGTGCGAAACGAGTATTATAATTATAGTAAAACTTTACGAAAAGAGTTTTATGTCTTCCGACTTGTAGCTCTCTGTTGGTGCATAAGTTTGGAAAAAGTCCAAATTTTATCTTCTAAAATTTGTATTTCCAAGGCTACTACTATATCTGAAAAGGTTTTGAATCATAGAATATTGTTTTTCCATGACTTTTCTTCTATTTCTTGCATGCGAATGGTAAAAAACAAAATTGTCTTATTCTGCTGTTCTTTCCTCTGGTTTCCGAACTTCATTGAGATCTATAAACATCCCATTTTAAATTTGAGAGTGCGTGTTCTTGTTCTGAAATCCTGTTATCCTTTAAAAGCGTTCTAACGAAAAGACCCGCTGTAGGGTTGATTCTGTAAACATGTCGTAATGAAGTCTTGGGTGAAGGGATCACCATCAAGATGGAATGACATAATGATGAATGATTACACATTCAGGATATGAATGCTTGGAAACATGCTGGTCCTGCTCCATAGGACAATCAAGAGTTTAGACGAAATCAAACTGGTTGATTAATGAATTAACTTTATAGATATACTGTTTCTTTTTTGTGTTTTTATTATCTGTTTAATTAATGGTTATTAAGATTATCTGTAAATTTGTGAGTACCATTTACATAAATTTCTTTAGAAAATGAATAAGTTTACCTGTGCTGGTAATATTTTGCTCTTATAAATAGCATACTCTGGGTGCATCGTCCTTACATATCTAATATTAAATTAATTTTTGTATACAAAATTTTGTAAAATCATTAATTGAAAAGATAACTATGGAGTTTCTTGTCCGTTCTTCTCCATAAGAATCTACCTTTCCGTATGGACAGTAGAGTCACTTTATTAATGTAATAATGTTATATTGCCGTTTAATGGCCTAATTGAAATAAACGTTTTGACTTTGACTTTGACAGCGCACTTCGTGGTCACGTGACATCTTAATTATATAGATTGACAGCTCACCTCGTGAACACTGCACCCAATCATTCACTTCGACATGTTTATGGAATCGATCGGCTGTTGGGTTTGTTTTTGAGTTTCAGTGTTTGTTTTTGTAAGATTTTTTGGTTGTGTGTTAACCCTTCGGAGCAGCGGTCAGACTCTCCTACTGTGACCATCATGGGGGAGGAAGACTCTGTTTAAGCGCTTTATTGTTCTACGTTTATATTAGTTAGGTTTGATGTCTGTCTGTTTGTATTCAAGATACGCAAATATGAACAAATATTAGCAATTTTGCTTTTCTTCTGGTGGTCAAACAAAATCTTATTAACTTCTGGGTTAATGATTTCTTTTACTTCAGTAGAATTGAATAGAACACATTTATTCGACACAACCACAACACAGCATCCCACTCCTATCAACTTGGCAAGATTTTTTCTTTATTAAATTTATTGTAAAATCGACGTTGAAGAAAAAAGCTTGCCAAGTGACCCTGATCTTATTATGATTGACCCTATTGAATGAATTCTTGAGAAAACGATTTTCATCATTTTCATACGGTCAGAACGGCCAGTGAACGGAGAGCTTGGATCTACCAAGCTCTCCGTTCACTGGTATTCTCAAAAGACGCATGTAAGAGTCTTGGACTATTCTGCAGTTCTGAAATGCTTGGCGTATTATTATTGATCTCACTACTTTTATAGGTCGAAGTTTTGGAGATAGGAAATTGACTTTCTTTCACATTTTTTGGGGGCTATTTTGTCTTTTTTCCAATTTATTCCTTTTAAATCTAAAATAATAAATTTCCCTGATTATGCTTGTTCTTTCAAATGTTCTCAAGATTAGCTTGCGTACCAAAAAAATTAAGTTATACTGTCGTGGGAAACAAAGAAAATAAAATGATAAGCTCATGAGGACCTACCCTGATTCCAACCTTTTAATTAAAAAAGAAACACCCTTTTTATTTATTTCTTACAATTGTAGCCTAAGACCTACCTTCACACCAAATTTGCAGTTACAAGCGTGACTGGAAGTGCCCCATAATTTTGATGATTCAGTAGGAAAATCTACACTTTTCGCTCTGTTTCTCCTCAACGGTTTAACCTAATATTTTGAAACTTTTAGTTATTTATTTATTTATTAAAACTTAATGCACAAGTAAAATCACTGTACAAAGGCGGACTTAATGCCTTAGGCATTTTCTACCAGTCGACCTTAGGGTGGTGCAGAGACAACATGGCAGGTGCAACTTAAAAAAAATATCTAAAAATAGAGAGAAGTAAAATAAAATAAAATTATAAATACATAGATACATACATACACTTAAACTAAGTTATTAAGAAAAAACGAATCCAACGAATTAACGCTGTGATGATTCTACCAACTTCTTGCGAATGTGCTCACGTGCCTTCACCTCAAAGGACAACCGACTTGTTGCCGTCCTGATGTTCAGAGGGAGCGCATTCCAAAGGAAAATTGCTTGAACAATGAAAGAGGAGCGGATAAACCCAGAGCGGTGAGAGGGACATCGTAGAAGGCGATTATTGGTAGAGCGAAGATTTTTACTGTGGGCAGAACAAATGAATTGAATTTGTGAAGTTACATAAGAGGGAGACGAAGGATTATTAAGAAAAGAAAACAGACTAGTTAAGGCCCTCAGCGCTCTCCGCTGACGAATGGGTAACCATTTTAATAGTGAGCGATGCGCGGATACATGATCATACTTACGGAGATTGAAGACAAATCGAATGCAGTTATTTAGAAGGCGGTCAAGTTTATTGAGGAGATCTGCATTCAGGTCGTAGTAGCACACATCACCATAGTCAATCATGGGGAAAATTAGGGACTGCATTGCCTTTATGTGAGCTGGGAGAAGATTTTTCAGCCGATACAGAGACCGCAACGTTCCGGTAACTTTCCGACTGACACTCGTGACCTGCTTTCGCCAGTCAAGACAGGTGTCGACATGCAGACCAAGATCCTTAATCTCGGAACCAAACGGAATGACTGTGTTGTCAAAGATTAAGGGTGGTACAGTTAAGCCATTCAGCTTTCTCAAGCTATGGGAACTGCCAACTATGATAGCCTGACATTTTGAAGGGTTAACTGCTACCCCGAATCGGTTACTTTTCAGTAACCTTTAACTAGGTGATAGTAATTAATAGTTCAAGTTTCATCAAGTTGTGATTATAACAAGCAAAGTTATGATGGGATAAAACCGCTCGAAATGTTTCATGTAATATACACACTGCGGACATTAGGCCGGATCTCAGTTAGTAGGTAGTAGCCTAGATTAGAGAGAAAAAGCAACAAAAAAATAATGATAAACATTTTAATATTTTGTCTATAAAACATAATTTTACGAACTCAGGAATAGTGCAGCGTTGTATTAGCAAAAGAAACATTTTTTCCCTGATTAATCTTTTATTTATAATTTATAAAATCATACCTATACACATTGGAAATCACAGAAGAATTTCAGAAACTTTGCAACCGCACATGCATCTAGTCGTGTACAATTTAAACGCAGCCATTTAAATACAGATACTCACCAAGATATAGAAGGGTTTACTTTAGCAATAAGCCGTTATCAATAACATAACTTGACCCGGTCACACTCCTAGCTCTGTCACTGGCTAGGTACAAGATTAAATCCCCGATCTCTTCAGGATCTGAGGCTCTTCCTAATAATGTGCTGTGCGCAGGGTCAGCAAGCTCTGCGAACTCTGGAATCGTGGCAGCAGCCGCCGCACTGACAGTTGCAACTGGTCCAGGATTGACAGAGTTCACTCGTACACCAGATGGTGCCAGTTCCATAGCAGAAAATCTTGTGAAATGATCTATACCAGCATTTGAAACGCTGTAAGACATCATTCCTGGTGCTTTGACTGACGTAGATGCAACACTGGATAAATTTATGATGTTGCCTTTTGTTTTTATGAGGAACGGGACGGCTAGGTTGGTGAGGAGGACGGCGGGGCGCAGGTTCGTGTTCATGACCTCGTCGTAGTTCTGAAGTAGATTAGGTTCCAGTATACTTGCGAATGTCATAATGCCAGCGTTGTTGACGAGGACGTCGAGTTTTCCGAACTTGTCTACGGTTTTTTGGACGATTGTCTTCGCTTCCTCTTCTTTGGAGATGTCTGCTTTGATGATGAGGGTGTTGGCTCCGTGCTGCTCACAACGTTTAGCGACTTCTTTTAGTCTTTCTTCGTTTCTTCCAACGATGGCAACAGAAGCCCCCTCTTTGGCGAACATCTCGACAGTAACTGCTCCGATGCCGGAGCTCGAGCCCGTAACTATGACCACTTTGTTTGCAAACATATTGAACAACTGCTCGACACCTAATAAGTTAGCTTACTAAGCCACTACGGCTCTAATATATACTTTTATCATGTATAGTATCTAAAACATCGTATAACAATTTCTCAAAATGCAAATCATGCTTACCAACGTTAGTTTTTGGGTATTTTAAACAGGTATTTTTTAAGGAAGGAGGGCTTTTCAGCCTATGAACAAGTATGTATGTGTGTATGTTTGTTCCTTTGTGGTCCTCTTGAAACCAAACGCGTGGGCCTGTTTGATGATTCTTACCTACCTTCTTCTGGTCAATAGATTTGTCGTAATCTTACGATTATCACAGTAACCCAAATTCCAGACGGCGACAATCAAACGACATAATTATTGTAAAAAGAATAAAATAATATATTATATATATAGGTATTTGAAAGTTATTTATATATACTTTATTGTACACCAAATAAAACACACATACAGAAAATCATCAACTAAAAACATACAATTGGCGGCCTTATCGCATTCCGCGATCTCTTCCAGGCAACCTGGAATGGATAGAGATAGCCTGCACACGAAATGGGGTTGCACTTGGTGCAAATATAAAGTCAACATAGAACACGAACAAATAGAAATAAAGCAATACAATATACTAAAATAGATACATAAATAGATACATATTAATTATATAGGTAAGAAAATATTAAACAATAATTATTAAAATTACAATGAGAAAGGAATCACAGTGACAAGTAGTGTTCCTTAACAAGTCTTTTAAAAGCAGGTAGCGATTGTGCACGTTTAATTGATACTAGCAATGCAATCCATAAACGAGTGGCCTGGACTGTAAAAGACTTTTCCAAAAATGTAGTAGTTAGAATGTATTGGCACTTTTAGTCTCAAGTTATCTGATGACCTAAGAAATTTCGTGTGAGAGTCGCAAAGAAACTGGAAGCGTTTCTTTAGATAAAGAGGAGTGGAAGGGGAAAAGAGCACATTATACAAGAGGGAAATAGCGAGGGAGGGAGAATATCGAGGAGCTCGTGGCTAAATAATAACAGCCGCATGGGTCGATCTTTAAGGTTAAGCAACGCTTGCCGAGGTTGGTCTGTGGATGGGTGACCATCTTAACATACCGAGACTCCTCCGTGCCTCGGAAAGAACGTTAAGCCGTTGGTCCCGGCTGTCATTTGTAGATCTTTGGCAGTCGTTACGGATATAGTCAAAAGCCAGATAATCTGACACCAGTCTTGCCAAGAAGTACCGTGTTACCCAGTTAATGGGTTGTGGAGGTCTGGTAGGCAGCCGCTCAACGTAAAATACTTGTATTCAGCTGAATCCGGTTTGACTGGAAGCCGACCCCAATCTAATTGGGAAAAGGCTAGGCAGATGATGATACAAGAGGGAAATAATACGAGCATTTCGGCGAAGGCGAATTGGTAACTACTTGAGTTTAACACGGAATTCGGAAACGTGGTCATACTTACGCAAACCAAATAAAAGCTTATGCAAAAATTTCGAAGGCGCTCAAGTTTATCAAGTTGCACTTCAGTGAGGTCAAGATAGCTGCATCAGCATAATCAAGGATGGGCAGAAGAAGAGATTGTACAAGTGCAATCTTGGTGGCAGTTGGCAGAAAATTACGCAGTCTTCGCAAAGATCCAGCAGATGCGAATAACTTGTGGTTAACTTCCTGTAGCTGGGCAGTCCAAGAGAAGCTCTTGTCAATAAAAATCATATAATTTTTTCATGTCATAGTAATGACTGTAGTATAAAAATAGAAGGATCGAGGATACGATTCTAAAAATTTAACTCACAAAAATGTAGGACACAAGCCTGATGTAGTTGGTAGAATAAAATATGTGATTGAACTAAAATAAATGCCAGCTAACTGCATCAAACTGTATTAACTTCTAAGTAGTTTTTTATTTATTGTGATTTGAGATGAGTTTGCTCTTGACTCTAGTCTAGGTCATAGATGACAGAGACAAAGTCGACGATGGAGCGAGCTTACCCAGAAGAAGCCTGTTCACTCTAATTTTGAAGAGATTAGGGTTGTATGCGTTCGGAAACATAGCCGCAGGCAGAGAGTATACATACAAGTCGTTTTTTGAAGTTAGGTTTTTTTATTTAAGTAATTCTTAATCTGTTTACACAGCACTGCAATCATGACTATTTATAAATATGTAAGATAAACCGGCATTATGCAACATACCCATATTATTACACATTTTTGTTCCATTACATGTTATCTAACGGTACCTATCTAAAATCATCCGATAATAGTGTATTACTCACTCAAATAATGCAAGTCACTGTAACTCATAAAATTCCTTGACGTTGTGTATCTATTTAAAAACTTTCTAGACAATTCCAAAATTATTTTTGCATTTTTGTTACCTTACTCAAGTTGTACCTACAGTGCAAGCGCACTCACTGGCATTTGTTTGGCATCGCCGTACGCTTCTATGTGTGCATGCGCCTGTTGTCCTTCGTTGTTTGGAGCCGGCTGGTTTATTTAATTAATAGCTTTATCAAAACAATTTACCATGAAGTAACGTTAAATTCAATTAGTGGCTAAGCTTAGTATAATAATGATCAGATGCTTTGCGACTTATGTCCTAAAATTTTGAGTTATATTTTTGGAATCGTCTCCTCGATCCTCCTATTTTGATACCACAGTCATGACTATGACAAGAAAAAAAATGAATGGTTGCTTACCAACTTGAAATCGTTATAGACCCTTAACGGTTATTGGAAATGAACACAATGATTTTCAGATACCTACTCGATGACCAACCATTTAACGTGATTCGTTGACTTTATTTTTTCCTTTTTACAATATGTCATCTGGTTGTCGCCATATTGAATTTTGGTTACTGTGATACTCGCAAGATTACGTCAAATCGATGGAATAGAGTCGGTAAGTAAGAATCATCAAACTGGCCCACGAGTTTGGTTTCTAGAGTGCCACAAAGGAACAAACATACACACATACATACTTATTCATAGGCTGATAAAAACATTCCCCTTCTTCCTTCCAAAAATACCCAAAAACTAACGTTGGTAAGCATGATTTGCATTTTGAGAAATTGTTATACGATGTTTTAGATACTATACATGACAAAAGTATATATTAGAGCCGTAGTGGCTTAGTAAGCTAACTTATTAGGTGTCGAGCAGTTGTTCAATATGTTTGCAAACAAAGTGGTCATAGTTACGGGCTCGAGCTCCGGCATCGGAGCAGTTACTGTCGAGATGTTCGCCAAAGAGGGGGCTTCTGTTGCCATCGTCGGAAGAAACGAAGAAAGACTAAAAGAAGTCGCTAAACGTTGTGAGCAGCACGGAGCCAACACCCTGATCATCAAAGCAGACATCTCCAAAGAAGAGGAAGCGAAGACAATCGTCCAAAAAACCGTAGACAAGTTCGGAAAACTCGACGTCCTCGTCAACAACGCTGGCATTATGACATTCGCAAGTATACTGGAACCTAATCTACTTCAGAACTACGACGAGGTCATGAACACGAACCTGCGCCCCGCCGTCCTCCTCACCAACCTAGCCGTCCCGTACCTCATAAAAACAAAAGGCAACATCATAAATTTATCCAGTGTTGCATCTACGTCAGTCAAAGCACCAGGAATGATGTCTTACGGCGTTTCAAATGCAGGTATGGATCATTTCACAAGATTTGCTGCTATGGAACTGGCACCTTCTGGTGTACGAGTGAACTCTGTCAATCCTGGACCAGTTACAACTGCTAGTGCGGCGGCTGCTGCCACGATTCCAGAGTTCGCCGAGCTTTCTGACCCTGCGAACAGCACATTATTAGGAAGAGCCTCAGATCCTGAAGAGATCGGGGATTTAATCTTGTACCTAGCCAGTGACAGAGCTAGGAGTGTTACAGGGTCGCGTCATGTTATTGATAACGGCTTATTGCTTAAGTAAACCCTTTTATATGTTGACGAGTATCTGTATTTTAATGGCTACGTTGAAATTGTAAACGAACTGATGCATGTGCGGTTGCAAAGTTCCTGAAATTCTTCTGTGTTTTCAAACGTATAGGTATGATTTTATATACCTTAAATAAAATGTTTTTCAGGGAAAAAGTTTATCTTTTGCTAATATAACGCTACACTATTCCTGAGTTGGAAAAAGTCCTAGTGCAAATCAAGCTCGCACGCCAAGGGTTCCGTACCGTTCCTATTGTATTAATATGTTACTAAAAAAAAATCTTATGAGTTGCCCTCTAATATTTAAGAATCGAAGTGTCATCCGTCGTAATTTTTATTTTTAATATTACAAATGGTGGAGTGCCCGGGAGTTTGACTTTGGAATCCAATTACTGTGAATGTATTAATGTAAAACCTTCTGAATTATGTTTATATAGACAAAATACAACAATGTTAACATTTTGTTTGTTGTTTCTTTTTCTTTGAATTGATTTTACTAAACGAAGATGAAAAAAAAGGTCCGTTTATCCAACAGCAATGACTTTTATATTTTTTGAAAGGGTTTTTTAGGCTTTTTATTTCAGTTATAGAAGGTGAGGTCACTTGTGTCCCAATTTTGAAATATTGGAGTTAACGTAAATACACATTCTTAACGCGTTAAGATTAACAAAGTAACGAACAGTAATGAGGGTAAAGTTCTCTGAAAGGATTTTTTAAATTCTTATTTTATGTCATGAAACTACGATCAATCAAATTATGACCTAGTTTTAAATATTGGGAAAAATATATACGGGCAGTTTACGATGACGATGAACCGTGTAACCAAGAGCATTATCATCAATGCATCAGCATTATATGCTTATGCATTGCAATTATATTCATATAAACTGAAATAGTATTATGGAGAATCTGCTTCGTCTCATGGAAATTTGTTGTGATCGTACCACCACAAATGACGAAGGGCGATATAATATGTGATAATGATATAATATGTTTATATTTAGAAATATTTAAGTATGTTTATCAGTTGTCTGGTTGCCATAGCACAGGCTCTGCCTAGTTTGGGATCGGATGACCGTGTGTGAGTTGTCCCTTGTCCCTTGATAAAGGCTGATTGTGATCATCACTGAAGATATCATCAACAAAATCCATGATGTTGTTTTGGCAGACCGTCGAGTGAAGATACGCGAGATAGGTGATGCGGTGCACATCTCTACTGAACGTGATATTCATATTTTGCAGGATATTCTGTGTATGAAAAAGCTTTTGCCGCGGTTAATCAAAGTCGACCAAAAACGAAATGGCGTTACAACTTCTGAGAAATGTTTTTTTTTTTTTTTAAAGATAGGGAATCATTAAATGACTTCTTCCGCTCTGGTTAGAGCAAAAAGGCGTATCAGACTCTTACTGACTAAATCCCATCCATCGTCCTTCTAAAGCCCTTTTGCGTTCCATGGCCGCGGTGACTCTTTCGAACAAATTCCGCAACTTCTGACCAATGCTTAGCTATGTTTAACTGCAATCCAAGCAAATCTGAGTCGGTACATAAGAGTTGGTGAAATTTGGGTCCATTATAATACACCAGAGACGAATGAACAGTCATAGCAGTGGATTTCTACCGCTGAACGTGCTCCAAAGATGGCAAAAACTGTTTTTTCAGCTGGTAAAGTGATGGCTACTGGTTTTTGGACAGCCAAGGGTTCATCCACGTTGTTTCTTTAGAGAACGGCAAGACAATAACTGGAGCTTAATATGCTGCTTTACTGGATAGATTCAATGCAGAGTTGGTGAGGATAAAGCCGCATCTAGCAATTTTTTTTATCACGATAATGCTCTGGCCCACTCGTCTGCAATTGCAATGTCAAACTTGACGAATTACGATACGAATTATTGCCGCACCCCCCCCCCCCCTATTCACCAGATTTGCCCCCCTGTGACATTTTTCTCTTCCCAAACTTGAAGAAATGGCTTGGCGGACAAAGATTTACATGAAATCCGGAAGTGATGGCTGACACAGATGCCTATTTGACAAAAAAATATATTTTGATTGATTGTAAAAGCTCGAATATTAGAAGTTAGAAGAAACTAAAAGGACATTATGTAGAAGAATAAAATAAAATTCCGTGTTTTTTTTTCTACTTCTCAAAGTCACGGATTTATCAAACTGCCGCGCAATCAAATGTTTTAGATATAGTCGACAACAGATAAATTTGCAATAACGGTCATTGACCCACCTACTTTTATTGAAATACTTAAACCCGAAAACAGAAATAATTACATAAAGGTGTCCTGAATCGACTTCTGTCGTGATCCTTCCTTTTTCTACTAATGAAAAACGATTAATTATTTATTGTCTGGGTACTTACGACGAGATGTTAAGGAAAGGGCAATGTACTTTATTGTAAATTTATCTGGCTCTTACCATAGGTATCGTTAATTAACATCTAATGCACAACAATGTGTATTGGAAGGGAAATGTTAGATGGTGCCGATTTTTTTTACACGAGTGTAGGTGTACGAGTACTAGCTCTCCCGCGCAACTACGTCTGCGTTACATTTTTCATGAATGCTCCTCTCCTATTGGTCGTAGCGTGACGTTATATTATAGAGGTATACAGTACAGAGAGTAAAGTCCCGCATTCCTCTACTGAAAATGGGAGGATCCTCCGAACCAGACGGTTGTTATTCGGATTAGTTGATATTCGGACTGTTGTATGTGTTCAAATCGCACGGAGAACTTTGCTTGCGCGATGCAGGATTTCGCTGTTAGTTCGTCGTAGATGGCGCTGCGGTTCTTTTTTTGCCATACAAATTTCGTTTCTTAGTTTTTCATGTGGTGGCATTGATGCCGCTACATCACTCCCCTCCGGAGGCCGGAGGTCGATTGTGGATGAGTCATCTTTGAGATGTTTGCCAGGCCAGTGGAAGGTTGGTTCCAGTGAGTCGGAACCGGAAGTCGCAGAGTTCACGATGAGTCGGTACTGTCTGCGGTGCCCCAGTGAGTCGGGGTGATGTCATCCCAGTGAGTCGAGATAATGCTGCAGGCTCCAGTGGGTCGGAGCTGTGCGACGTAGTGACGTGACTGCTTGGCGACCAGGAGAGGTTCTTTATGGCTCTTCATGTGACTGGCCGAAGGTGCAGAGCGCTACTAAGTCCCTCGGTAACAACACGCCAAAATACCCCTACAATATAGCCTTTAGCCTTCCTCGATAAATGGACTATCCAATAATAAAATAATGTTTCAAAAAGTTCAGGGACTACTAGTTCGAATTGAAACATTCTTAGATTAGCGCGTTAAATAAAATGGGAATGGTAGCTAGCCAACTTGATATCGTTATAGATCCTAACCAGAAAATGATGATTTTCAAATATTCAATGACACCCCATTTAACAAAGTTCCTCGACTTTATTTAATCCTGTTTACAATATGGCGTCTTGTTTTCGCCATATTGAATTTTGGTTATCTACTGTGATACTCGCAAGATTAGGAAAAATGTCTTGAGTGGCGCTAAGGAACAAACATGCTCAGTTACATACTCATTCATAGGCTGATGAACACATTACCCTCCTTTCTTCAGTCGGGTAAAAAAACTTGTTGAACACGAACCTGCGTCCCGCCGTCCTCATCAGCAACCTAGCCGTCCCGTACCTCATAAAAACAAAAGGCAACATCATAAATTTATCCAGTGTTGCGTCTACGTCAGCCGTAGCATCAGAAATGATGTCTTACAGCGTTTCAAATGCTGGTATGGATCATTTCACAAGATTTGCTGCTATGGAACTGGCATCTTCTGGCGTACGAGTGAACTCTGTCAATCCTGGACCAGTTGCAACTGCCAGTGCGGCTGCTAGCATACCTCCAGAGTTACTCGAGAATGCTGACACTGCGAATATTACATTATTAGGAAGAGCTCCTGAAGAGATCGGTGATATAACCCTGTACCTAGCCAGTGACAGAGCTACGAGTGTTACCGGGTCAAGTTATGTTATTGATAACGGTTCCTTGTTGAAGTGACACTGTTCTGTAAGTTATTAAGTTGGTATAGTTTAGTTTTTGTAAGTTACGTAGTGAAAAAGACGGATGAGAAAAGATTACATATAGCGGAGATGTTGAGATGGATATGTGGAGTATCTAGAATGGATAAAGTGAGGAATGGGTTCATTAGAGGTAGTTTAAAAGTGGCGCCAGTAACGGAAATGTTAAAAGGGAACCGCTTATCTTGGTATGGTCTAGACTTGCGCTGAATGCAATCATTGACTGTGGAATGAGCGGTGACGCAACTAGGTTGGACAGCTCAGCGCTCCCGCTCCCTCAATAAGGTCGGCGCGCTCCCGCTCATTCAATTAGGTCGGTTAGATCCCGCGCACCCGCTCAGTCACGGACTAACGAGCTAAAGAGCGGTAGATCTGGGACCTAGTTCGCGTAGGTCGCATGTGGGAGCGCTCTTTCGAACTAGTTCGTTCGCGAACTACACAAGACTAGTATGGTCATGTGAAGAAGAGGGATGAAATGTACGTAACTAAAAGAGTTATGAATATAAATGTGGATGGATGGACAGTTAGAGGGAGGCCAAGGAAGAAATGGATGTATTGTGTTAGGAGTGATATGAAAGGAAAGGGAGTTAGTGATATCGTGACGGCTGACAGGACAGAATGGAAGAAAAAATCGTGTTGTATCGACCCCAAGTAACATGGGATAAGGGCAGGAAGATGATGTATTATTAATTTTATTATTAATCTTCTTGTACAAAAAATATCTAGCTGTACCCGTGACTTCGCTCCCGTCACCTCCCGTCAACCGTTACCTACCCTACTCTACCCACCCTACCCCATCTACCTATCCTACCTACGTACCTACCCTATGTACCTATTTTATTTTTTGTTTTTCCCTCAGTGTAATCTGGCTTTTCAAAACAAAAAAAAAATAGCCAAATCGGTCAAGCCGTTCTCAAGTTATAGCGTGACCAGGAGAAATAGGGGTTCATTTTTATGTATATAGACGGTTCACCTGTCAATATTTATCGTGTAATTTTGAACCACAATATATCACATAGCAGCTATCAACGAATGCAATTCGAGCATAATATTTCCTATTTCTTATTATGTTTTCCGTATTTGGACAGTATTAGTTTAAGTTTCTGTATATATATATTTTTTTCTAAATACTTACTCAAAACGATATGTAGGTGAGCATATTGCAGTTCAATTATTTTCACGCCGTTTTCATCTGTTTGCTTTCTAGTTGGTTTCTGTTAAAATATTAATTTACATTTTTTAATATTATTGAAACAGACACGTAGCTTATAATAATTATTTTCTAGTTAAAAATTATCTAAAAACAAATCGGAAAAGCTTTTAATTCTCATTGATATATTTTGGAAGGATGAAGCATATCCATAATCATGAATTTTGCACGGTTAGAAGTACCGTCGCATCAAGCACAGGGACGGAGCGGAGGCGCAAATAGAGATAGCAATATTTAGGCTGACTTTTCATAAGAAAAAAGTAACTTTAAATTAATTGATTAATATTGTGGAAACAAGGCGGCTCACGGACCCTTATAAGAGTACGTTATAGTGGGTCCACACGATACATACTTTTATTTGTTCTAAATATATATAAATATTCATATATTTATATATATTTAGAACTCCACCTGCATTTCAAGCAAACGCGTGAAAAATCCCTTCTCCGTAAACGCTCTCATACAATGCTATTATGTTTGAATTAAGTGCGGGCCGCGTCGCCGTTCTCAAGGCCTAAAAGATTGAGGTCAGATTGTCCAAGATAGACAAAAAGTTAGGGAGACTTTTACAAAATGTACTATTTTTTTAATAAATGACAATTTTGTACCACAAGACAATGATTATGAATATCTAATGGAAGAAAATGAATGAGCGATGATCAATCAAACATGATGGAGGGGTTTGGAGGGAAAATGTTGAGGCCATGGCCCAGCAGTGGGGCACAACGAATGGTACAAAAATATATCCAGGCAAAGCCAGGAATCGATGCAAATCTTAAAAGAAGCATAGTACCAGTTGTTTTGCACTCAACGATGGAGTCACAGATCATATCAAATACATAAAAGATAAGGATATACGTATATTTTAACAATTTACAAACACATATAAAAATGAAATGCTAATTATTCACTGATTTGCTATTCATAATGATATCTGTCAATGAACTGTTATTTAACTCTGTTTGAAATTTAACAAAGTACCATTGTCTAATAGAAAATTTGAGCCTGTGATGCTTTTACCTCTATCACTTGCTACATACAATATCATATCAGCTATCTCACCAGGCTCTGATAGTCGTCGCAACGCCGTGTTATTTTGCATTTTTTCTAAATCTACATGCTGTCCTTCAAAAATAGAAGTTCGGACTGGACCAGGACTGACTGTATTTACTCTCACTCCATGTGCAGCCAGTTCTAAAGCAATGCTTCTTGTAAAATGGTTCATTGCAGCCTTTGATGTTCTGTATGCTGTGTTCAAAGGTCTTGTGGTACTAATTCCGGACATGCTTGAAATGTTGATTATATTTCCTTGAGTCTTGATAAGATGGGGAGCAGCAAAGTAGGTGATGCGGACTACACCTCGCATATTGACATTCATGACTTCGTCATATGTTTTCAAAAAGTTGTCAGCAAGAATACCAGCTTCCCTCAATATTCCGGCATTGTTGACGAGCACATCGAGTTTTCCGAATTTGTCTACAGTTTTCTTGACAATTACGTCTGCTTCTTCGTCTTTGGACACATCTGCTTCTATAGCTAGTGTTTGTGCTCCTAGTTTTTCCAAACATTGAGCAAAGGCTTTCAATTTTGCTCCATTTCTGTCGACCAGAGCTACTGTAGCACACTCTTTAACAAATAACTCTGCCGTAGAAGCACCGATGCCAGCACTGGCTCCTGTTATTAGAACAACTTTTTGCGCGAAACTCATTGTTCCCACACCTGGCCAGTTGATGACTGTCGTATTAATGAGGAACTTATTACTCTGTATATGTTCTAAGTACGTTAGGAACGTTAACCATATTATGATCACAATCTTTTCTGTTTGATGGTTTTAAACAATATTTTTGGAGACAGTCTGCAAAGAGTTTCATATAAACCACTTCTTGATTAAATAATTCACTTTAAACTCTTCATTTCTAGTCAAGTACAATGAGTGATAATTATCAACAACAGGGATCTCTCAGTGAGTAAACAATTGTACGAAATAAAAACAAAATAATAAAAACGCAGACAACTACAAGTTTCCTGGAAGGTAAATGTCAAAAAATGACATTTCATGAAAATTCAATTCAAGTCCAGTAGTAGTAGTGTTACAAAAATTCAGTTTATACTTTTTAAATATTTTTATAAATATTAAAAAGTTTATTACACTGAATTTTAAGAGGATTGACGGAGTGATGCAACTGATCGCAAAATATCTAGATATTTTGAAATCCAGATTGCGATCCGCTGATCGTGATCATGAATGAACGTGTAAGCGCAGGATCGCGTTAGAGCACGCTGTGCGCTTTTTGAAAATGGACGCCGATGACAAGTCAACGAAACATTTTTCCTTTCATCCTGAAGTAATTTTTATAGTTGTCAGCTTCAGCAGTTAGCTGGATTTCATTTTGTTTATTTAAATGAGGGTTCAATACTCTTTTGAGTAACCACTGTTTAACCTAGGGTTGCCACCCGTACAGTATTTTGCAACCCCCTCCTGTCTATAGTGTTGTACTTTATTTAGTCAATTGTAATTATAGAAAAATAATATAATACGTAAAATACTATTTTCAACACTTCTGAGGTGTCTTTTTTAATAAAATCCCATTTGATGCCGAAATACATTAGTAAAAAGCTCTTTGGTGGTAGGTACCAACAGTTTCAAGCTCGTTGCGCTCGCATTTATCTTTTCTGAGAAGCTGGTCTGAAAGGCTAAATCCATCATTCGTCAAATTTCGACGAGTTTGTTAACATTGTGCCATAAAATAAAAAACATGGAACGTGATGCTGATTATAATTATGGTTCTTATATATTTTTTCGTATTTTTTTCCCAAAGGTACTATGTATATTTTTGCAATGATTAACATAAAATACTATATTGATCCCCAAAAGAGGTAGGTACCCTTTTTTTTTTTTGATGTCGGGGTGAAATCCTCATGGAAATCCTCCACCCTGGGACGGGTGGAGGGGTCTGTCAGACTCTTACTGACTAAAACCACCCCGGTGTTTCATCTCCCACCTACGCCGGGGATCGCGGGAACGTATGCGACTTCCACAATCTCCGGCTGAAAAGAGGTACCCTAGTTTAACCCAGCGCCGTTTACGAATCCTCTCTTCTTGAAGAACTCCAGGATGAGTCGAAACCTGCACCATAAAAGATTGAAAGTCAATTTTATGACGCAACTCCAACCGCTCGACTCTTAAGGAGAATTTGGTCTTCATCCTGATGCACTCCACAACATCCTCTACTTTCGTGATGTGATGCATACGTGACACGCACAGCTGCGTCATAGCGGGACGTAGCAACATGTGTGGTTCGATCAATGCGCTACCGCACCGATTGCGACCAGTAGGCTTCTCCTTCTTCACTACATGAATGAAACCTTCTTCATCGGCCTGTCCCTGACTTTTCCTACTGGTAACGAGCTTCGAACGAGATCGGAAGGAACCTGGGCATCCCTTGCTAGCTTAGAATGCCACTGTTGTTTTGCAGGAATAGCAATAACGGCAGCCAAGTTAGCGGTTGTCGTGCTAACATACAGATGTGAGGTCAACTTACATTGGAAACCTCTAAATTTCCGAAACGATCAATTTTTTAAGTATAGTGTATTCATATAAATCATCATCGTTTTACAAACTATAATTTCGTTGACCAAAGTTGCAGTAAAATCAACTGTATAGTATTTTTTTCCAATAAATAATTGACGTGATTCTTTAAATTGACATAACTTTTATATTTATGAATCGTTTCAAATAAAACAAACACTTAATGCTATGTGACGTTTACCTAGATATATTAGTGATAATCGCACCCATGTCAGTCAAGCGGTTTTAAAGATTAGCGCGCACAACTGCAGATACAAACAGACATAAATTCTAAAAATCATTTCTTTGTGTTCTATTGCGACCCACAGTAACAATTTTACTCAAAAACCTTCAATGTACAGACAGTGATCGGTTACAAATTTATTATAGGAATAGATATCGATGACGCGTAAAACAAACTACAAATCTAATCTAATAATGAAAAATATTACTTACCTTATGTTGAACGAGTAGTTGCTAATACTCGTAGCAGTAAGTGGCCAATGATAGCGTAGGTTCACATGAAACATAATATGTAATTTTTGACATGTAATCGCACGTTACTTAAATATTATGAATATACATTTGGATGAATGGACCGGGAGTGAAAGGTCAACGAAAAGATATATATATATATAAAGATGAATGGATTGTGAGGTGACAGAAAAGGGGTCGATGGGATGGTTGTCAGTCGGAGTGGAAGAAGTAAACATGTCGCTTGGACCTCATGTAACATGGGAATAGAGCACGAAGAAGACGACGGCCAATGTACTTAATGAACAGACATGGTTTTGCCCGTCAAAGACAAATTTTCTGTTGATTACTTTTCTAATTTATCAGCCGAAAATAAAACAAACAGGATCTCCTCAAATTTACCTTATTTTTTCAACAAGAATATTTTAGATAAGAACATGTCTACTAACTGGATCATCATTCAATTGCAGTTTGCGCCAAAAGTTTGAGCCAGTTATGCCTTTACCCTTATCGCTGGCTACATACAATATCATGTCTGCGATCTCACTAGGCTCTGATAATTTTGACGACGCCATGTTATTTTTGAATATTTCTGATTTTACTTTTAGGCTATCAAAAACAGCAGAATTATTTAGGCTGGGACTGATTGTATTCACTCTTACTCCATGAGTTGCTAGTTCTGAAGCAACGGTTTTAGTAAAATTGTCCATTGCAGCTTTTGATGCCCTATATGCTATGTAAGAAGGTCTGGTGTTACTTGTTCCAGCAATACTCGATACGCTGATTATGTTTCCTTGAGTTCTGATAAGATGAGGAGCAGCAAAGTGGGTGATGCGGACAACACCTCGCATGTTATTCATCACCTTGTCGTACGTTTCCAAGAAGTTGTTTGCCAGCAATCCAGCTTCTCTCAATATTCTAGTATTGTTGACAAGTACATCCAGTCTTCCAAATTTTTCGACGGTTTTCTTGACGATTACATCTGCGTTTCCGTCTTTGGAAACATCTGCTACAATAACGAGTGTTTCTGCATTAAGCTTTACTAAACTTTTAGCAACGACTTTCAGTTTAGCTTCATCTGTGCCAACTATGACTACTGCAGCAGATTCTTTTGCCAATAGTCTTGCAGTTGTAGCACCAATGTCAGAACTACCTTCTGTGATTAGAACTACTTTTTGCACAAAACTCATTCTAGCAACACATGCCTAATGTTGGCATTAAAAGTATATACATTAAGATGTGTGATTAAGATGTGTGAAAATACGGTTGTATTGTGATGTTTTTCGATGGGTGAAATCGTTACATATACCTGCATTTTACCTACTGAAGGTTTTCTATTTAGTTGGCATTTTTGAAGAAAGCGAAATTCATTATAAAATAAACTTTTTATTTGTTGTTTTTGTAGCACCAGATTATCTCAAACTGCGTTAATTTAAATCATTTTAAGCCATGCTCTAGTTTCATCCATCTATCCATTTCATCCATCTTCAGAAATCTTGACATGATGTTCAACAAAGGTCTCAAATAAATAATTGTATTTTACTCCAAAGAGTATAGTAATAATAAGGCTGTACTCAAAAGGCATGACAGGAATGTTACCAGTATTACAAAAATCTTTTCTACCACATTTAAAGAAGTATTTTATTTTACGAGTTTTTATTGTGATAATTTTTGTTGACGCTTCTTAAGGTAAATAATATTATGTGAAAAAAATCATAAGATGTGATTCAAAATGACATTAAAAATCAACTGTTATAGATAAATCGCCTGTATGCAGCTATCATTGTAATAGTTTAATGATATCTTAACTAGATAACACGGGGCTGTGGAGACGGGCTTTAACGGGTGGACATGTAATAACCTTGTTGGTAGTAGTATACCTATTTTTAAGCCGTTTGGGGTTGAAACTCTCGGATTGTGAGGTCCAAGTGATCACAATTCTTTATAGATCTGTCTTAACGCCTAGTTGACACCTCGCATATCCCAAAGGCTGGTTTTAACCTTGGAGAGAGTATAAGCATTGCCATACACTGTGGCAATGCCGCCAGTCCTAAGGGCACATATTGGTCGATAGCGATGCAGAAGAATGTTTCGACACCATATTAAATTATTTTTAGTTTCAGATAGTGAAAGAGTATTTGTTTTTTTTGAGATATTCTCGTTGTTCGTTAAAAAATTCGTTGCCTAGAAAAATCAAGTACATTTTGTGTAAAATTTAATCAAACACTTTGATAAGAACCATTTTCCTAGTTTATCAGTTGGTTGTGTTAACTATAATATTCATCATACCTTTAGTACTCAAGTACCTACTAAAGGTACGCTTTTCGCCAACTTATGTTGTTTTCCATAGGTAATGATAAATAAACGCTGAGTCAAGTGAATCGTACATAATAGTACGCCATTGTCGTCACAAATCTAATCATCCAATCGTTCAGTCAATAGACGATGATTTCGAATAATGTATACGATAAAACGTTGTATATAAACAGCTTTGGCTTAGAACGTCTACAAATTCTGTGACGTGCGGTAATTCGAAATGTTTGCAAACAAAGTGGTCTTAGTCACAGGCGGGAGCTCCGGTATCGGGGCAGCTACTGTAGAGTTATTCGCCAAGGAAGGGGCTTCGGTCGCCTTTGTCGGAAGAAACGAAGCCAAACTAAAGGACGTCGCCAAACGTTGTGAAGACCTTGGAGCCAAAACTCTCATTATAAAAGCAGATGTCTCCAAAGACGAGGAAGCCAAGACCGTTGTACAAAAAACCGTTGACAAGTTCGGAAAACTCGATGTACTCGTCAACAACGCCGGGATCTTACGACATGCGACTGTATTCGATGCCAATCTAATAGGCAACTTTGACGAAATCATGAATACGAACCTGCGTCCAGTCATCCTCATCACCAGCTTGGCCATCCCCCACCTAATTGCCACGAAAGGGAATATCGTCAACGTGTCCAGTGTTTTGTCATCATGGATCAAGATACCAGGAACCATCTCTTACTGTATGTCCAAAGCTGCTATGGATCATTTTACTAGAGGAGCTGCAACGGAATTGGCTTCTCATGGCGTAAGAGTGAACTCTGTCAATCCTGGACCCGTTATCACGGAGATAGCAACAAGTGCTCAGATGCCTGCGGATTTATCTCAGGATGCTATCGTTGAAAATTTGACTGCTTTAGGAAGATTTTCTGAAGCCGATGAAGTTGGAGATGTAATCTTGTTCCTGGCCAGTGATAAGGGTAGGAGTATTACCGGGTCGTGTTATCTTATTGATAATGGTATGTACTTAAAGTAAAGTCTTAAGCTGTAATTGAAATTTAAGCCTATAATCTAAAGTCAGTTTAAGAAACATTCTTAAACTGACTTTAGATTATAGGCTTAAATTTTTGTTGTATTATTTTTTTCACTTTTTTTGTTAAACTGCGTTTGTCATCATATTTTATAATCATCATTTTGAGATGATTCGATTTGGTTTTTCTATCATTTAAGATCTTTAAATACATATAAATACTTTAAATAAATATATATATATTGCTATATCCTGTTTTAATTTTAAATAGTGTTTAATAAAGGATAATTGATACTTGTATTAAATGAGTTATCTTTTTAACTCTAGGAAATTGCGTTAACGATCTTTCTTGTCTTAGCATACATGAGATATAGTATGTTGAAGCACTTAATTACTCCAAGTGACGGGAACACTAAATTTATAGTCAAAAGTCCCTTGCCCCGGGCGGGTACAACGAAGATCAATAAACTTAGCTTAATGCATTCACACGTCACGCTCGCTTCCAATGAGTAAGTAGGTATTATGTGTAAGTAAGAAACGTATTTGTTATTAAAACTAACACTAGTACTGCCTTACTGACGGACATTGTAATCTACAGGTTGATCGGTAATTAAGTGCTTTCCTTGAAATGGATTATACTAGAGCTGAATTGCAACAATTTTGACTCCGAAAACATGGGGTCCATATTGGGTGGTTTTCGAGTAGTCGATGGTTTTAAATTGTTTCCCCACGACCAAAAACTTCAAATGTTGAGAAACCTATTCCACTCCGGATAGCCAACTGATAGTTTACGGATAGCTTTTGAATGAATGAATTTCTAAAACAAACAAGGGCATGTATTGGATCATTGAAACACCAAATATAGTTGACGAACTCGGTGTATAATATTTAGCATAAGGTACACATTGTTCTCATGTAAGTGACTTTGTGTCTTTTTTGAGAATAAATATCGTCTATGACCTAGACTAGAGTCAAGAGTAAACCCATATTAAATAAAAAAAAATAAAAATATGTAAATAATTTATTTAAAAATGCCATCTTTGGAAAAACGACGAGAAAATTGAGTTTTTTTTTAAAAAAGAAGCCAAATTCATCTTTTCTTCCCACCAGTTTCTTTTAATACAGTCTCTATTTATTAAATCTAGAGTCTAGAACATAAAAAACGGATTATACCATTTATAGCCTAGCAAAGGATGGTTTGACTGGATTCCAAATGAGAAAAGTTTTGAACGAAATCCACTGTTGACGAGTCAATATTAACTGGAGAGCAGACTATTTTTTATTTTTCGGTCTGTTTTTATTGAGCTACCGGCATTATAGTCCTTATGCCTTCAGTCATAGGGGTCATGAATGAGGTTGTTGGGGGTTCAAGTAAGTTGGTAGTTTCTCAGCTTTCCGATGAAGTTTTTTCTAATAAGGACCGTTGCAATGGAATGCTGCTATTCTGCCTACGATATCTGTTTTAATTTTATTTATTTGTTATTGCACTTAAATGTTTAGAATGGGGGCTACCGTGCTCACCAGTTGGCGCCACTGGCGAGTAAGGTCCTTAAGCGTAGCATTAAAGTTGTTATTATGAGCTTGTGAACAAAGTTGGAAAATTTTGTTATTTGCAAGGCAATTTATAGGTATAAGTACTAAGAACGTAGTGTGATGGAGATAGTTTGCCGGCTGTCGGTGATAACCAGCGCTGTCACTCAGTCTTGTACAGGGAACCCAGCATTATGCTGAGCGATGGCCCTTTTGCGCGGATATGACACAAATTTTCCAAACCTGTGTTTTTTGGTATATGCGTCATACTGTGTGCAAAGACACTTTTTAATTATTACGATTAAAAAAACGTAATATTTTCAATGTCAGGTTTGCATTTTTGTTTATCCATCACATCACAACAACTGCATGGATTTGAATGAAAATTTAGGACTTAGGTATACCCTGGCAGTGTACGTTCCCATGGCATAACTTCCTTTAACAGGGGCAGAGAAATGTACCTAATAGGCGAGGAAAAAAAAATAATGGCGGACAAATTAAAACGTCGAGCCAAACTGAAAGTTTTATTCACCTTGCAATGTTTTTTAGTTTGTGTAGGTTTTGATGCGAAATTTGTTCGAAAGAGTCACCGCGGCCCTGGAACGCAAAGGGCATCACTGGTTTGGTATTAGTCGGTAAGAGTCTGACTCTTCCTTCCGCATCACCCAGAGCGGAAGGAGTCATTTGACGATTTCCCATCCTTAAAAAATCTCTTCTTGCAAGCTGAATCAGAACCACTTCCTTTTTTTACTACAAAGTTGGTATCTTGGTTCAGTTCCGATGTCAATTTTTTTATAGTAACCTGATGCTCCATCTAGGGTTGGATCCAAACGAAGCTACTTCTCAATTGTCAGAAGAATATACATGTTAGGCTACTCAAAATAAGTGTTACTAAGATCTGATTCTTCATCTACCACAGGCTACAGACGGAGCAGCTTCTTTACGATCAACAGTGCACACGTAAGACGAAATTATTCTTCTATTTTGTGTCGATACTCTTGCGCCATCCCATCTTGCTGTCCTAGCTCTTCGTGCTATGCTGGCACAGCCGCTGCGTCTGTGGAGTTTGTAGTTATATTTTCGAGCCGTTTGGGGTTGAAACTCTCGGGTCGTGGGGTCCGAGTGCTCATAACTTGTTAAAAGATCTTTCAAGACGCTTTGTTGACATGACCAAGGACTGGCTTTTACCTTGGACAAAAGATAAGCATACAACAACGTACAACGTAGCAATGCTGCTACCAATGGCCAGCGATGCGGAGGAATTCTTCGACGCCATTCTAGACTATTTTTAGTTAGTTATTTTTTTTTAAATTTAAGTGTATGTATAAATAGTATATAGTTGTAAAAAAAGCTTGTTTTCACAAATGTTTTAGATATTTATTCGAGAACTCTGTTTCGACAAAACAACATCTATCGGATCAGCTACTAAATTATAACTGAATACACATCCGATTACACGTCTAGCGTCTCATCTTAAATAATAGATATCTTCCCACCATTACCTTAAAGATGGCCGCCACCCAGTCGGCCATATTCACAAACAGTTTACTTGTCTATTGAAAGCCTAGCCGCCATTGTGCCGGGATCATTGGGGTACAATACGGTGATATTACGGCGTATTGTTAGTGGCGTGACGCCCTGACCGACAGTAACCCATATGCTCATCCCATTATGTGATCTTGAATAAAGCGCCCTGTGGGACATACGGACGAATGGTTTGGTGAGCTCTGAGTAACTATGGAGTTTCTTGTCCGTTCTTCTCCATAAGAATCTACTTTTTGCGAATGAACAACTATAGATACTAATATTTTAATTTCAAACTGTTAATTTGACGTTCAAAAGTGCCTTTCAATGGTCTAGTTGAAATAAAAGAATTGACTTTGACTCTTTGTCTTGAGAAATCTCATATTTTGTCCTCCCAGTACATAGCGACCTCGACAGGTCTGTCGTTAGCTCATAGATTTAAATAGGACCGTTTAAAATTAACAACCATTTAAAAAACGCGGCCATTATAATATCTCGCGTACACGACCGCTCCCGAAGGTTCCCGACCACGTGTCGAGGTCGCTTCGTTCTATAGTAGGCGCCAGATAATCGTGGAATAACGGTCATTGACCCACCTACAATTATTGACATTTTTAATTTGAAAAACGGAATTAATGACACAAAGCTGTCAACATTGTCTAATAATGAAAAACGATTCATATTTAATTGTTCAGGTACCTATGAACAGTTATTAGGGAAAGGTCAATATACTTTATTCTACATTTATCTGGCGCCTACTATAGACAATTTGAGGCGTCAATAACCGTGGGGTCCGCTCTATCCTTCCTATCTATTTTAAATATTATTTATTTATACACATATTGTGAATTTCATTAGCAATAAAAAGTTAAATTATATTATAAAATTAAAGGGGGCCTCATTCCTACTACGTTCCTTTTATATGAAAAGACAGCCAGTGGGACTGAACCGGACCAGTCCAACTAGCTCCACTTGCATAAGATTGCCTACTGTAGGTAAAACATTACTTCAAGGTCAAGTATTCAATCACTTGATGAAAAGATTAAAAACACGTATTATCTAAGATATGTATGTGTCAAGTTTCCTTAAGTTGTTCTTGTGTTATTATGTTTTATGATTAGAAACATGCATTTAGCTAAATAGATATAATAACTAGGTACTGGCTAAATGCTGCTGGAATTGTGTTGTACGACGACTTAACTGGTTTTGGTTTTTCGAATGCCAAAGGAAACAAAATGAAATCTAAGTGACAAAACGTTTAATAGGATCTCTTAAGGTTTTTGCTTGGACCTGCGACGTGAACAGCTTCAAACAAATATAAGATGGAAATAAACATACAAATAAACATTGCTATACTTTTGGGAAAGTCAGGTAAAAAGGGTAAGCAACGCCCCTGTGGTACCCCAGCCGGTCTATTCTGTCAACACCTCACCATGGAAATAATAATAATAATAAACGTTTATTTCGTCCAACAACGGATCATAGCACACACATAACACATAAAAAAAAAACAAAAAAAAACCCACAAACACAAATTACATTAATTTACACATATACTGGTTTCGATTGCTCAGTAACAACCAATAACCATACAGCAATGGTTCAGGTACTGACAATCGAACCTCTGCGCGAATGACCTCAGGATGCCGTTGAAATGTAAGTAAGGTGAGTGCGAAGTGAACTGCAGTTCCAACTAGACTGTTTCTTTTTTTAGGATAGTAAATCATCAAATGAACCCTTCCGCTTTGGGCGGAGCAGAAGGGAGTGTCAGACTCGTACTGACTAAAACCCATCCGTGTTCCTCCAAATGCCCTTTGCTTTCCAGGGTCGCGGTGACTCTTTCGAACAAATTCTTTATCCCTGGCAGGCACTGGCACTAGCGGGCCCGTCTATTATGCTGACATCGCTTTGAGGCTCGCATCGACTCGGGCCTGGTTCTTATTCACCAGGGTATGGTGAGCGTTGGGTGGCTTGCCTTCCAAAGGCCCGCGCCGACAGTGGCCTGGAATCAACCTGCGACTCCCAACGCCCGGGGCGTATTCTTCTGTTGCGGCGGCTGGGGCGTGAGGTTTGCCTCTCCTTCACGCGTTCCGCCTCTTCCTTCGCTTGCATTACTAATTTGACTGGACGGATTGACACCAAACTGCTTGGTCACTTCACCTTCGTTTTCATGATGAGATGTTTACAGAATCATACTGCTGTTATTGCAAATGTCCATAGACGGGATCGACCACTTACCTTCAAATGGGGCGCCTCCTTGTTTGCGTCTCTGAGCAATTAAGCCGGATCCATATGCTTGACACTTGCCGCGAACTTTAAACCTCCACAAAGGTATGGCTATACGTGTTTAGTGCACGTGCAAAAGTCATCTGGCTAGTGTCGGCTATAACGTGCAGTTTAACGTATTTAAAAAATATAAATTAAAAAGAAGCTAGCGGCAAATTCCCTATTTTTTGTGACAAAAAATCGACACTCGATCAAACCTACACAAAACGAGCCAAACATTCAACCCATTCCTTTGCATTTGTGACGGTTTGTTCAGCTTTGGCAAGCGTGTGGATCCTCCTTAAGCGTTTCGAACAAGTCATACCTCCTTGCTCGCCATCCTTCCTCCCCGTATCTCACTACCTCTATTCGACAATTAAGATTCCTTAGCTCATTGTAATTACACCTATGCGGGTTTCTTAATGAAGTTAAAGGGAATTAATTATTTTAGGGGGCATAAATTTAATCTGGCCCAGCCTTTACTTATGAAGGCACAATGCAGACCGTAACTTGATTATTGTGCGTTATCTTTTAGAGTTAATCTTGTGTACGTAACGTGGACCCTGCGGTGAAATAATTAATTTTAGGACGGATTTGGAAAGATGCTTTTTTGATGATGCTTATTATTATAAGCCTGTAGTGTCCCACTGCAGGGCAAAGGACATCCTTCCTTTTTTCCATTAGTTTTCCGGTAGGAGTCCAGCTCGTCTCCCTATCTCCTCCTGGGTCTACCGCGACGCCGGCTCCTGGTGTTTGGGACCCAATCTGTGGCTACTTGGGTCGAGTATGTACCTGTTTATAACCTTTCACAGTTTGATTGCAAATATTGTGGAACAGTAATACTAATGCTGGGTACAAATATGAAGGAATGATGATGTGATGAATTAAGTAAAAAGAAAAATATTTGGTAACAAAAAAAGATACAATTAACCTACACGAAACCAAAAGCGCTATCAGCAATTTCCCGCTATACTTTGTACGACTTGGTAGCATACATCCTATCAACAAGTTCCTCCATAAAATTAAGTTTGACAGGAGCTCTCTGCCTGCGTCTGTGTTTCCGAAAGCATACAACCCTAATCTCTTCAAAATTAGAGTGAACAGGCTTCTTCTGGGTAAGCTCGCTCCATCGTCGACTTTGTCTCTGGTATCTATGAACTGGACTAGAGTCAAGAGCAAACCCATATTAAATAAAAAAAAAAAAAAGTTTATCTGTTAAATAAATTTATATTTCTGCTCTGTTGTTATTCACTGGGCACAAGTTCAAAGACCAGAGGGCTTATTCCACTATTTTTAAGCATCGTCCGTATTCGCATCTCAGTCGCAATGTTGCCATAGCACAGGCTCTGCCTAGTTTGGGATCGGATGATCGTGTGTGAGTTGACCCAAGACATAATTATTAAAAAAAAAAAGCCTCAATTTCCATACATTTTTGGCAGATTATGACTGACATGCACATGTGGACGTTGCAGCGTTACTTACAAATTAGAAGAATTCAAGGATCAATGAAAGTCCTCAGTAATCGCACTTGAAACTGGATCTATAAGACGAGTCTTTTAATCTCATCCTCATCATATCAGCCGAAAGACCGTGCCGGACATAGGCTTCCCCCAAGGAGGGGAGGGGGGGTTTATTGCCAATTTTACGTTATTTTCAATTGCTATTGATCGTCTACAAGTACAATTGAAGCGATTGACAATCGCAGTTAAATGATTGAAAGCAATTAATAACAAATTTGATAGGTACTCATTGACGGGAGCCAGTGAAGCTGCCGTTTAACTGAGTTATTGACAATCGCTTCCATCATTCGTGCGTCTGACAGCTGTGAAATTGTACCTAGCTGCTTAAGCGAACACCAACTGTTCCAATGCCAAAAAGAATACTGAACGCAAACACATTGAAACACAGCAATGGCACTTCAATTGTAGGTAATTGCCAATAACGTAGTACATAGACAATTAGCATCGATCGTCTTAGGGCTACTTTAACACTTTCAGCTGAGCATCTGGGTATTCAAATGTTTGTTGCGGGGCGCACTATTTTCTCATACAAAATAAATGACGATTAGTGATGTTCAGTTTTAGAATGTATGTGTGCGAGTAGGCTTATAAAGTGCACAAAAAAAATAACCTGGAGTGGCGCTAGCAGTCCCATAATTTAAAGTGATACGGCGCGATGACGTAGCTTGAAGGAATTCGTATAAGCCTCAGCCGTTTATACACGTTCTTTGAAGAAAGACATATTTTTTACTGACGTGATTAAACGTTGTGTCAAATAGCGTTTATCAAATTTTAAGTATTATAACGTTGCTCAGCTCAAAGTGTTAAACAATTCCCCGTGCAACTGTTCGTACTTACCCACCAGTCCACTGTCAAAACTTATCCACCAACTAGACATTTTATATAAAGAGAAATTCCAGTAAAATGTCACACGTACACACAGACCTTTATATATGTATTTACGTAAAGTTGTGTGTTTGTATGTGTGAGATAACAAATGGGAGAATGTGTGCGGTTGATTTTTATTCATTTGTCCGTTTCCCGGGGATCGCTGGAGACTTATTGGCTGGTCCTGCGAGGAAATTGCATTCTGCGTCGCCCCTCGATAATTTGTTCTATTTTGTTGTAGAAATGGCTTGTGGTGACTTTAATTCGGTAGATAGTGGCCTGAATAGAGAGTTATGTTTGTGATGTACGATTAAGAACAATAATATCTTAAAAAAGGCAGTTCTTGAGGACTGTTTTTTTTTTTTAAGGATGGGAAATCATCAAATGACTTCTTCCGTTCTGGGTGGAGCGGAAGGGCGTGTCAGACTCTTACTGACTAAAACCCATCCGTGTTCCTTCTAAAGCCCTTTGCGTTCCAGGGCCGCGGTGACTCTTTCGAACAAATTCCGCAACCCTGGCAGGCTCTTTGAGGACTGCCGATAGAAGTGAAAACTAAGCGAAAGCTAAAGCGATCGGTGACGATGACGCAAGTTCCATGATTTTTGTTCACCCAAAGCGTTCGATGACGATGACGCGAGTTCCATGATTTCTCTTCACCCAAAGAGACACATATATACACAGTATACATATAGCTCATGGAAAGCGTTCGGTGACGATGACGCGAGTTCCATGATTTTTTGTTCACCCAAAAAGTGTTCAACGCGCCTAAAGAAGTTTTCACTTCAAAAACTGGTCTATGCGCGACACGTGGAGCTTGGAGGTATATGTAGGTACATACATACGAGTATGTCCAGCAGTAGATATCTTTTGCCTAAAGCTACTATGATTATTTTAATTAATATTATATTGCGAATTGGCAATTCTTTCACGCTTCTACTGCTGAAATGATTTAGATGAACTTTGGTACAAAGATAGATGGGCCTTGGGAGCTTAAAAAAAGGCTAGTAAAAACATGAACTTGTAATTTTTGCACTAGTAAAAATGCCTTCGTAGCGTCAAATATTCATTAGAATTTTACCTTTATATATATATTTTTTACCTATACTTTCTGTAGCTACTCACTCGATATATCAATAATAAAAATAATGATAATGTCTTCGGACAACTCACACACGGCCATCCGATTCCAAACTAGGCAGAGCCTGTGCTATGGCAACCAGACAACTGATAACCCAGACACAGAACAAATGATCATGCTCATCACACAGAGATTTTTTCTGGATGAGAATCGAACCCACGACCTCCGGTTTAGCAGTCAGGGTCACTAATCACTCGACCAACAGGCCAGTCAAAAAAAGTCAGAAGAGATCAATGTGTATAGCAAATATATTTTATTAATATGCCACGCTACTAGCGCCGTTACAGTATCAGACTTTAATGCAGCTAGAGTTTAGTTAATCTGTGGTCAAATCAAGATCAACGTAGAAACATTACTCTTTGGTGGAAACTTTTACAACATTATGGAGTTTTTGGCGGGACTTTGTCGAGTGAAGTTTAGCGGGTATTTTAATTATTAGTAAATGGATTCCTAGTGGATATTGTGATGTAAATTGGTGTAGTTTTGTGTCTCAAGTGTCCACGCACCTGAGAAATATGTGGAATAATTGAAACAGAATTTTGAATAAGATTATTTTTGTAAGAAATTGATATTGTAATTAATAGCATAAAATGTCGTTTCTTTTATTAAAGATAACTTTTAAACTTGTTAAAATAAAACTACCAATTAACAATTGGTAGTTTTATTTTAACAAACTACCAATTAACAATTGGTAGTTTCATTTTAACAAAGAAGAAAACAGATATTTATTTTCACATTCTATAAAAATTCTTTTAGTATGTTTCAATTTGGACCATCCTATCATTTCATCCCCCACATCATTTTAATTTGTCATTCGACCACTTAAGTCGAACGCTTAGCGACTGCAATCATTAAAAGATCTCATATAGCGCGACGCGTTTCTTTAGACAATAGAGACAGCTGTCTATAGCGGCACTACCCATTCAAATCCCCTGCATCTAGCGCATAATACACTGTTAATTCTACCAGAAAATAAGCCAAAAACCACCTTATTTTTCAGCAAATAAGAAAGGCTGTGAAGGCAATAGTAAGTTGGTAAGTGAGTAAAAGAAACGCTACCAATGTTACTATTCGAAAAATTAAAATAAAACGCTATTTCTGATGGTGTTTTAAATGTGTGATTCTTTTTGTGGATAGACAAGTGGATTGCTTTCATGGGCATGTAAAATGTTACGTAAAATATTTCTCGGTGAAGTTAGGTTTTTTTTTCTTAGCCTATTGTGTCTCACAGCTGGGCAAAGGTCTCCTCCATATCCTTCCGGACATTCTTTTCTTGCGCCACCTCGAACCAGCTATCGCGGTGTGCATTCAAATCATCTTGCTCCCGCTTTCTGGGCCGGCCTCGGCGATGTTAGGTTAGGAATAGTTTACGAAAAAAAATCTAGTGAAACATAAGAAGACTATCGTTTGGCAGCTGGATTAGGGGTTTGATTCAGAAAGCAGTACTTCTGGACAGGGCTCGTATTGTTAGGAGGATCCTCCCACTAGAATCCAAACCGCTGGAAACTTGGATCCTGTTCCTGATACCGGTGAGCTACTATTATCATGTTTTATTTAAATAAATATTTTAAACTAGTTGCCGCCCGCGGCTCCACCCGCGTGATTGTCGAAAATTATCCCAAGGGAACATATTCCCGGGATAAAAAGTATCCTATGTGTCATTCCAGACTATAATCTACCACTGTGCCAAATTTCATCAAAATTAATTTAGTTGTTTTTGCGTGAAAGAGTAACTTAGTACCTAGTAAATTAGTAGGAAGTAATGAAATGTGTAGACAAGGAAATAAACGAAATCATAGCTGTATGTTTATGTATTCTTATTATTCATGTTAACGCCTGAACATAAATAATTCGACACGATTTATCTAATACATACACGTTAAAATGTCTTGCAATTGGTTGAATCACTCAATTCCCTGTTTATTTATTTCATGTACAACACTAAATACATGCAGACTAGATATTAATTCAATAAAGAAAACACCAATAAAAATATCATACACGGATTCAATTCGAAGTTTCAAAGATTTGTTCATAGGGACTTTCAATTCGTTTTCCATATTGTCGGTAAGGGTCACTCCCCCATTCAGCCTTTATTGCTTGTTATTGAATACATTCCAAAGATTTGGACAAAGATCGGGTTGTTACAATCACCCCTAGGGGCCGGTCTTGTGTTGATTTCAATACAAATGTTGTAATGTTATTTTTGGGGCGTTTTACCTATTCAAAGCGTTACGTTATTTTTTATTGTGTAGAATGAAACGTTGTTACTCTGCCACCAGTCTTGACATCCTGCTACCCAGTTACTGGGTTGTAGATTGTGGAGGTCAGAAAAACTGTTGGTCCATGTAAATTCAACTGCATATACATAGTTAAACTAGATGCAGACCCGAACAACTTTGGGAAATACTAGGCTTACTGTTTTGATACGAGTTCACGACCAATTCGTAATCAAATTTATGGGACAAATATTTAACCACTGTAAAAAAAACAACGGGTTGCACTCCGGGAGTGCCAGCAGAAGTAAAAACTTGAACATTAACGTTGTGCATTTTTGTTTTTTTGGGATGGTCAGGGAATATTTTCGCACGAATTGCTTTAATTATCAGTATAAAAGTACTATCATTTATGTGGTAAAAATACAATATTCATTTCTTGCGCTATCGTACACAAACATGGCAATTTATATTACATTAAAAATTTAACACTATCAGCTATAGAACTTTCCCTCCGTCTTACGAATTTTCGATCAGGTCACGTGTCGTGACGCGAGTTTAACATTTTTTACCCATCCCAAAAAGTGCACAACGCCGCTAAAGAAGTTTTCACTTCAAAAAAATGTTTCACCTATGGCTCTTTAAGTTACGTTACACATTCCAGTTACACATTCCAGTTACAACATAAAATGTTATATTCATGCATCACAATATGCGTATCCCTCTAATTAATTGGCTAACCACTCCTTTCTCCAATAAAATATCAACGGTAATAAAGATTAAAAACAATGCAGAACAAATTACCTGTATGAACGGGCAACACTCACGCGTGATTAAAAAATGGCGCCCGAGGACGCATAATAAATTCTCGACAGCCATTTTTTCAGACAGAGAAAACTGTCGTATTTCCCACTACGCCCATAAAATACCCTGATGCGACGAAAATAGAACTGTATGCATGCCCGATATTGTTTCTTTGAATTTTAAATATAAAATACATTTTGACGTTTGCCGCCAAAAATTTTAGCCTCAAATTCTTATTGTTTGACAGTAAGGACGATATTGGCGCGAAAACTGTTTCTATCAGCGATGTTTTACATTTGCGATGCATGATACGGTTCGGGGGACGAATGGTATTGGTATTTTAAACAATACTAACCTTTTCTTATCATGTGAACTCTAGTTTTCATGAAATAAAGTCGGAATTTGATGTTTTTAGGTTAGGTTTATGTTTGCACGACTGCGGCGCTCTCGTTTACGAAGGATGTTTGTAAATATTTTAAAATATGCAAATAAGGTTCTCAGTAAATGTGTCTGATGTTATTGTCGTTCTGTAGATTCATTGAATAATTGTATTTGTTTGTTTCTTATTTGTATCTTTGCCTTTGGGGCGACTTTTCATAGCTTTAATTGCGAGAAATAACGGTTTAACATAGAAGTAATAATGCAGAGTTTCCTCAACATTATGCATGGGTTTAGTTTTTAACTTTTTATCATATTTTATAAGATCATTAGGTCATTATTATTCTTCCCTTATCCCAAATTGTTGGAGTCGGCGCAACATATTGCAACATGTTCTTCCATGCTTCTCTGTTACTCGTCATTGAAGTAGTCACCCTTCCAGACATATCATCTCCCTACAAATCGCCAGTTTCATTTCAGGAGCAATTCTCAAATACAGCAGCCACTGCACACCCAATACTAAATACTTAAATAATTAAAGTTTATTTTGGAACAATAACACAAGAATAAATGCAAAAAGTAAAACGATGATAGCTACAAAAGTATAAATTGTAGCGCAGCTAGCTAGATACAGAATGGAATAATGTTCCGTGCAAGAAGTGCTTAAATTAATTTAATTTAATTAATTGAAAATAAAACAAAATTACTAAAGTCAGAAAACAGATAAATGACTCACATATTCAAATTCATTTTACCATTCCATAATCTGCTTACAATGCACTTGTGGGATCAAACATAAATTCAGTTGCATCCGTGTACCCCATCAGTATTAGGTCCTACCAGCATGGCTACCAGGTCCCGAGGAAATGTCAGTTGGATGCAAAGAAACAAATGCTACATAACTTGACGGGTGAGACTTGGGCAAACAAAACCATGTGAATTGGTCAGGGAGTACCAAGTTGATGGATATGCCTTCGATGTAACATTGAAACTATTATTTTTTTAGGCTGTATTCTATGACCGTACCATACATATTTTGAAATAATTAATCCAGCAAAGAGTACGCCATAACAAAAAGTTCCTACGCAGTGATTGGAATTGGTAGTTTTTTTTTGTATTGGCAACAT
This sequence comes from Mamestra brassicae, assembly GCA_905163435.1. NCBI lineage: Eukaryota > Metazoa > Arthropoda > Insecta > Lepidoptera > Noctuidae > Mamestra > Mamestra brassicae. The sequence goes on along the minus strand of LR991008.1, from coordinate 2,180,737 downwards.
TTTCTCACCTGTCAAAACTGTCAAGTTATATTTTGACTTGTCGAATGGTATTATTTTTTGTTGCGACATCTTTCCATTAAAATTATCCCCTCGGAAAATGTTACCTGCTGGTCATAGTTCATAGCTTGAATGAATGAACCACTTAAACAGGATTTTCTGACCATCACGTTAGGAGCATCGCCATTTGATAAGAATACAAAGAGTTAAACAATATATAGAAATAATAGTTAGGCAGACTCTTTTTAACGTTTCTAAAAAAAAATACAACCGAATAGAGAACCTCCTCCTTTTTTGAAGTCGGTTAAAAACAGTCTGTTTTTATTATTTAACTATTTTGCTTTAAACTGGTCTAATAGTTGATAGCCGATTCTGATGGGGACAAACCAACAACAAATGGGGCCTACAAAGAATACGTTTGCAACAAGCTGAGGTCCATTATAGGTAAACTTAGCATTTTAAAGTTTAAATTGCCTTATAAAACTCTAAAAATGTCTTACATGGTCTTGACGGACTCGGTTATCAACTTTAAACTCGTGTTAAATAAATTTATTTCTTTTCGTTTTTCTTACTTTCTTCTTATGTTTTTGAGTAAGAAGTAAATACTGAATCCGTTAACTATGGCTTTCCAAAATTTATCCAGAATTAAATTTATTTCCAGATGCCTCATCCAAGGTTGGACGTGGATCTGCACCATGCACATTACAGCAGCGAGTGGCTAGACAAGGCTGCCTCCCCTTGGATTTCGCGGATTACTGTCATAGCATGCAAAAAAACGGACGAAAAGTACGTTTGTCTATCAAAGAAATTGAATTTGTTCTGCACTTTTAGCGGATGATTGATTTTATACATATTTCATTCGGAAATTATGAAGTTATAGTTGAATTATGAAATTATGAAGTTATAGTTGAATTATGAAATTATGAAGTTATAGTTGAATTATGAAATTATGAAGTTATAGTTGAATTATGAAATTATGAAGTTATAGTTGAATTATGAAATTATGAAGTTATAGTTGAATTATGAAATTATGAAGTTATAGTTGAATTTTTTAAGCGAGATTCTATCTTGTCCGAGAAGCAAGTTAAGCTGTTGAGCCCAAGTGACACGTTAGCGGTGAGAAGATGTTGCAAGAAATTGGATACCAGATTTTTGGATGGGAAATCACCAAATGACTCCTTTGGCTCTGGGCGAAAGAGTGTGTCAGACTCTTACTGACCAAATCCCACCCGTGTCTCTCTAAATACCTTTTGCGCTCCAGGGCCGCGGTAACTCTTTCGAACAAATTTTGCAACCCTGGCGGACACTGGCCCTGTCACGTATGCTGAAATCCCTTTGAGGCGCGCGTGGAATACAACGTGCCGTCGACCCGGCTCTGGTCCTTATCGGACGGTGAGCCACCCATCGCTCGCTGTCCGCAGGCCCTCGCCTACGGTGGCCGGGAATCGCCCTACGATTCCCGACGCTCGGGGCGTTTTCTTCTGTTACGGCAGCTGAGGCGTGAGGTTTGCCTCTCTCCTTCGTTTGCATTACTGCTTCGCAGAACGAGGTGACTGATTTCCATGCTCCCTTGCTCGGGGCGGATATCAGTGTTGCCAAGAGAATCGTGTTAACTCGGTTGTGGAGGTCCGATAGGCACATTAGATTAAGAGGGTCAATTAATCTGCCAGTCTCACCGGATGCTACTGAATAGTATTTTATATGAAGTGACTGCCAATCTCACCTGCACAACCGTGGCAGATTATCTGGGTTTTGACTATTGTAACGACTGTCGAAGACTTTACGAGACTTAATGTACAAATGACAGCTGGGACCATTGCGATTTCTGAGGCACGGGGGAGTCTCAGCATGTTATGGATGGTTACCCTTCCACGGTCCGTCCTCAGCCAGCATTGCTTGAGACCAACTCTTGCGTTTGTTATCACTTAGCCACCGGTGTACCTCATTCCCATCCAATAACATAAAAACACAAGCATACCCGCATGAAAAACACTGCACACGTAAACTAAATTCGAGAGATACCCTCCCGTGTATAATTATGCCGAATATTTTCGGATACACTCTAAAGCAAGCTACTCGAGTGTTGGCTTATTCAAAAATTTCAATACAAACCGCTGCGAAGCAGGCTTACGTGACACAAGGGCTTGAAGATCGTCAAGCATGTTGGTGAATTGGGCTATTTAAGTTTGTTTTAAGGTTTCGTACCCAAACGTTACAAGAACGCTAAATAAATATGGTATATTCTGGCTACTGACTATCCGTAACGACTGCCAAAGACTTACAAATGGCAGCCGGGACCAACGGCTTAACGTGCTTTAAACGTAAGTTAACCCTAGCGTCAAAAAGCTTTTCCGAATCGCTGTCAACTGGAAGTGTGCCCAAAAAAACTGGCGGCATTGCCACGTTGTATGAATTGCCATACAACGTGGCAATGCCGTCAGTGTTCCTTTGTCCAAGGTAAAAGCCAGCCATTCAATTAAACTTGGTACCTAACTGAACTAATGTTTAGCCTTGCTAACAATCTTTATAAGCAGTGTGTGGTATGCATTATCAGCACTCGGCATCACTTCTGAACGTCAATGTGCAGACACCGTGCGTTCTCCGCACTTAATGATGGTTTACTGGACCAAATAGTTTGGAAAGGAAATAAAAATCCGAACTAATATTATAAAAGTGAGTTCGTTTGTTTGTAACGCTTTCACGCTTAGTTCGCTGTACTGAACCAATTTTGTACACAGATACATGGAGCTGTTGGGGCGGTTATAGTCTCCTTTTTTGCGAAAATCTATCTTGACGCGAACGAAGCTACCGGGCAACAGCAAGTAAAACCTAAAAAAAATGGAACATTTTCGAAATGTCTTATTCAAAAAAGATCATTGGAAGTCTCTGTTTCTATCATCATCTGCCTAGCCTTTTCCCAACTATATTGGGGTCGGCTTCCAGTCAAACCGGATTCAGCTGAATACCAGTATTTTACGTGGAGCGGCTGCCTACCAGACCTCCACAACCCATTAACTGGGTAACACGGTACTCCTTGGCAAGACTGGTGTCAGATTATCTGGCTTCTGACTATCCGTAACGACTGCCAAAGATCTACAAATGACAGCCGGGACCAACGGCTTAACGTGCTTTCCGAGGCACGGAGGAGTCTCGGTATGTTAAGATGGTCACCCATCCACAGACCAACCTCGGCAAGCGTGTCTGTTTCTATGGAAAGTTTAATTAAATATGTAAAATTAAATTAAATTTAAAATTAAAATCGGTCGACTTTAGCTATAACACTATTTTTCGAAAATGTTCTCAACTTACTTTAACTTTTTTGACCTATGTATCCTGATTATGCGTAGGAAGTTTCAATCATAGTAATAATAATGAATAATATATCATTTAATTCAGGTCATAAATACCCATAACATTACCTCAGAGACTATCATACATGTTTATAAAAACCTCAAAAATATTAATAAACTATTGTACACGAAGTGACGGTGTCGTGTTGCGCTGCGTGGTGTCACGTAGCCTTCCGCGAAATCGCCGATATATGACACCCCTCGGCCAAAACTCTTCCTTGAGAAAGGTCTCAATATGATGAGTCGGAACTCGCACCACGAACGGTTTGAAATAAAAATCGGTTTATACTTTTCGAAAAATGTTTACTTCAAATTTGGTATGAAATGTCGTACAGTGTAAACGCTCTTACGATTTTTATGTCAAGAACAGTGAATATCCATCGTCGACCACATGATGATGTGTGATCAATCTCACCAGATGGTAAGCGATGCGCTTACCATCTGGTGAGATTGTTAAATCAAAAAAAAAAACCAATCTACCGCATAATACCTCTCTGCCTGCGTCTGTGTTTCCGAACGCATACAATCCTAAACTCTTCAAAATTAGAATGAACAGGCTTCTTCTGGGTAAGCTCGCTCCATCGTCGACTTTGTTTCTGTCATCTATGACCTAGACTAGAGTCAAGAGGAAACTCATCTTAAATAAAAAATAATATATATTATACAAAAAATCATGTATTTTCGTCAACTATTGCCACAGTTGTCAAAGATCAGACATATTTTTTCTGATATCTGGATTTCCTACCAACATTTTACAGTTTGAACCGTGTAAACTGGTTTAGGTAGCAAGTCGAGTATAACAACCAGAGAACCTTACACATTCTAAAAAAACGCTAATAAGCCATCCAGTATTGAGACTTCAGTACTACCCCAAATCACGACAAAGTCAACCAGCACCACTTCCTTAACCCATCAATCTTATCCCCAAAGCATTGAGTTCAAAATCCGACTGGTGGGCCGCAAAACAAGTTTGTAAAGTCGGTAATGAAACATGAAATATTCAGAAAGGCAGACGTCGACTGATTTCTTTCTTCGTATGTCGCTTTGAGTCATAATAGGGTAGTCCATTATTAATGTAAGGGGTCTGAGAGACGTATGGGTAACGTTTCTGATATCTGTGTGTCGATATGTTTATATTTACCTTCTGGGCTTTTTGATCCCGAGTTTGTATGAAACGCATTTTTGGAACGAAGTTCCTTAACGCGGCTTAGTAGAAACCGTCACGTAACGAAATGCCGTATGCTGCGTGTGTATCGAGCCTACTACAAGCAAATGAGCACACGAGAAAGTGTGTGCGTAGCCGGGTGCGCAACTCTCTCTTTCTCTTTCTCATTGTCCCTGTCTCTTTTTATCATATAGGTAACCATAGATCAGCCAAAGCTACTACACCAATCGATCAACGTCGATTGATCGATCGAAAGAACGTAAGGAACTTCGTTCCTGACGGGGGTCCCCCGACCGCACAATTTTTTTTTGTAAATTTGGCATGACTGTAAAGAGTTTTAAAGCATTCCTTAGACTTATTTACTTAATGGTTGAGCCGAATGGTGCTAGTGAGTGCATGCGCCTTGTTCGAGAATGGGCGCCGTCAGCTGGGACTGGTCTTTTCTTGGCTGCCACGGTTTATTTTAATTGTTTCTTTGAATTGTTCTTTTGCACGTCTTTTATCGTCGTTCTAACATATATGCTTAATTTCAATATGAATCATGTAACCATTACTATGTAAAACAATATTATTTCAAAAAGAGTTTCCGACGATTAGACGACTCGATGCTACAATAACACCCGGACTTAAAATTGAAAATTCAAAGAGAACACGAGAACTTGTGAAACTATAAAAAAATGATATTTATTTTGCAAATAGGTACCAAGTAACTCTTTTACATTTTTTTGTAATGAAAGCTTCTTTACGCGCGTTGAGCAATTTTTCAGTGAACAAAAATCATGGAGCTCGCGTCATCGTCACCGAACGCTTTTGGTGAACAAAAATCATGGAACTCGCGTCATCGTCACCGAACTTTCGCTTAGTTTTCACTTCTGTCGGCAGTCCCCAAAGACTGCCCCGCATGTTTTTTTTTTTTGGTCATTTTAATCTAGTCCTACTTACCTATCATAGGTTAAAGACCATATCTGAGGCTCAGAAGTCCAAACTTAAGGTTTTCCAAAGAGCGATGGAGCGTAGCATTCTACAAATCAAACGGACCGACCGAATCCACAACACAGTTATACGCTTCAAGACCGGCATCGCGGATGTTGGAGACAAATTTGCGAGACTAAAATGGGATTGGGTGGGTCACATTTATAGTATGCACGAGGACAGATGGGCCAGGATCGCCACGCACCACACCTCACTCCCCCCTTACTTACGAAAGTCGCATCCGTTCCCGTGATCCCCGACGTAGGTGGGAGATGGAACATCGGGGTGGTTTTAGTCCGTAAGAGTCTGATAGATCCCTTCGCCAGCCCCAGGGCGGAAGACATCCATGAGGATTTCCCTTCGAAATAAAAATAAACGCCACGCAGTGGGCGCCTGAAGATGGACGCCGCAACCGAGGCTGGCGTGATAACTTGGGCTCGTTCCTGACAGACTGGCTGGAAGAGGCAAAAGTTAGAGTTAACTGGAAAAATATGGGGGAGGCTTTTGCCCAGCAGTGGCCAACAAAAAAAAATAGACGAGGCCAGTGTTTCCTAAATTACCTAGATTTAAAAAGAAAAAATATTTACTTTTACAGAACTGGCATGCGCACAAAGTTATAAACCTAAACCAAATTTCCTTAACGATAGTGTTAGTGGTACTTAATATTAAATATGTTTGTGAAGTTAGCAATACAACAACTTAGCAATTTCAAATTCTCAGTTCAGAGCCCGGATTGAATATGTCACCTTCTTGTCACCCAGTTTTCACAACGGAATATCCATTCTTTATCTAGCTATTGATTCACTTAAAATCAGGTATGATTTATTCACAAAATCATTAGGTACCAAAAACAATCAACAAAAAAACAATGACTTAACAAAATACCCTTTTATTAATAACTCAAACGAAATTTAAATAAAAACTAATGATACACAAAGCGTTTGTCACCATTAAAAATAATTTGTATGAAATCATACAGTTCGTATGGGAGCGGTCCAAACAAGGATTTTATTGTAATCATAGATCGTTATCAAACGTAGAAGGGGATTTTTTTAATTTTCCTAATAGATTTAAATGTATGTTCTGATAGAAGTTCGTATAAGTCGACTGGTTTAAGTCCGGCCCTAGCACATTTTGAGTGTATTTGTAAAAAGGCTTTTGGCAGTGCAGTAGCTATGTGAAAGTTTGGAATTTAATTTGTGGTCTCTTGTTTCATATTTAAAATAAATCTAAAATCAAGTAGTTCAGCCGTTGGGGCATGATAGATTGACATTCAAACCTTAATATCCAAAAACTACACTAAAAAATTTCAAATATTCAGTAGTATTATAGGATTTTGTTGAGCCATCACCAAAAACAGCCTGCAGGTCTAGGTGATAGTCTAAAAAACATCACTAAGTAAAGATTTGGAATACTTATCAATTTCATGAAAGGATCATCACAAGAGGATATTATGGTTTTCTCTTAAAAAAGGGAATAAAACACTTTGTATTCCAGTTTTTTGCTGTATAAATCAAAAGACATCAAAAGATATATAATTATTTATTACTTGCTGCCGTCCGCGGCTCCTCCCGCGTGAATGTTTAGAATTATCCCAAGGGAACTTACTCCCGGGATAAAAAGAATCGTAATGTCCTAATCCAAGACATGGTCTACCCAGGTGCCAGGTTTCATCAAAATCGTTTCAGCAGTTTTGGTGTGAAAGCGTACGGACAGACAGGGTTACTTCCGCATTTATATTATGAGTATAGATAAAAAAAGATATACCTACATATTTTTGTTATTTTAGTAATTTGTCGTTTCGTTTTGAAGTCAAAGTCAATTCATTTATTTCAACTAGACCATTAAAAGGCACTTTTGAACGTCAAATTTACAGTTTAAACGTTTGACGTTTACAATAAACGTTATTTAACGTTTGCGTACAAAAAAGATGAATTAATAAATGTTATGGCAGCCTGACGCTCGATCAGGAGTTGTACAGCTATATCACACATTAACCATAATCTGACCGCACCCGACTATTGGCTGACCTCCATTGCTGTTTGTAGAGTTACATTAAATAGTTATGGTAACATGGTTTTCTGACAATATTATGTGATTTCTTTATTTCTAAGAAATAGAGGGAGGACTATCTGAAATGATAGAGAATGAATGTCCGCGTGGAATAGTTACTTGGGGCAGACATTTTTATTTAAAGATGACATTTTTATTATATGTTTTGATTATGAACTTTAGTTACGTTTCAGTCACTGAAACTGAACAGAGAAAAAATAGGTTTAACAAATGTTCGACGTGATTCTTTAAATTGGCATAACTTTTTTATTTATGAACCGATTGACATTAATCAAACACTAAATGTTAAGTGAAGCTTACCAGAATGTACTGTAGAAAACAGCAATGTACTTTACAACACATCTAAATCGAGTAAGCTGTTTCCGAGATAAGCGTGCACAAACGCACAGACAAACAGACAAAAATTCTAACAATCATTGTTTTGGGTGCTATTTGCGTTGATAAGAGTCCCAATAATATTTTTTCTCATATATCTTCCATGTACAGACAGCGGTCCGTTACATTTTTATCATATGTATATAGGATATACATAATTACGAAGATATATAGTAGGCGCCAGATAATCGTGGAATAACGGTCATTGACCCACCTACAATTATTGACATTTTTAATTTGAAAAACGGAATTAATGACACAAAGCTGCGCCAGATAAATGTGGAATAAAGTACATTGACCTTTCCCTAATAACTGTTCATAGGTACCTGAACAATTAAATATGAATCGTTTTTCATTATTAGACAATGTTAAGGATCACGAGAGATGATGATTCGGGATAGCTTTGTGTCATTAATTCCGTTTTTCAAATTAAAAATGTCAATAATTGTAGGTGGGTCAATGACCGTTATTCCACGATTATCTGGCGCCTACTATAGTCAAGTTATCCTTATCAAGCACTTCAATATCAGTCATTACAAAATACATTTGTTTGTTCTTGATAATTTAGTTCAAACATCGTTAAGATTACTGTTTATTTTCAACTTGAAATATAACAGTGATATAACATGTTACTTATCATCAATAGCCACTTGAAATTCTCTCATCATTGTCATTGAAGAATATTGCGTTTACCGCGGTTTTACTTGTTTCTGCAAATATTATTAAATCTTCAACGGCCGCACAATAGTAAAACAATGGCGTCACACCAGCCGGTCGATTATCTTAACATGTCGAAGTGAAGGCTTGGGTGAAGCGAACACGTGGTAAACTGTCAATACATATAATCAAAATGTTACGTGGTCACGACGTGAGCTGTCATTCCATCTTGATTATATGGATTGACAGCTCACCTCGTTATCACTTCACCCAAGCCTTCACTTCGACATGTTAAGATAATCGACCGGCTGTTTAAGCCCGCTCGGCCCTCGAGAGGAAGAAAACGGATGTCGATAAATGCTATACTAAAGAAGATTTTTAAATTCAGTTCTTCTTCTTCATTTCGTGTTATAAGTTAACTTTTTATGCAATTTAGCGCCCAGTAATAGCGTCAGGGGGGCTCATTCCTGCCAGGGTTGCGGAATCCTGCCAGGATTGCGGAATTTGTTCGAAAGAGTCACCGCGGCCCTGGAACGCAAAGGGCTTTAGAAGGTACACGGATGGGTTTTAGCCAGTAAGAGTCTGACACGACCTTTCGCTCCTCGCGGAAGAAGTCATTTGATGATTTCCCATCCTTGAAAAAAAAAGGGGGGGCTCATTAGGATCCATACATATTTGATATCAGACGTATCTATAAAACTCCATAATGCCAACAATAATTAATACCAAAAGAAAAGTAATAGTCAAGAATTCAATTCTACAAACGGATATAATCGTGTTATTTCAATGCACATATTTATGAGCGGCATACTTCATTTTATGACGCACTTATCTTCGTATACATTGAATGATAAATTTATCACGTTATTCGCTTATGTCAGTATAACAGATCAGACGTACTCTGGTTACAAGATTTTTAAAATGAGTTTTGTGAAAAAAGTGGTTCTTGTCACGGGAGGTAGTGCCGGCATCGGTGCTTCAACAGCAGAATCTTTCGCTAAAGAAGGTGCTTCAGTAGCCATTGTCGGAAGAAATGAAGCTAAACTAAAAGCAGTAGCCGACAAATGCAAGAAACTAGGAGCAGACACACTCACCATCAAAGCAGATGTGTCCAAAGACGAAGAAGCAGACTTAATAGTCAAGAAAACCATCGACAAATTCGGGAAACTTGATGTGCTGGTCAACAATGCTGGGGTATTGAGAGAAGCTGGTATACTTTCTGACCATTTCCTGAACACCTACGACGAAGTTATGGATATTAACATACGAGGTGCTGTCCGTATTAGCTACTTCGCTGCTCCTCACATCATCAAATCTAAAGGAAACATAATTAACGTGTCCAGTATCGCTGGGACCTGTACCACAAGACCGAACAATATAGCCTACAGGACTTCAAAGGCTGCAATGAACCATTTCACTAGAAGCCTGGCTTTGGAACTTGCTCCACATGGAATAAGAGTTAACTCCATCAGTCCTGGACCAGTCCAAACAGATATTTTCGAAGGTTTGCAAGTCAATGAAGAAATGCTGAAGAAAAACACGGCGCTGCATAGAATATCGGAGCCTAGTGAGATAGCTGATATGATTGTGTATGTAGCCAGTGATAAGGCCAAGGGTATCACTGGCTCTAATTACGTAATTGATAACGGTACTCTTTTGGTTTAATATTTACGCAAGAAAATTTTCTGTGTAAATGTATCGCTATGTATAGCGTTTTTGTTGTTTTTAAGTGTTTACCATTTATTGAATAAAATGTGTAATGAAAACTTTTTTTATAATACTACGACCGACTTCCAAATTAAAAAAAAAACACTAAGCATAAACTTTAATTTCGGAAGTCATAAAAAGTATTTTATTTTTCACTTTTAATGCTACCACTCCTTCACACCTAACAACATCACAGGTACGTCACAGGAAAGTAAAATTCGCAATTTTGTTTACTTGGATGATATATTTTCTATTTTCTCCAGATATTTTGATTTAGGAACCAAACTACTGAACTGATTTTGATAAATTTTCTATGGGACCAATCAGACGTATATCCTCTCATATGTTTTTTTTTTTTTCAAATCGGTTCATAAATGACGGAGTCATGAGGTAACAAATATAAAAAATACAAACGAATTGAGGACCTCCTCCTCGTTTTCAAGTCAGTTAAAAATTATGAATTTACGGAAGACAATAAAGTAGTATCTACCCATTGTAACTAGAATTCACATGACTGCGCTAAACAAGACAGCCTTGACGAGTGCAAGTTTAATACTTCTTACTAGACATCGAAATATGTACTAAAAAAACTGAAAAATGCACTAAAAACTCTTCACACGCTAAAAATATGCACTTATATATTTATTTTAATTAAGGACGGTACAAAAAGTAAGACACTAAAGAATTTTCTTAAAAAACTGCATAGTTTTTGTGACCATAATAATATGCAATTAAGTATTTTCCAAATTTTCGAGAGCAAATTTTTCACCTAATATTTATTTGTACGCCGAAATGGCGCCAAATTTTAAATTTTGTCCGATGACCACAGCCGGTCGATACTGTAAACATGTGAGCTGTCAATCCATACAATCAAGATGTCACATGATCACAAAGTGATCAGTCATTCTATCTTGATTATATGGATTGACAGCTCACCCGTTATCACTTCACCCAAGCTTTCACTTCGACATGTTTACAGAATCGACCGGCTATAGTCATTGGACAAAATTTAAAATTTGGCGCCATTTTTGGAGATATCTGTTTAGACTGGGTATGACCTGTGCCGTTAATGTAAGCATTAATGTTCTCCATGTCTTCAAGACTCGGTTTTTTAACAAAATAGTGTATCTTTCTACGAATCTTTTCTAAGATTGAATTGGGAAGGGCGTTGGCCAGTTCGATCATTGTTTCCAATACTTGATTTACGTAGAGGCAAGTTTTTGGTTTTCAATTTTTCAATGGCATCTCTTCGCTCACTCTCCCTGGCCAGCCAGTCAGATCAGTCAGTATAGCCAAGTATATCAAAATAAAAAAAAATCACAGTTGTAAGTAGTAATGCGTAAACAAGGCCGCGAAGTGATAGCAGATAAGATAATGACTATTCTATCTATACTTCAATTCTCTAACGTAATGTACGAATGTAGCTATATAAACCTATAATTTTTTTAACAATTTGCTCTTATTCTTGGGCCAAAGCAACCACAATGTGGGTTCCAGAAAACGTCCGGCGGAATCGCGGCTGACCCAGGCGAAGATGGCGAGACGAACTTGACGCCTATTGAGAGGATTGGTACACATTAGCCCTGAGCTGGGAAGAATGTAAGGAAGAAAGGGAGGACTTTGCCTTGCAGTGGGATGGAATACGCTAAAAATAAAGAATAAATAAACACGTACTCTTTAATAAAGATTTCCCTATCCAACTAAAATACAATATGGTGTCAATTTCGTAAAATGTATTTGTTTACAAATTGCTTCGCCAAATAAATAAAAAAACTTACTTCAACAATAAACCGTTATCAATAACATAACAAGACCCGGTCACACTCCTAGCCTTATCACTGGCTAGGTACAAGATTATGTCTCCAACCTCATCAGCATCCGATGATCGTCCTAATGCGGTCATACTTGCAGGATTTTCACCCTGCAGTAATTCTAGAGGCACGCCGGAACTCGTCATTATGTCAGTTATAACTGGTCCAGGATTGACAGAGTTCACTCGCACGCCAGAAGGTGCCAGTTCCATAGCAGCAAATCTTGTGAAATGATCCATACCAGCTTTTGAGACGCTGTAAGACATCATTCCTGGTACTTTAACTAATGTAGCAGCAATACTTGATACGTTGATGATGTTGCCTTTTGTTTGTATGAGGTACGGGACTGCTAGGTTGGTGATTAAGATGACGGGGCGAAGGTTCGTGTTCATGACCTCGTCGTAGTTCTGTAGTAGATTGGGTTGCAGTATACTCGCGAACCTCAAAATGCCAGCGTTATTGACGAGGACGTCGAGTTTCCCGAACTTGTCTACCGTTTTTTGGACGATTGTCTTCGCTTCCTCTTCTTTGGAGACGTCTGCTTTGATAGTGAGAGTGTTGGATCCATGTTGCTCACAACGTTTAGCAACATCCTTTAGTTTTTCTTCATTTCTTCCAACAATGGCAATAGAAGCCCCTTCCTTGGCAAATAACTCTGCAGTAGCTGCTCCAATACCGGCGCTACCGCCTGTTACTAATACCACTTTGTTTGCAAACATGTTAAAGTACTGTACGCCACAAAATTTGGTGGCTTACTAATGTTAACGTTACTAACGTTTCAAAAATATCGTTTTATCACGTTAAATTAATCATATCTTCGACTGTTTGATTAGTCGTTAGGGATAAGTAGTTAACTATGACTCATTCGAGTTAAAGGTTTGTGAGGAAGTGATAATGACAAGTATTTTTTAATTTCTGCCATTTACTTACATTGGATATTGTTTTTTATATTCCAGTTTATTACATCTTAGTTTTATATTGCGTTTTGATGTTCTTTTTTTCAGGTTGTCTTTTTATCCTAAACAAATTGAATTCTTTACTTTTCCTCCACCTTGCGTCGTTTTTCCTATACTGAGGGTTATGACCATATATGGTAGTGTCTATGATTGCCGTACATATTGCTGGAGAAACATCTTCAGCAACATGTATGGCATTATGCGGTGGCGAACAAGTGAAGAAATATAATCAAGAAGAAAGTTTGGAAACCATCCATCATTTATGTGAAATGTTACTAATTTTTCTTTATCACTTCGTCACATACCTTAAACTAGTATCAGTCATAGTACACAATAATCTTCCAACTACTTATCACTCATATTAAATAAACGTAGATATGAAACATAAAGCATGATAAAACGAGTTTTTTTCGTCTTTGGGTTAGTAAGACATCACATTTTGTGTTGTACAGTAGTACCATGTTTGCAAATAAAATAGTCATAGTTACGGGTGGTAGCGCCGGCATCGGAGCAGCTACTGCAGAGTTGTTTGCTAAAGAGGGGGCTTCGGTTGCCATTGTTGGAAGAAATGAAGAAAAACTAAACGATGTTGCTAAACGTTGTGAGCAGCATGGAGCAAATACTCTCATCATCAAAGCAGACATCTCTAAAGAAGAGGAAGCAAAGACAATCGTCCAAAAAACGGTAGACAAGTTCGGGAAACTCGACGTCCTCGTCAATAACGCTGGCATTGTGAGATTGGCGAGTTTATTGGAACCAAATCTACTACAGAACTACGATGAAGTCATGAACACGAACCTGCGTCCCGTCGTCCTCATCACGAACCTAGCAGTCCCGTACCTCATAGAAACAAAAGGCAACATCATCAACGTATCAAGTATTGCAGCTACAGTAGTGAAAATTCCAGGCATTTTGTCTTATAGTGTTTCCAAAGCTGGTATGGATCATTTCACAAGATTTGCTGCTATGGAACTGGCACCTTCTGGCGTACGAGTGAACTCTGTCAACCCTGGACCAGTTATAACTGACATTATGGCGAGTTCTGGTATGGCTTCAGAATTACTGCAGAGTAGAAATATTTCAAGTATGACCGCATTAGGAAGATCTTCAGATGCTGATGAAGTAGCTGATATAATCTTGTACCTAGCCAGTGACAAGGCTAGGAGTGTCACCGGCTCGTGTTATGTTATTGATAACGGCTTTTTGTTGAAATAAACGCTTTAATTTCTTGATAATTAGCAATGTTTTAACAGATGTGTTTAAATTGTGATGGTATAGAAATGCATGAATGAAAACCATAAATTGTTGTTTCTTGTTATGTGATTGGTTAGCAAGATAATCAATGATCCACCAGATGGTACTCGTAGGTACCGATCAGAGCACACGCCGATACGGACGGCGGCGGTAAGACCGCTCTTTGGGGAGTGGCTGGAGAGGCATCACGGCATCCACACCTTCCGTCTGACACAGGTACTCACCTGACATGGCTGTTTCAGGAGGTACCTGTTTCGGATTCAGCGGGAAGACACGCCCGGGTGTCAGCACTGCGAGGATCGCCCAGAGGATACTGTGGAGGTCTGCCCTGCTTGGGCGGAGCACCGCCTTGTCCTCTTCCAGGCGATCGACGGTGGCAACCTCTCGCGTCCGGTCCTGGTTGAATTCATGGTCCGGAGCAAGAAGGCTTGGAAAGCGGTAACTTCCTTTTGCGAAGCAGTAATGCTAGCGAAGGAGGAGGCGGGCCGCGCGAGGGAGAGACAAGGCCTTCGTCCAAACCACCGCTACAGGAGAAGACGCCCCTTGCGTCGGGAGTCGCAGGGCGATCCCCGACTACCATAGGCGCGGGCCTGTGGACGGCGATCGTTGGGTGGCTCTCTGTCCGATCACCACCACTGATGGCGCGTTGTGATCCACGCGCGCCTCAATGAGATGTCAGCTTAGGAGACGGGGCCCGCTACGGCCAGAGCCTGCCAGGGTTGCGGAATTAGTTCGAAAGAGTCACCGCGGCCCTGGAACGCAAAGGACTTTAGAAGGAACACGGATGAGTTGACACGCCCTTCCGCCCCACCCAGAGCGGAAGTAGTCACTTGATGGTTTCCCATCCCATTTAGTAAGTAGGTTGGGAGTAAGTAGGTAAGGAATACTTTTCCATGTCAATATTTTTGGTCATCATTAAATTAGATAAGGTTGGTGTTTCCTAGCTGACTGCCCTTAGAAGAAACACCGAAACAAACTCAGAGGTCAAAGTATTTGAAATGTATAGTGCTTGTTACATTACAAGCACTACTACATGTCTGTCTGTTACTCTTCACGCTTAAATCGCTGAACCTATGGGGCCTTGCCCCTAAATCATGTTCAGTACATTAAAAGTCGTTTTTCCTGAATTTCTCCTATTTTCTACACTCATCTTTCATCCAAATAAATCCTTTAATAATAGTCACATTGATAAATGTCATTTTTGCAAAATTTAAAACTTCTCTGAAAGCTAACGCTAGCAGTAGAAAGCCAATAAATTCAAGTGTGAACATGTGATAAACTTACTTTATTAACAAACAGACCCGCGATCGGAAACTAGACACGTAAAACCTAAAGTACACTCACAAACAGAACGCTCTCGATATTTAGGTAAATCAAACATAACGTGTCACCGAAGTTCACTAATAGCCCGCACGCATGCAATGTAACCGTTATAAATATTACTACTCTAATATATTTCTGTTGGCGCGTGTACCTGTGGCATTTTAATGTTAATTGACTAGTGTTCGCGGTTGTACCATGTGTTTAATTATAAATCTTTTTTTGATTATGAATGTATACGCGTTTGACTTCGGGTGGGGTATTTAAGGGCCAACGATATCTTGGTATTCTTTTTTTTGATATTGGACATGCGAGAATTGTATTCTCATGTTTTGATATCGTTTGATCAATGCCAGGGAATTTAATATAGTAACACGTCTTGTTCCTAATAATAATAACTCCAGTACAAGAAAACTTTACCTGTGCACACGCTTTATTCTTGTCAAAGTCAATTCATTTATTTCAACTAGATCATTAAAAGGCACTTTTGAACGTCAAACTTACAGTTTAAAATTAAAATATAAGTGACTCTAGTCTTGTCAACGACGACGATACAATCGCAAATAATCATCATTTTAAATTTCGTCCAGAGGCGTGCAATTTAAATTGTTATCGTGTTCTGTCTGATATATTATAATTTGCAAGTACATGTAGTAAAATTTTAAATGATGATAATTTTCGATTGTCATGGTCACTATAATTACCATCAGATAGTTTCAGTCAAATCTGAAAGAATGAGTGTCTTGATTATGTTAGAGCTATGCTATAAAGGCTCAGATAATATTCTCCACTTTAATTAAGACATGACTATTTGCCACAATTTGGCAATCGATTACTTGGACGACACCCATGTGAACTGTAAAAATTTACCTAATTAAGATCTTGTTAAACACATGTGACTGCAATAAAGATTTGATTTGAATTGAATTGGATTTAGGCCTTCTCTGGGCGGAGCAGAAGGGAGATTCAGACTCTTACTGACTAAAACCTATCCGTATTCCTCCAAATGCCCTTTGCGTTCCAGGGCCGCAGTGACTATTTCGAACAAATTCTGCAACCTGGATTTAGGCCTGGATATAAATTTTTAGGCCTGGGAATAAAAACATCCTAACTGTCTGAAATCATCAATCTTAGTACTAACGCAATAATAAACTGCCATACCAATGAACTCAGCCTAGCGCAGTCCTAAGCTGGACATGGGCCTCACCCAAGCTGTACCGCAACACCCAAACGTGCGCCTTCCGTATCCAGTCTGTCCCAGCCACCTTTCCGCGTCATGGGTTCACCAAGCCTTGCAAGTAGTATAACTGTCATAATGGTTTTAACCACTCCAATATCACATACAAAAAAAAACATAAAATAATTGAGGAGCGTCGGAACAAAAACCGATAAATCACATTGTTGTTTTTTGTGAAAAAGTGTAAAAATATGGCCAAGTTCATGGTTTTCTAATTTAGAGTTAAACAAAATCTATCAATTTATTGGTGTTAGCATCACTGTTTGGAAACCTAAATACTGTATTCGTGACTGTGGTACCTGTTGAGGTATAAAAAAAATGAAAATGGATATATCGATTATTGACCAAACCAACTGGATTTATCGGTTTTTGATAAAACAAGGTAGGATATATCGGTTTTTGATAAAACACTGTATGAAAATGTTAGGGATTTATCGGTATCTGTTCCGATCATCATCGTTGATTAGTACGATTGATGTATTTATCGGTTTATGTTCAAATCCGTGTATTTTGCGGACGAATTTAGAGCGGATTTATCAGTTTTTGACCGGGTTACATTTGCCATAGAGCAAGATATGTACGAGAACAACCAATTGGCATCATAAAAAAAAAATGACAAAATGTGATTCATCGGTTTTTGTTCCGACGCTCCTCAATTAAGGTCAGCAACAATATAATAATAAATCATGCGACAAAACAATCAAATCTAATACGTACCGCCCAAATCCTCGCCCACTAGTTGAGAGGACATATTTTATTAATTACCTTACCGCGTTATCACGAAATATTACCTTTATGTCCCATATTTGCATATCGTGTTAGTCTATACGAGAATGTGGGCGCGCCGAGCATGCGATGACCGGGTTAAGGCACAGGCGGCAGCGGGAGCGGATTAGATATACGAGTGCTATTTAACGTGGTGCCGCTGCTTGTGGTTTTGGCACGTTTCCCATTGACACCTATGTGGACCATTTTTTCGATGCCTAATGAGTTCTTCCCCTCCCCTTTTTTGCAGTATTAGTTTTAATTTAAATCGAGTTCGAGACTCGTTTGAGTATTTTACACCATTCCTCATAGTTTCAGTTTTGGCCATCCATGTCCATTTGAAAAATTCACCCTGTATTCATCGGCAAAAAAAAATGTCGAAGAAAAAAAAATCTGCGATAAAGATTGTTAACACTTCCAAAATTTTTGGAATGCATTGCCAAAATGTCATGGACCTCATGACATTTTAGTAGTTAACGCTCTTCCAAATAATATATTGGACTTTTAGAGACTCTCAATTTATCTAAATCCACAATTCGAGATGAGAGCAGATAAAGAAAAATAAAATCTTTGAAAGAAACCAATAAATGATTCAGTCCGTTAATTTTTCAAGTTTAATTTATAAGATGCGTGGCCCTAATTTTTTTAAAATCAAATGGATTGAATGACGCTCAGGTACTAGAAAAACCGCTTTACTCTTATAACTTAAACTGTGTCATATATTTGATGGAAATTTGGGCGTACCCATCGAAATACGAGCGCGACTGTCCTCGCGTTCGTTTTAATGATTTTGATAGACGCGCGATTCGTAGCCATATTTGTATAAAAGCTTTTTATTTGATTAATTTTTGGTTATTACTATGGCTATCATTGGTTTATTTTCCGCAACAAAATATCTATTGCCTTGACATCATGATGTTATGTTTGTGAATTAACAGTTTGTGTTTTTTAGCAGTGGCGGTCCAGTGGCTAATATCCCAACTTTCGAGTTTGCGGTATTTATTCGAAAGAGTCACCACGGCCCTGTAACGCAAAGGGGTGGATGTATATGTTTTAGCCAAGAGGGGCATCGGCAAAGTCAGGCTTGTCGAGTCTGGCTAGCATCTCAGCGTCGGTCGATACGCCTAGTTGCTAGCCTGACGGCTTTCTATTCGTTTCATTTTGAGGAGTTTGCGACGGAACTGCATAGTTTAATTCCGCCAAGCCCGTTCCATCATCGGACCACAAGACGTACGGTGATGCGCCACGGTATATGGTGGAAATCTCACCAACACGCACAAAACGATTTGGGAACACATTCATTGTGTGTACAGCTGAGGAGTGGAATTCCCTGCCAGAGTCTGTGCCTGATAGCTACAACCTGGGAGTCTTTAAGTCAAGAGTAAGGTTACTTCTAGGCACGCGTGCTCCATCTTCAGCCACATCATCGCTTACTTTTTTTTACTTAGTTAAGATAGTGGTCAAACGCGTGCCGATTAACAGTAAATATAGAAAAAAGTCAGTAAGAGTCTAACACTCCCTTACGCTCCGTCCTGAGTCCTTTGATGAAATCCCATCTTTAAAAAAAAGGTCATAGGTTTGAATTTAGGAAACCAGCATATCCTAGAATCCAACATTATGTGACATCTACCAATCCCCGGAACCCGCGAGGTGGACAAATGTCTCTTCTTTGTGAAAAGGATTTACATTCGAATCCCTCTCATAGATCTCATAGACAGGTGGCCTGACTCCTAGCTATGGAAACATTATGCTACGTGTACGGTCTCGCGGGTCGTTTGAGCCAACCTGAGAAGTTCATAACCCTGTTACCTCCACCACAGGTTAAACTTGAAGCACACATCAATTAGACAGTGTTAATAACTCGAACCAGCGTGTAAGCAATGGTGGGGCACAAATCGTTAGTGTCAACAATGGTCAGGAACTTGCTCCGCAAATATTCTACCTTTGGACGTGTCTTGGAGTAGTGGGCCTGTGGAGTGAGGTAAGGAGGGGACTGTCCTGAAAGTAATTCGATATTTACTCCGGATATAAGTGAGAGTAACGGTCCTTGTTCTGTTGATATTAGTATTGCAAAAACCTTACGATTGATATTAATATTGCTAGATTGTAAACTCTCGATACATTGTGAACGAATCATTTTTAAAGTGATTGTCAAAATGCAGGGAAATCGGAAGTGTTTTTAACAATTGCAACTGCGATGTGGCCGGCCGATTCTGTAAATATGTCGAAATGAAGGCTTGGGTGAAGTGATCACGAGGTGAGCTGTCAATCCATATAATTAATATGTCACGTGATCACGAAGTGTGCTGTCATGCCGTCTTGATTATATGGATTGACAGCTCACCTCGTGATCACTTCACCCAAGCCTTCACTTCGACATGTTTACAGAATCGACTGGCTGAACGCTCCTTAAAAACACGAAAATTGTCCCTATATAAAAACACTTGTCAATACATTTTGGACACTAACTGGTGGCGTCCTATAGACATAAGTGCTAATTTTTACAAATATAATTATTTTCGTAGCTCGATTAAAAAGGTGTAATGATGAAACCCGTTGAAAACCATGGTCACTCTACACCCAAAACTCAAAATGTACAACTTGGACATAGTTGCTCACAAGAGCGCCGCAAGGGTTATTGTTTGATCTCTAATCAATCCAGGGGTGGAGAAGTTTCCAGGGGTGGCTAATTAGGGATTATGTATGAATTCGAGTGTTTGGACAAGATTTTAGGGTTATGCTGGTATGGGAGACCGGAGACCGAAGAGCATGGGCTTTTAGAGCTTACAGCTGAGGAGCGAAATTCCTTGTCAGAGTCTGTGTTTCCTGGTAGCTACAACCTAGGGTTCTTTTAGTTAAGAGTGAATAGGTTAGTTTAAGGAAAACGTGGTCTATCGTCAATCATATCTTTTTATCAGGTGAGTTGTGGTCAATCGCGAGTTTAACACTACTACCTGGTAAATTTTAAGTCAAGAATGCATAGGTTACTTCTAGGCAAGCGTGCTCCATCTTCGACCACAGTGGTTAAACGCGACCCTACCAATAAAAAAAAACGTGTGCGTCTCGAGACATCCGACAGAAGTGATAACTTAAACTAATCTAAGTTGAACTATTTAATATGGGATGCGAGTGAGAGAGGAAGAGCCTGCCTTCCGCTGCCGTATGCGTGAGAGAAAGGGAAGCCAGACAGATTGGCGCCGTAACGCGTTACGTTACAAAGCGGTTTACCCTCCCATAAGAAGTTATCACTTAAAAAGTTTTCTTCTATATTTCTAAATAAATAATCCAGTTACTATTCCTACTCTTTCTCTGTCCATGCACTTAGATTGTGGAACTCACTTCCGCCTAGCATTCGAGATTTAAAATCATTTTCTGTTTTAAAAAAACGAGTTAAAGCGCACTATCTTTAGTTTAGTTTAAAGTTTTTCTCCTGTATCGTGGGTGCGTTTACAAACATACAAACTCACATACACAAACAGCCAAACCCGAAACGACTATCTGTAGGCCATACAAATATTTGTTCCGTGCGGGAATCGAACCCGCGACACGCGCCGCAGCAGTCAATCGCTCAACCACTGCGCCAATCGTGTCGTCGTTAATATCTATTTATTTATTATGTAAGTATATTTTCGTATTTTATTTGTGCTTTAGTTTAACGCTTAACATATTCTTCTTGTGTTGTTCTTACACACTATTGTCCATATTTCTTTTTTATTTCTCCTAATGCAGGTCTGTTGGAAGAAATTTCGTTAGAAATAAGCACACAGTGCTGCGTTCCAAAACAAAAATCGCCGACGTCACGCAAAAAGCAGTCAAACTAAAATCGGACTGGGCCTGCCACGTTTGCCGTATGTCGAACGGTTCATGGGCTAAAGCAACCACAATGTGGGTCCCAGAAAATGCCCGACGACATCGCGGAAGACCCAGGCGAAGATGGCGGGACGAGCTTGACGCCTATCGGCAAGATTGGTCCACCCTTGCCCAAAGCCGGGAGGAATGGAAGGAAGAAAGGAAGGCCTTTGCCCTGCAGTGGGACACAATTGGCTAAAATATATAAATATATATTCTATGGGACCAATCGGACGTAGGTATATCTTTTCACATGAAAAAATTTTTTTTTAAATCGGTTCATAAATGACGGAGTTATGAGGTAAGAAACATTAAAAAAAAATACAACTGAATTGAGAACGTCCTCCTGTTTTTGAAGTCGGTTCAAAAGAAACAAGTATAAAATGACATCAGTAGATATATTTATTATAGTCTCACATAATATCCATTTCAAAGTATGAACATACATATGGGTTCATAAACATATGTGTTAGTAAATATTTACCTCGACTACCAACTTTCCAATATCGTGGCGCAACAGTTGCTCAACTATAACTGTGGTCCGACTCCGTAGGCTCGGGTTCAATATTTGTGTTTCACAATAGCTTCGTATCGAAAAGTTTCCCCGGCTATATCATCGCGAAGTAATAAGGACACGGAATAATGCGCGTATGAAGTGTTTAAGATCCTGATTGTTTAGTCCTTAATATTTTTATTCCTCTTTAAAAACACCGAAGACAATATGTGACGGGAATCAGCTGAACTTGAGAAGCTCGCAGGACCGGTCGATATGGCCATAGTTAGGGTAAGCCTTTGTCACCAGACGAAATATTACGGCTGAAATTTATTGATGTTTTTTTAGACGTGATATCGTCTAATAAATCGATGAAAGCCTGCTGCACGCACGAAAAAGGATGACTCATTGTAACGTTACGATCATTTCATCAATGTTTAGTTATGACGTTGTCACCTTAAACTATCGTCCGTAAACCTACTTTACAGATCACCAATTTTTTTTAATAATTTGTTTGTCAATTGGCAAAACATAGCGCACTACCAAGTTTTAAGATCTTGTTTGTAATTATTACCTATGTTTAACAAATAAATGATTATGATATGAAAGTGTAAATTTTAAGCTGGGTTTGCCCAGTTGTGCTGTGCTGTTTCGTGACACCTTCTGACGCAGTGTTGGCTAATCAAAACTTATGCTGTAATACGGAGTAGGCTTGAAAGAAAACCATTTCATTGATGTATCCTTGTGTGTAGACTGCATGCTATGGTTATACTTAATTAAAAAAATATTATGTATTTAAACTCGCCATAGAGCTGTCAAGCCTATAAGCTAAATATACCTTTGGGCCAACTACATAGATTTTAGTAATGATACATTGTGATTTTAATTTGTGCACACTCATAATTTTTTTTTAAGAAACGAATTAAACTTTTTTCCGCAACCGTGGCAGGTACTGACCCAAGTGGGCCCTATCTCATATGCTAACATCCTGACTGGCCTGCTTTTCTCGTTGCCGAGAAAATGCTACGGAGTGTAGGGAAGCTACATGCCAAATTTCAGCTTTCTACGACCAGTAGTTTCGACTGTGCGTTGTCTATCAGTCACTCACTCAGTCAGTCAGTAGCGGAAGAATTTTATACATTATATTGATTGATAAAATTCTTTTAAAATACCACCCAACTATTTCATGACATCATGAACGAAGTTTGCATGGTATGACAGTACGCACGACATAAGGTTAGCTCTCCATCTACTACCTCCTCCGGGTCTCAAAGTTCATCATCTGCCGTCTGTAGTATTGACTCTAACTTACATCGTTCTCATATTGAGCTAGTTGTTGCTTGTATAAGGGTACTAGGTTCACTCGCTAGCGAGTATCGCATCTAAGCGGACTTTGATTATTATTGTCATTTGGATTAGACGAGGAGCTCGTGGCTAAATAATGACAGCCGCATGGGTTGATATTCGCGGGCCTGCGGACGGCGAGCGTTTGGTGGCTCGCTGTCCGATCACCACCAGGCCCGGGTCGATGGCGCGTTGTGTTTCACGCGCGCCTCAAAGAGATGTCAGCATAGAGGACGGGGCCCGCTAGGGCCAGAGCCTGCCAGGGTTGCGGAATTTGTTCGAAAGAGTCACCGCGGCCCTGGAAAGCAAAGGGCTTTAGAAGGAACACGGATGGGTTTTAGTCAGTAAGAGTCTGACACGCCCTTTCGCTCCACCCAGAGCGGAAGAAGTCATTTGATGATTTCCCATCCTTAAAAAAAAAAAAATGGGTTGATCTTTGAGGTTAAGCAACACTTGCCGAGGTCGGTCAGTGGATGGGTGACCACCTTAACGTACAGAGAGTCTTTCGTGCCTCGGAAAGCACGTTAGTTTGTCGTGTTAGTCGTTTGTTGCGGCTGTCTTTTTTTGATCTTTGTTAGTAGTTACGGATAACCAAATAAGATGTCTAAATAAATTTTATAATTATAATTAAGTAAATTAATATTAAGGACATGTTTTAAAATTAATAATCGATTTACTCAAACATTAAATGTATCGTTTTTGCTGTGCCCTTCAGGCTGCGTATTTGCTCCTTAGCTTTAAGTCCATTGTAAGATCTTCACACATTATGGAATGCAAATAAAGATATGAATATGAATTGTCAGAAGCCAGAAAATCTGTCACCAGTCTTGCCAAGAAGTACCATGTACCATGGTTTCCGGACATCAGATAGGCAGTCGCTCTATGTAAAATACTGGTGTTCAGCTGAATCCTATTTGTCTAGAATCCGACTCCAATACAGTTCGGAAAAGGCTAGGCAATAGGCAGACGATGTTTTAGTCGGCCACGAGATGGAGTCAGGATTTATGACTCCTTATCCTGAAGCCATGATGAGTAGGCTTTATGGGGATTTTTATTTCACAGCCCAGAATAGATGGTATTTCTTTGAATTATCTTTACTCCGAATCAGTTTCGGTATAATTATGATGTGGCACGTAACACAAAAATTAACTATAGAAAACGCCAGGAGAAGAACTACTTAACTGGACTGGACTACTCACAGGACCGTAGATACACTTGAGACAAGGGGATCCTATATCGCCAAAAATCTTCAAAGTGTTGCCACAGTCGATAATTAGAATCACCACTATTTAAATGTAAACCTTTCTTAAATCTCCCACTCCCTTCAATACGAAAAAATCATGTTAAACCCAGTTCATAAAACGGTGTCCACTATTTCTAAGGCCTTTTCCAACTGTGATACCGAAAGTCGCAATCGCGGCTTTGAATGCAATGAATGCGGGTTTATTAGGCGGTGTTTACACTGACCGGAAGACGTTTCTTTCAATGCCATGCTCGGACCGGCAAGTCAATAGGACATCATTACATGCCTGGGATGGTGGAGTGCGTTTAGACGGGATAGTGGGCCAGTTGCTTAGGTGATTTACTGGCTTTAAAAAGCTAGAATTTGATGTGGTTGAAATGACGACTACAATAAAAACATTTATATAATTATGTCGAAGCCTAGCTAGCCACTACTAGCTTAATAATTAACTTCGCCATTTAATCAGCGACTTAAGTGACATCTTTGTTTCAATAGCGTTTAATGACTTACCCATGTCACTGATTAAACGGCGCAGTTAAATGAACAGGCTATGCTTTTGATGAAACGGCTGATAAAGCTAGTTGGCTGCGATCTAAACATTACTCTTGAAAGGCAACTTAACTAACCAACTAGAGAATTCCGGAGTTTTTTGGTTCATTTATAATTTCTGACATGGTTAGGTAGTATTATATGGCCGAAGCCCCAAGAGATAAATACATGCGTTGATATGCCACAAACCTAAAAATATACAATAAAAAAAAACATAACAAAAATGTTCTCAGAGTTTTTTTATAAAACCCACGCTTGTGCTAGTAAGTAGGAGGCAAGTCAGCTATCCCATTCAAACGGTCCTCCATTGGTATTCGCTCAGAGTCGGTCAACATTTGTCCAGCGCTGAAAGGTACGGAATGACCATCTGTAGTCTTATGACCACTGTGAATACCATGTGGCCATTGAAACCAGCCTTTGATAGATTGAATACTCGATTGCAAGGGGAAATGACAGTATTTCCCGAAGGGTTAAGCAGAAAGAGGTACAACCACATTTCCCGTCCAATGTCTGTCAGGTACCACTATTAAACAATCTATTCTACCAGTTATGGGTTATTGAGTAGCTCGTGGTTTAATAATAACAGCACCAGGCCACGGTTTGATCTTCGAGAAAACAAATCTTGCTAAGGCGGGGCGGGGGTGAACCTTTGGGATTTTCTCTATTGTGCACCTTAGGAAGCAATGATAAACTTTAATAATGAGTAAAATAAAAAAAAAGTATGTGCGAGTCGGACTCGCGAACGAAGAATTCCGTACCATTATGTATAAAAACGGCAAAAAAACACGTTTGTTTTTACAAATATATATTTAAAAAAAAATAATTATTTATTTTTAAAGTGAATATATAACTAAATATTCTGTGAATATTTCAAGCGTCTAACTGTTGCCGTAATCAATATCGAGCAAAAACTCACGTTTGTTGTATGGGAGCCCCCTTAAATATTTATTTTATACTATTTTTTAGTATTTGTTGTTATAGCGTCAAATGATATACATCATCTGTGAAAATTTTAACTGTCTAACAACCACGGTTCATGAGATACAGTCTGGTGACAGACGGACAGCGGAGTCTTAGAAATAGGATCCCGTCGAAAAAGGTTTTCCAACCGATAGGTCCTGTAGCCCGCAAGGTTCTTTTGTTTCTCTACAATATTGCCACCCCATCAGTATCAGTTATTTCCTTGAATAAAACAAGAGTACCACCACGGGGTATCTCTGGATATTAAAATATTGATTACAAGAAGGCGATACTTTCGGTATCATTATTTGCATAACACGACTTTATTGCCACCTTCAAGATACCCCTAACACTGCATAATCAGTTGACATGCTAAAATAAATCTTATTTGGGAAACGTTGGGTTGGTAACTGACTGAAGGTATGTTTGCTGTATATCAAGGCAATTTCTGTGAAGAAACACGAACCACCAACCAACCAACCAATTGTGTTGATTTTTTTTTTCCAATTTTTTGTCGTTATTTTATTGATAATTTTATTTTTGATATCTGATGAATATCTTATGGTTCAGTTGGCACAGTTCGGTTCGTTTTTACATTACAAAAATTGACGGAGAAATTTATTCAAATCTATGGTTCTTCGGGTTTAGACAACGTGAGAATTTCTATCGCCAAAATAATTACGATTGTCAAACATGTTTGAAATAGATCACAGGACATTTTGATAGTGCATACTTACATTAGACGATTTATAATAATAATGAATCTTTATTTCAGACCATACGAGGTCTACATATATTCGCATTTAAAAAGAATCAATTTGTTTAAATAATAAAAATGATAAAAAATATAATTAAATAAATAAAAAAAAGTCAAAAGTTAAAAATAAAATAAAATGTCCCTTTTCTAGGTCATCTTTTCGTTAATTAAACTTGGGAAAGAAATGCGAAGACAAAGTAACTACGAAAAAAAGGATTTTTATGAAGAAGTGCTGAGAAGATTGCATTTACTTCAACAGTTGTAGATTTTTATAAAAAAAGTTTTTAATAAAATGCACTAATCCCAAACACACAAAAACACAGTGTCACCAGTTGGAAAGCCGTCGGTGACAAAAGGGTTAAGCCAAGCTCCAACCCTCGAAATGTTTGTATAAGGCAATTATTCTATTGTCATTTTATTTATATTTCCCCGAGTTATCGCGGGAATATCTTCTAATAAACTTTAAGATGGGGCCGCCAAGAATTCTAAGTGTTGTTTTATGTTAATACAAAATTATAGTTATCAACGTCTAAACTTTGATTTCGTTAATTTAAATACTTCTGAGTTATTGTGTCCGCTCGTTGTGGGTTTATTGTGAATTTTAATTTTTGTTTAGATTTGTTGGTGGCAGTTTAACTTTTTCATTTAAGGATCATGTTACTTACCTGTCAAGGTAAACAGGGACAGGGTGATTTTTTTGAACTCCAAAATAAATAAGGAACTAGTGGACGTCATGCGGTTTTACCCGCGTAGTTCCCGTTTCCGTGGGAGTACGGGAATAGAATATAGCTTATGTTACTCGCTGATAATGTAGCTATCCATTGCTGAAAGAATTTTGCAAATTGGTCCAGTAGTTTTTAAGTTAATTTGTTACATACAAAAATACAATTCTTTCCTCTTTATAATATTACAATAGAGTATAGTCAAGAAGATAGCGAAAATTTTACAATCGAAAGTCTGCAATAAAAAACTGAAGTAGGAACAGCTCATATATTATGTCATTGTGTTTTTAAATAGATTCAAAGTTATTTACACGAAAATCATTTTTTTCCATCCTTGTCTCTTTTTGCAAGCAATCGAGTACCTAAATAATTGTCGTATTATTTTCTTAAACTAGGTATATTTCGTACTGTGTGAAATGTCAATTTGAATTTTACATTTAGGGCCGATTTGTCAATAGTCAGATAATTGTTAACTAAGGAATAAAAATTGCAGTTTCAATATCTTATCTTCTTCTTCTTCTTCGGACAACTCACACACGGTCTTCCGATCCCAAACTAGGCAGAGCATGTGCTATGGCAACCAGACAACTGATAAACATACTAATATATTTCTAAATACATACATATTTTAGACAAATTACACCCAGACACAGAACAAACGATCATGCTCATCACACAAAGATTTGTCCTGGGTGGGAATCGAACCCACAACCTCCGGTTTAGCAGCCAGGGTCACTAACCACTCGACCAACAGGCCAGTCACCATATATTCATATTTCAAGCATAAAATACGTGACCATTGAAAATTCAGCCATAAGACCCTGTCCCACTAACTTAAAAACAAACAAAATTAAGTTAATCAAAATAAACAGGTATCAAAACGCAAGTGCGGGTTATAGCGTAATGTATCAATGGAAAGACACCACGAGTTAACAAAAAACTTGGCGAAGTTACGTTAACTGCTCAACTCTGCCACTTTGTTTTACTTGTCATCACAAGCTTTATTTAAGGCTGACGTTAAGATGATTTTACACTGGGGTGAAGATCGCTGCGTTTCTGAAAAGTTTTTTTTTTTCGTTTAGTGATTACGATTCCAAGGTTCGGGGAAAAGAATTGCTGCTCACGTGAATTACTACTGCAATTTTCGTAACAAGCAGACTTCATTATTTTGGACTTCCAAACGATTTACCATCTATCTATATAACCTTTAATTATCCAAGAGTCAAAAAATTGGTCTTCAAAAATGCTAATAATAAATTATTAATTAAAAAAAAATCCATATAAAACAAGTTTTTTTTTTCGTATTCGTCTAACCTCATACTATTGTAGTCTTTGGCAAACGCATTTGCCCATATCATGGGGATGCATAAAAATAATTAGTCCGCCATCTTTGGGAGTCCGCCATTTTGCATTTAGAAGCGTGCATTGTCACCCAAACCAAATGTGTTGGCAAAATTTCAGCTCAATCCTTTATTTTTCAATTCAGTTGCAACATGAGATCCATGTACTGACTAAGAACAAAAAAAACTTTAACCAAGAATAGCTCCGTCTCCCTTCCACACCGGAATCATGATGATTTTGAGATGTCTTAGTAGGGGTCCAGGTACCCTGGGGTTTTTAGATCATTATGCCTTTACAAGGTTTTTATTTTAAGGATGGGAAATCATCAAATGAATTCTTCCGCTCTGGGTGGAGCGGAAGGGCGTGTCAGACTCTTACTGACTAAAATCCATCCGTGTTCCTTCTAAAGCCTTTTGCGTTCCAGGGCCGCGGTAACGCTTCAATGGTGACATCGCTTTGTGGCGCGCGTGAAACACAACGTAATGTGACTGGTGATTTTAGCTGCTACGGGAATTTTTTTACTGTCTTAACTGTTAAGGCAATAAAAAAATCCCATCCATATCATTTTATTGTTAAGGCTTAACAAGCTTAAAAGTAAAAAATCCCGTAGCAGCTAAAATCAGTCACATGATAATCTCAGCAAGTGTAAAATGCCCTTAACAGGTTATGCTAATAAAATGATATTGTTTTCTTTAGAAAGTGCTATTAATTAAGAAGTGAGGCAGTGGCATTTTATTAATCCCCAAAACTCGGGAAGACCTATTAATGTTGAAAACTTTGCCTCTTTAAAAGACACAAGGTGTTACTAGAACAATAAAATACAATATTATTTATCTTTAGATAATAATTCACAATTTTTATGGCAATTCTTGAGGAAAGTTTTGTTTTTTAAATGGACTTATTTTTCCAAGTTTGGATGAGTGTCACAGTTATTGCAATTGGGTTTGTTTGATAAGTGCCTTATTTTCTGTGTTGAGAATTTGATATTAATTTAAATTAGCTGGAAGTCATGGGGAAGACTTTTCTTCAGCAATGGAATGGTGCTGTTTGAAAATTATTGCTTTGTTCCTTGTAATACTGCGATTGACCGAAATATGAAAATTATACATACATTTGATTATTGTTGGATAAGATACACACACACATATTATAAATTCTACAATTACGTGACAAAAAAATAACAACTAAAAAATACAAAATTATTTTTCTCACCAAGATCAAAACTCTGTAGTACAAATAATTGTAGTACATGTACTGTGGTGCCAGCATACAAAAACACGTTGAAAACAAGATAAGTGACTTTTGCCACTTAGCAAAAATAAACCGCAATTAGCAACCATAGTACTGTATGCGGCTCAAGGTTGCACCAAAGTTTCACAGAGTGTGTATTTCAGTTGCCGAAAAAAATAATAATAGGTAAATCTGAAATATAATAAAAAATAAATTAGGCCATACACGAAATGTTTTGGGTTTTGGGTACGGAACACTTCGTGTGCGAGTCCAGCACTGACTAAGCCGTTTTTTACTCGATAAGTCATCAAAGTACCTGGATCATTTCCCTGCTTTATGTACTCACAAACTGTCTAACTAAATACATAATAATTATAATATGTACAAACTAAGAGTTTATTCGCTATACCCTCTTAAATTGTTTACACAATAAGTCATTCAAATACCTGGATCATTTCCCTGCTTCGTGTACTCACAAACTGTCTAACTAAATACATAATAATTATAATATGTACAAACTAAGAGGTTATACGCTATACCCTCTTAAATTTTTAACCTACTTAACCAGCTAGCAACATACCCATTAACACAGAACCAACTAATTATGACCAAACTTCTGTTTCTAGGCCTTTTAGAAACCATCTGTCCTGTGGGGCAATAATGCCCCATTAAGTACTGTAAGAAGGTTGCTTAATGAATTTAAATATCCCTGAAGCCAGTGCTGAAAGCTGACACATATTCTCTCAATAACATTACACAATTAGGCGCAGTCGGTTACAGCAAAAATCCATCTCGAACTTGACACTTAAGGGCTATCCAGTTTCTAACTCGACCACTCGCTACGTTCTTGCTACGAGCTACGAAGCTACGAGGCTACGGCGTAGAGCTTTCGTAGCACTGCTTCGCGCTTGAGTATGATGTTTTGTGGCTAATAATTGGGTGTATTTGTTCAGTTTTAGTGTATTTTTGTGATCGTATTCTTTTGAATTAAATTAAAAAAAACAAATGATTAAAGTCCGCTTGCAACACAAATAACTTTTGAAAAAAAAAGCATTTGAAACTAAAATATATTTAATACCTACATCATATTTTTGTTACCTTAAAACGATTGAAATATAACTACGATTATATTGATTTAAAAAAAAAATTAAGATGATATAAATTGGATCTTTACTTTTGTGTTATACCACATGATTTTTAAAGATTAAAGTAAACAAATTTAAAAGAATGAATTGAAAGAAATATCAATTGAAGCCCATCCATTCCTTTTTATTATTATTTATTTAAACTTTATGTACAACTATGGCACATGGACGGAATTAATACAACAAGGCGTTCTCTACCTGTCAACCTTTGGGTTAGAAAGACTACACTGTTCTATTTTTATCACGAAGGTATATTTCAATAAACCACAATCTCACTCTCTTAGGAACCACAATCTCACTTTATCGACAGCGAAGATGTGATCAACCATGGAAAATCAAACTTTGGGTTAGAAAGACTACACATTTCCATTTTTAGGGTTCCGTACCAACGGAACCCTTCGTGTGAGAGTACGACTCGCACTGGGTCGGTTTTTTATTGTGTTTATGTTGTGTCTTGTTTTAAGGTATTTGAAATCTTAATGCTTAGTCAGATGTTACGTCACTTTAATAAAAAATCCGTCTTTCATGAACACCAGTACGGTTTCCTGGGAAGAGTCGCAAGTATGTTAATAAACGTGTTCAATGGACTTTTTATTTTATTTTTTACCACAATCTCACCTGATAAAAAGCGATAGTTTATTTTTTCATGGTCGACTACTTCGACCATGAAAAAATAAACTTAAATATAAATGTATAAAACTACCGCCTCCACCTCTTCACAGCTCATCTCCGAAAAGGTGGCATTAGTGTTCCGTCAACGCATCCTCCCAGGGCTTCACTAGAAACAATAATGAGTCCCCCAGATTTCCCCAACGTGTGCTCCCGACCTACGAATTTGTAAAGTTATCAAATTTTCAAAACTGTATAACGCATTACGGCGAGGCGTCACGTTGGCTGTATAATTATAATTGCAATTATTACTTTGGTTGAGTCCGGATTTATTGTGGAAGGAAAGTCTATTCGATGGAGGGTGGTTTTCGTTTTTTGAAGATCTATGGGAAGGAAGGAATGAATTCAAAAAATATGACGATGATCGAGAGATTAAAATGGTGTTAGATAAGAGGAAAAATTAATATTTTGGTGAGTCCATTTGGAAGGTCCATCTGTGGTAATCTTAGTAAGAAAATTAAAAGTTTTAATTTATATAGAAAAAATAATATTAGCGTCTTATTATTTTTTCTTTTTCTTCACAATTTATTTGTCAAAGTAACTGTATACAAAAATAGAAAATTATCTTATTGTACACCAATTATTGTAACAGCTCGTGAGTAAATAGTTTTTTTCTTACCTTTTTTTCAACACATTTTGTTAAATAGGTACCTAGTTTTTATTACCTTATAATTATTTCGTGCAAAATAAACATAACTCTCAAACCTAGCTTGCATAAAACCAAAAAATCTTACCAACAAGACATACTATCCCACAAAATTAGCAAAATCTAATCATACGAGCACAACGCGAGCTCATAAGGCTGGCTGCACACGTCGATACATGAATGTTGCAGAGCGACGAACGAAACTAGTCGCGCTGTGCTAATCATACGCGCGCTACCATCATTATTTAGCGTAGAATGGTCGAGGTGTCACATAGAGCTGTTGATACCGAAGTATTGAAAGAAAAAAAAGTTAAGTGTAAATAAAAGTGTTAATAAAGTGTTTATATAAGTGTTTAAAGTGTTAATAAAAGTAAATAGTAAATAAAACATTTAAAAACAAGGTGTTGTTTTTATTCAAAGGAAATCAGTTCGATAGTGACACGTCAATAGTAAAAGGTAACATTTTGAAGCAATGGTTTTTATAGCGTGTTTAAATCTCACGGTACATCTTAAATAACAATCAATCGAACCAATAATTTTGAATTGACTTGGAAGTGAAAACGGTAAACTGCTAACTATGTTCCAATAAAAAAAACAACTAGTTATATAAAATAAAAATAACAGTTAACCCGCATTTAATAGCGTTCATATATCAATAAAGGTAAAACATGGTCTCGATCTAAATCTCTAATAAGTCCCTTTTACGCTTAGGTACTATCCTCTCCTAAACTTTCTACCTAATAATACCGTTTGACATGTACCAATTTTGAGTTCATTTGATATTAAAAGGTTTTCAGCGGCAAGCCCGCGGAGGCAGTGTTGCCACTAAATAGCGCGCTAGTTGTCACATTATCTTGTTCGTTCATTAGATTTTGTAATGTGGTGTTAGGCTGGCAACTACCTGAATTTGTAAATCTGCGGATTTAGGTCGCCTCGTTTGTGGGTGGTTACATTTTAGAATAAGCTGATTTTAATATCACAATAAATGTGACTTAGTTGTCAAAATACAATCACACTAATATTATAAAGGCGAAAGTTTGTGAGTGTGTATGTTTGTTACCTCTTCGAGCTTAAACCGCTAAACCGATTCAGACGAAAATAGTCTGAGTCCCGGGAAAGGACATAGGATAGTTTTTGTGCCAGTAAGATGTTCTCTTGACATAATTCTCGACGTTCTCGCGGTGGCAGCTAGTATTTTATTATAGAACGTTTTTTTTTGGTCTAGAAAAGGTGGCGTTATGACATGGACGCTTACCATGAAGGCTCCTTCCAGGCGGGGTGCGGGAAAAGAGTACCTGGAAGGTCATGGGAGGAACTTTCGCCCAGCTGTCCGACTGCTAATTCTTCTTGGAAAAAATCAGAAATATTGTGGTGTTGTTAAATGATCAGATTTTTTTTTTTTTTGTTTATTTTTACATTCTTCTTTAGTTATTTTACAAACTCATCATAACGTGTGTAAAAAGAGTGAAAAAAAAACTCAAAAAAAATAATAATTGTAGTCTGCCGGTGTCGGGACCAGGGTCCAAGCTACCGGTGGTTAGGGCTCCAGAAAAAGGATCCTCCTCACCATACGAGCCCTATCGAGGAGTACTGCCTTCTGTATCAGATCCTTTACCCAACATCGTAACGCCAGCTTCGACAGGTAGGCGTTGAATCTTTTGGCCATCAGGCCATTGTGCATTGGCCGTAACGACAAGCGGCACAATGACAGCCGAGTCCACATTCCACATGTCGACAACCTCGTGTGCTAAGTCTAGATACTTAATTTGTTTCTCTTTCTCAGCCTTCACGAGATTATCGTCACGTGGGATGGTAACCTCGATCTAGCATTGTGCGGCACGCTAATCGGTCTATCGCCACTATATCCGGCTAATTGGCAACAATAGGTAGTCCTATCAGTGATGATAGACCGATCCCAGTACAACGTGCCATGGTCATTTTCGAGAACTGAGTCGGGCACATACATACGGTACCTCAGATCCCACGAGTTTGTATTTTAAAGCAAGTTGCTGTTGTATATCCTGGTTACTTATTCATTCCTGTACAAGTACTCGCCGTTAGCCAGACGAGAGAAACCAGTTATTATTATTATAATTATATCATTAACAAACACTAATATATATTAGTATAATTGGCATTGTAGTTTCAGTAGTATTTGTATACCAAATATTGTAAAAACATTTATTTTTATTTATTATTTTATTTTATTATTTATTATATTTTATTATTTATTATAAGGCTTCTACACAATGAGTACACCAAAGCTTTATCATTTGAAAAGAGTGGCTATGGTGTTTCTTGTCCGTTCTTGTCCATAAGAATCTACCTTTCCGAATGGACAGTAGAGACACTTTATTAATTTTATACTAACTTTTATTATTTTAACTGTAAATGATGACGTTCGAAAGTGGCTTTTAATGGTCTAATTGAAATAAGC
Source organism: Mamestra brassicae (assembly GCA_905163435.1). NCBI lineage: Eukaryota > Metazoa > Arthropoda > Insecta > Lepidoptera > Noctuidae > Mamestra > Mamestra brassicae. The sequence goes on along the minus strand of LR991008.1, from coordinate 2,145,713 downwards.
GCTTTGACTTTGAGTATTAGTACGTTTACAGTGTTCGTATGATTCGTGATAAACCGCAATTCCAATAAACTTCTTGTAAAGTTTTCCTGCAGTATGTTTACTGCAATCCACATTCCAGTAACTTATAATTTAATCTGTACATGTCATTATAAAAATATATTCAAACACAAGAAGTACCCGTACAAAATCATTTAATTACAACAAATGGAAATATTCTGAAAGAGGCTTATTTAAATAAGTGAAATTAAAATTAATCTATAGAACGATTAAAATAAAAGCTGGTGGAATCCCCGAAGACGCTTAATATAAAATAATAGAAAAACTTATAAATATTCACAGAGCGGAGTTAAACCTTTAGCCGGAGTGACGGATTCGTTTTTACTTATTCCACAGAAAATCTGCTTAAAATCCGTATTAAAAGAATCACTCGGAATTTATTTGTAAGGCGGTGCAAGATATGAAAGAAAAGCGATTTTTACGATGTATCTTATCCTTAAAAATCGCACTTAAAAGTAGGTAGAAATAATTTTGTCATAACAGATGAAACAAAGTATTTTCTGATTACAAAACGTTATAAATCAACTGTTCTCAATTTTATTTTTAAACGCTTAAACAAATAGATTGAAAATTGAAATAGATTTCAAAATAAATAAAAGCATCAGTACCGTTTTGTTGTGTATTAAGTTTTGTGTTAGGAATTAATTATTAACCTTTACATTTATTACGAACTTGTTAGATTATGATTTGTGTGATAAGGGCATAAACAATTGGATTTTATATTTAACTTTCTGAGCGAGTTCTTGTCCTCTTCTAAATCCATCCAAAGGTTGTCCTTAAAAGCAATAAAGCCGCTTTTAGAAATAAGGCCGCCCATTGTGTTACCCTACATAATGTTTTCTTTTTCTATCCGGCCTCATTTAGATTACCATAACAAAAAAAAAATAGTTTGACGTGTAAAAGAGTTATTTGTAACCTATTTGCAAAATAAATATCATTTCTCTTATTCCCGATATTAAAAAAAGTATTTCTATTGTATTTATGTGGGTTCAATCATAATAACGTTAATGTACTAAACCTAACTCATCAAAGACCTCAAACCAATAATCACGGTATCAATGCCGTCCCTATTCCGTTCCTGCTAACGCTTCCCACTTACACCGCTCCATCGAGTTTTCTCCTTATCTCGTGGCAATGGTCGCGATTCAGACTGGTTACCCTTTGGATGTTGTCGTAGCGAATGATTTTAAATGTAAAAATTATTCAAATACGCCTTGGATAAGACGCTCAGCGGTCGAATAGTTGACGTCTTCCAAAAACTGGATCGAGGATCGGCGTTTTTGAGTAATAATCCTGTATTTTCTGGCTCAAATGTTTCGGTATAATTTCTGGCGTGACAAATTTTGAATTTTATCTTTCTGTTCTGTTATGCGTCTTGGTGAATTGAGATGGGGAGATACGAGTAGGTGAGTTAGGGGCAGACTTTTGTATTTGTTTAGTGGTTAATTTATATTTAGGTAGTAAATAATGAAAAAGACGGATGAGACAAGATTGCATGTAGCGGAGATGAGAATGTTGAGATGGATGTGTGGAGTATCGAGAATGGATAAAGTGAGGAATGAGTTTATTAGAAGTAGCTTAAAAGTTGAACGTTAGTGATAGCGTGACGGTTGACAAGACAGAATGGAAGAAAAAAACGTGTTGCGCCGACCCCAAGTAACATGGGATAAGGGCAGGAAGATGATGATGTAGTAAATAATCATTGGTTTGCATGGGAGTCTTGGTAAACCTTTCCATTTAATTTCACCTATATATTTTTTGTTAAAGTTGCCGTATTGATTTTAAACTTTTACATCCAATCTTCTGTCAAAGTCAGGAACATGTAGGTACCCGTAAATGCTAGATGGGAATTTATATCCATAAGGATTAATCAAAACTGAACTTTAATCTGCTCATGATAAGAACCATGGTCGGTAAATTAATTAAACGAAACACAAATCAATACAATTGTAATGTCATTTTATATGCTGGTGTCCTATATGGGTCAAATACCTGTTTTTTTTATTATTATTTTTTTTATACTTTTCCGTTACTGGTGGCTGAGTGACTGAGTGACTGACTGACAAACAACGCACGACCGAAACTCTTGGTCGTTCAAAGCTGAAATTTGGCAACCTTGGGGAGTGTAGGGAAAACACTAAGAGAGGATTTACCGGAATTCCTACGGGAACGGGAAAACACAGGATATTCGCGTACGAAATCGCGGGCCAAAACTAGTCCTACTAATATTATAAACGCGAAAGTTTGTAAGGATGGATGGATGGATGGATGGATGTTTATTACTCTTTCACGTAAAAACTACTGAATGGATTTTGATGAAATTTGGCACAGTGGTAGATTATAGTCTGGAATAACACATAGGATACTTTTTATACCGGGAATATGTTTCCTTGGGATAATTTTCTACAATAACGCGGGCGGCAACTTATAAAAAAAGAGGAGTAGTTTTAGAGCTTAACGAATAACAAAACGAACTTTAAAACTGGCAGGAAAAAAATATAGCCAGTCTGCATCGTAACAATTATTGTATTGTATTAGAGCTCAGCGATACGTCCAGGAGACTTCAATTAGCGAAGAGACGAACAGTTAGCACCCCTCTAGTGGAGTGCACCTCTAGTATGCCACAGCTAATTAATACGAGAACCAGAGTGTATTGTCTATGGTACGGAAAATATGTTTTTAAAGGATTCTACTTCGGTTTTCAGTTAATGGTGCGAGACTAAGTGAGTTTGAAGGGTAGGCACTTGAAAGATGTAATATTTTGTTAATTCTGATTGTTTTTAGAGAAAATATTGATGGAAATAACGAGAAATTATTAGAACTATCCAACATGAAGATATAGGTGTTTAATAGGATATTTATCGGAGCGAATAAAATAGATATAAAACATGAAAAAAAAATTGGTTGTCAGTAAAGTCGGTTTACGGACGATAGTTTAACGTGACAACGTCATAACCAAACATTGATGAAATGATCGTAACGTTATAATGAGCGTAACGTTACAATGAGCATAACGTTCCAATGAGTCATCCTTTTTCGTGCGTGCAGCCGGCGTTCATCGATTTTTTAGATATTGTCACGTCAAAAACTCAAAAATACCTAACAAAACCTCTAGGTAGGTATTGTTAATTAGTTCACTGTTGGCGTAAAAATGAATCGCAACCAAACATTTTTCTTTAATTATTTTCTCGAAATCGTATTTGCAGTATATTTTTTTGTAAAATAAAAAGCAAACAGAGAAAAATGTTCCTTATTATTTTACATTAGCAATGTAACATTTAAAATCTAAATAAAACAAGCCGAATCAAGTTAAAATAAGACAAAAACAACTCTTTACACTTAAAACGTCAAATCATCAAACATAACCTGTCATTTCAAACATAGAACGGAAATTCCCGCCAAAAATGACGGCCATCTTGTTTTTTAACGTGAAGCATTAAAGGCGCGACTTTTGAAAAAAATAACACTTTTTCGAGCGTAATCGAATCGTTAACCCTAAATTGGCATCTCGATAACAAATTCAATTTAAAAACGACGATCATTGCTCTCATCTTTGACAATTCTGTTGCCGATATAGCAAAGGAAGGGGTTAAGATGCCTGCCGATAAACAAAAAAGACGAAAAAAAAGTTAATTTAACTTCGAGCGAGGAAACGAAGTCGCGGCAAAGAATTTTTTTTCTGGATATTTATTTATTTTTAGGTGTGGTTGGTTTGGTGTGTTTTCGACGGTTTTGGTGTGACAAAAAATGCAAAAGTTGTAAACTATTTTGGCTCAAAGCTGAATTATCATGCTGACTAGAAAAGGGCTTTAAATGCTTTCCCGAGTAAGTAATTTAAGGAACATGGTTTTACAAATCACGTTAAATCGTGATATTTCCTATCAGTAAGCTCGCTCCATCGTCGACTTTGTTTTTGTCATCTATGACCTAGACTAGAGTCAAGACCAAACCGAAATTTTAAATAAAATAAAAAAAAAGTATCAACGAAAATGTCATCTATCCTATTACACCTAGAAAAATTAGTTTTATAGACATTTTTATGATTTAGGGTTGATTTTTCAATAGTCAGGTAACTATTATCTGTAGAATAAATATGGCCATTTATAACCGCCACTTTTATTCTTTTGGTAAAATTATCTGTCTATTTAAAAATCGGCCGTAAATTAAAGTACAAAAACGCAACTATAATACAAGCTTCAAAATAAACATAGTTCTACAATAAGAACTAAAATGTACAATGTTTTTATGGAAATAAAATATTCTTATTCTAAATCAACTCTATACAATTCCCGATGATAACCAAAGACCAAAGAAAAAAGCTGGCCCAGAGACAATACAACGAACATTCTTCTAGCCAAGTCACCATTATAATTTACTCCTGATTGGGATCAAGTTGAAATTAAGAAAAAATAAAAAGGGACAAAGGGGGACGAAGGGCCGTGATTGTCTTTTTTTATCAGTAAGACTTGATTTAACAAACAACCCCTTTTTATTTTGATCTCTTTGTACTGGATTGTTGATTAACGGGCCCAAATTGGGTGGGTCCCGATAATGAATGTGTAATTATCGCAGACATTTCTGTTTTGTTTGACTCTTTGAGCTTAACGTGGATTCCGAGACGAGTAGGAATCTCGGTATGTTAAGGTGGTCACCTATCCACAGACCGAGCATGGCAGGCGTTCAACTGATTTAAATAAAGTAAACACGATTATTTTACGAAGTTCAAAGTGGTTTTCACGTGTTCTTATTTTTACTTTCTTCCAATAAATGGTAAAATCACGAAATTAAGAAAAAAAATATGGCGGCCCGGTAACCACACTTCAATCGAATCACAGAAGTTGTAATGTTTACTGGATTGAACCTTTGTGGCATAGTTACCCGGCTGCCATTTTTATTTTTTTCAAAATCTTTATTTAACCATTTATTGGAAAAAACTAAAAATAAGAACACGTGAAAACCAGATTATTAAGAATTTCGCAAATGATTCATTTATATAAATGGTTCAATCAAGCTAAAATTCATGTAGTAGATTGTATTCTAATTTTAGATTCTAATAGTAGAATACAATCTACTGCATATAAGGATGTGATTAGTTAATTTTTAATAATTTTCATTGTTCTAACATGGCGACTTTACCTCCAAATAGGTACATATATCGGCAACGTGACACTTTAGGGCACCATGTTGCTAACATATTTAATTTTTTAAGTGTTCTCTAACCATATATACTCCACTGTTAGATCTCGATTTTGAAGAAAAAACAAAATGGCAGCTAGAGGCTATGCCAGCTCCCATACAAAAATCTTCGAGCCCCTTTCAACTAAATCGCCACAGCCTCGGTCGGTAAACATGTCGAAGTTGAAGGCTTGTGTGAAGTGATCACGAGGTGAACTGTCAATCCATATAATCAAGATGGAATGACAGCTCACTTTGTGATCACGGGACATCTCGATTATATGGATTGACAGCTCATATTTACAGAATCGACCGGTCTTGACAGACAAATACACGAGAGATCCTATGGGTTCTATTTTTTTCGGATGTTCGAAACTCTTAAAATATCAGTAACACGTAGTGACTAGTAAAGTAGATGTTTACTGAAAAACCTCATATGAATGGGGCTTGAATCCCCGACACCCATTAAAGAGAAGCAATCAAGAGTCAACATAAACACAAACGGTGATCGAACCTGCGACCCTCCCCAAGACTTATTTGTTCCCACTGTAATTCCGTGTTCGTAATGGCTAACGATACGTTAGTTTTGGGTGGACATAGCTTGGACATTGAACTTAAAAATAACATATTAAAATGATTTTTAGCAAGATTTTTGGCAAGTGGTGGAAATTCTTATGGTGGTAATCCAAACTGTTCGAGTACCTTCACTGTTTTCTACTACGCGAGTTAATATTTTATGGCTCCTCTCATTTGACCTCTATAACCCTTGACGGTAGATGAAGTCAACTATTACTTTTTAGGGTTCCTTACCCGAAGGGTAACCAACGGAACCCTATTACTAAGCCTCCACTGTCCGTCCGTCCGTTTGTCTTGATTTATCTCAAGAACCGTAACAGGTAGACAGTTGAAACTTTCACAGAGAGTATATTTCTATAACAGCCATAACCAATAAAGAGCCCCCTTTAGTTTTTAATATAATAATTTATAAGGAACGTGTTTTTTTTTGTTTATGGTACGGAACCCTTCGTGTGAGAGTTCGACTCGCACTTGGCCAGTTTTTATTTTTGATATCGCGTTATATATACCCGCTATACCGATATATATATACAGATATACCCGCGTTTGACCAAAATTTTACTCGATGGAAAGAGATGATGGAGCATCAAGCTTGCCTTGAAGTAACCTACTCACTCTTGACTTAAAGAACCTCAGGTTGTAGCTATCACAAGACAGTCTCTGGCAGAGAATTCAACTTCTAAGCTGTACACTGCACAGTAAAAGTATTCCCAAAACGTTTTGTTCCATCATAATTCTGTTGAAGGCTTGATTTAAAAACTCCAAGTTCAGGATTGGTCAGCAAAACGTCAAACAAAGCCGTATCCCCACTAAGTCCATCATCATAAGTCTAAGGGGCGGTGTACACTGGCTAGTTTTCACATTAAACAGTTTCGACTCGGGCCGGCCAGTTGTCCGAACACGATTAAATTCGGTCGTGCACGGCCCATTGGGTGGACAGGGCTGGACTCTGTATTATGTCTTGGAGTTTGTAGTGGGTGACGTATTCTGTGTTTAAATCGATGACAGTTGTTTTTTTTTTAAGAACAAGTTCAAATGTATTCAGCAATGTCGTAACTAAATGTATGAAGTGGCAGTTTTTTTAACATTCTTTTAACATAAATTTGTTAATATAAAGCAGGCTCTTACTTTCAAAATATTTTTTCCATTTACAACGTTTTATCTTACTCGTCGATCGATCTTCAAGGTGAAGCTTGCCGAGGTTGGTCTGTGGATGAGTGGTCACCCATCCACAGACCAACCTCAATCTTAATATGCCGAGACTCTTCCGTGCCTCGGAAAGCACGTTAAGCTGTTGGTCCCGGCTGTCATTTGTAGATCTTTTAGAGTTATCTGATGTCGGTAGATAAATCGGCCCTAATAAAAACTAGTTGTTGAAATAAATTTAAATTCATAATTTTGTATATCACGCATGCATCTTAATACATGGCCACTTAATGAAAACGTCAGATATCTACAGTACGTCCCCCTGTAGGTCAGTTCATCAGAGGTCGGATATCGTAAAGATATCGGCGCGACACTAAACCGAAAGGGTCACTCCGCCCTCCGCCCTCCGGTTTACGAGAACGCACTTGGACATGTACGTACATATGAGTATACCGCTACTACTTTGTGGATTGTGTTAATATATATATATATTTTTTAAATAAAGCAGGCACTTACTTTTAAAAATACTTTATTAAATAGACATTAAAATGACTATATTAATTTAAATTAATTATAAAGCCTAAAAATAAGTAGAAAACAAATTAATCTGCATTTTTTCGAAACTCATACCTATGTGATTCATAATATTTGTGTACAATAAAAAACATTATTTATTAATATATATTAAACAAGAAAAAATATGAAATATTTTTAACTGCCTATTGTTAAAAATATTTTATATTTTTTCTTGTTTAATTGCGCGAGTAGGCATGACCTTATTTAACTGAGCGACAAATTTAAATTCTCGTTTAAACTATAACAATAATTGAGCATTTTTAAATCACATTGTATAAACTGTTAAAATGTCTAAATTTGATGTCATTATGGAGGTATGAGGTACAGAGAGTAAAGTTTCGCACACCGCTACTGAAATGGGAGGATCCTCCGACCAGACGGTTGTTGTGTCTGATGGGCAACTGCCCGATAGTTGATATTCGGACTGTTGTATATGTTCAAATCGCACGGAGAACTTTGCTAGCGCGATGCAGGATTTCGTTGTTAGTTCTTCGTTGATGGCGCTACGGTCCTTTTTGTTGCCGTACAAAGTTTCTTAGTTTTTCATGTGGTGGCGTTGATGTCGCTACACGATCAGTCTCTTGGGACTTATTCATTAACTCTTAGCAAGTTTTTCCTCATACTTGCTTATACATTATCTGTACTCTCACCGGTCAGTCTAAAGCAACAAATCGAGCTCTCACGATCGACCGAGACTGGGCCCTTACAAATAACCATTAAGTGTACCCCTAAGTACTGTAGCAACAATACTGGGCGTAGGGATGAAATCTGACATTACAGGGTCTGTAAGATTATTGTCCGAGGATCGTTTGATATCTTTATAGGTAAGATGCTACTAAATGTTATGAATTTTGATGTTGACGATGTTACCTACGTTTTAGAACGAAAGTCAGTGGTAAGTCATCATCTGCCTAGCCTGTTCCCAATTATATTGGGGTCGGCTTCCAGCATGCGCTTGCAGTAGGCTAGCATACAGAAAGGGTAGGCCAGCCCATATATAATGCCCAAAAAAATTCACGCATCGTCAGTATCGTGATTTCAACGCTGAATAATGTGGTGAGTTTTTATTTTTGGGCTTTATGTATGGGCTGGCCGCCCCTTTCTATAGCCTACTGCTCGCCCATGGCTTCCAGTCAAACCGGAGTCAGCTGAATACCAGTACAACCCATTAATTGGGTAGCACGGTACTCCTTGGTAAGACTGGTGTCAGATTCTCTGGTTTCTGACTTTGGGCTGAGGACTGAGCTTTGGTAGTCGTTACGGATGATTGCCAAAGCTCAGGAAGACAGTGGTAAGTGATAATGGCACTCCTAAATAACACTTTTACACGTACATTTTCGTCAAATTTAAACTAGATGAGGCTTGTTATTCTAGCTGACTACCCTAAGAATAAACTCAGAGGTTTTAAAGACTTTTTTTTTAAGGATGGGAATTCCTCAAATGACTTCTTCCGCTCTGGGTGGAGCGGAAGGGCGTGTCAGACTCTTACTCACTAAAACCCATCCGTGTTCCTTCTAAAGCCCTTTGCGTTCCAGGACCACGGTGACTCTTTCGAACAAATTCCGCAACCCTGGCAGGCTCTGGCCCTAGCGGGCCCCATCTCCTATGCTGACATCTCTTTGAGGCGCGCATGGAACACAACGCGCCATCGACCCGGGCCTAGTTGTGACCGGACAGCGAGCCACCCAACGCTCGCCGTCCGTAGGCCCAGGTTTTAAAGACTTATCATCCATACAATATCCATACTAATATTATAAATCTCTCGTCTGTCTTTTTATGCTTAAACCGCTGAACAAATTTAGATGAAATTTAGTACAGATATATAGATTATATCTTGGAGAAGGACGTAGGCTACCTTTTGACGCGAGAAAAGAGCTTGAAGGGATTGAAATAGCAGATGAAAATTTGAAGATAAAACCATGAACCATTGTATTAAGGCACTTGATAAAAATAAATAAACGAAATAATTATGTTCAAGCGTTTCGTTTCGTTTATAGATCTCTCAAGGCGCTTAGTTGACACTTCACGTGACCCAAGGGCTGGCTTTTACCTTGGTCAAAGATTAAGCATTGCCATACAACGTGGCAATGCCGCCAGTCTTTTGGGTACACTTCCAGTCGACAGCGATGCGGATGAATTTTTTGACGCCATATTTTAGGGTTTATTTAGTTAGGAGATTTTATTTTTATTTCTAGTGTATATAGTTAGTTAAGTATTTATGGAATAAAGTAACCCAGCGTTTCTGAAAAATTAATATCTTAAAATCCAAAATGGCTGCTTAAAGTAACTATTCCACGCGGACGAAATCGTGGAAAAAAGCTAGTTAAAATTATAATGGTCAAATCCAATTAGAGCAATGTAGGTAAATACTTGAGATGGAATATTGAGGAAAGGACCACGCAGATGAGTGACTGTCCAGACAGTGCAAGCATTTGCCATTTATCGTGTAGTTCAATTTAGAACTTAAAGGAGCTTAACGATTGTAGTATTGATTAATAATTAAACTTTTAGTGTACCCATTGAAATAATAAGTCTGTATGGTTTGGTGTTAAATGAGTTAAGGGGGATGCCAAGCTGCCATAGTGATTAAGGCCCTGAGTGCCCACAAGTAACATCGAATGCATTGGGACTTCTACAAACAAAAGGACAAATAAATAAAGTACAATATATGTAAATGTCAAATCAATGTTTTGCAACAAATCTTTATTTTTTCCGGTATTTTAAATTGGCAACCTAGCAAATGTCTGTTTATTTCGTAAATTTTTTAAATAAATAATAAATATTGAAACGTGTATCGTTTCAATATTTTACTAACTTGTATCGCGTCGTGAATAGAAGAGTTAATTACGTAAAATTTACATATTTTTTTTACTAAATTAAATTTCTTGGGCATCGCAAGGCCTAAAATCGGCATTCCCCTTTCTACATGTAATTAAAATATCTTTAAATATTTCATTCGAGAGTTGTAAGTCGCCAGTTAATATGCGTCCATACCACCGTATGAACGCGAACGCAATTGAACTGTCGACGTGGTGTTTCTTTTGTTGAATTAAATGGGATAGTTAAGTTTTCAGTCCAGAGGAGCTCGTGCCTAAATAATAACAGCCGCACGGGTCGATGTTTAAGGTTAGCTTGCCAAGGTTGGTCTGCGGATGGGTGAGACCATCTTAACATACCGAGTTTCCTCCGTGCTTCGGAACTCAAGCCGTTGGTTCCGGCTGTCATTTGTTGATCTTTGGCAGTCATTACGGATTTTCAGAAGCCAGTAAATCTGACTCCAGTCTTGCCAAGAACTACCGTGTTACCCAGTTAATGGGTTGCGGAGGTCTGGTAGGCAGCCACTCCACGTAAAATACTGGATCCGGTTTGACTGGAAGCCGACCCCAATATAGTTGGGAAAAGGCTAGGCAGACGATGATGAGTTAAGTTTTCAGTTCTACCTAAAATAAAAAAGGCGCGTGTCACACGGTTGCACCAAAAAGGTTCATTTTAGCAATGTTGCCAGACATACATATGCAGTCTGACGTTGGTCTTCCAATGAACCTTGAAATAATATAATGTCATTTTTTTTGGCAATTCAACTGGCGACGTCACTGTGATGGTACAGTTGCAACCGGAAAAGAAACATCACGCGTGTTTTCAACGCATTGTATCGTCTTCATTTCATGTTTATGCGAAAAATGAAAAATAACGTGTTCAATATTTTTTGAAAATCTACATGTCGGACTTATTGGATTTTTTCAGAAAAATACCCTACTCCATTGACCCATTCCAAATGTTTTCTACGGTGAACACGGTGAACAGTGGGCAGATAAAATGCCATGGTTACTCTTTTTAAAATAAAACAATCTTGTCGGAAAATTCTATGCAATGCTTAGTAGTACTAAATAATGCTTGTTCTTAAACATAAAGCATAACTTAACCCATCAATACCGAATCAGAAACTTCTTCACCACAAAATTCGGTGCCTAATGAAAACATAAATAATAGAGCCGAGTTAATACACTAATAATGGCTTATAACAATAATTAGTTTGGCGATTTGGGTCCCTATCCCCAGGGGTCAAGTGGACCGATTGTCCTTTGAAGGGTTGATTAAGATGACCGGTGGGGTCGGTTCGATTATAGAGTAAAATGCAGATGGGACAGTGCTTTTTTTAGGGTTAAAAAAGTTTTTTGAAAAAGGAAGGATTGAAAAAGAAACAAAATAAACGCAAGACGAAGGTCTACGACCAGTGCGTGTTGCCAGTGATGACGTATGGAACTGAAACGTGATCGCTTACAATGGGCCTCATCAGAAGGCTTCAAGTCACCCAAAGAGCCAATGGAGAGGGCAATGCTCTGAGTTTCTTTGCGTGATCGAATCAGGAATGACGATATCTGCAAGAGAACCAAGGTTACCGACATAGCCTGAAGGATTGCCAAACTGAAGTGGCAGTGGGCAGGGCACATTGCTCGCAGAAAAGATGGTCGATGGGGCCGAAAAGTTCTGGAGTGGCGACCGCGTACCGGAAGACGCAGCGTTGGAAGGCCTTCCCACAAGGTGGACCGATGACCTGGTGAAGGTCGCTGGTAGTCGATGGATGTGAGACGCACGGGACCGGTTGTTGTGGCGACACTTGGAGGAGGCCTATGTCCAGCAGTGGTCGTTTTTCAGCTGATATGATGATAAGATATAGACATACCGGTACAGGTCTGTAATAAGTAGACTGTCATTTCTCCAGTTATACAGTACTGTAGCTCCTATATATTAAAGAAACACAACAAAAAAAAATCGTTTTAGTATTTTTCAAGGTCGGGGTTTTTGAAAAAAATACATCTTTATTATTTGAGATGGGTTTGCTCTTGACTCTAGTCTAGGTCATAGATGACAAAGACATAGTCGACGATGGAGCTTACCCAGAAGAAGCCTGTTCACTCTAATTTTGAAGAGATTAGGGTTGTATACGTTCGGAAACGCAGACGCAGGCACAGTTACACTCTTTTGCTGTGCGCATTATAACAAATAAGTTACGGAACCCTAAGAATGAGTAGAGTATACCTAAACAAAACTAACAAATTATATGCAAGTCGGAATGATATAGTGCGTCAAATCAAAGCATACTGGCGACTAGGAGACAGATGCCTAATGAAATGGTTAAATTAGTTCTAACTTTCAATACATTTTCATCATTTTGTCGTGTCTGCGCATCCCATCTCCCATCTACGACTTAATCTTTGCGACCCTGTAATGACCAGAGAAAGTAAGGGGCAGGACACAAGTTTAATGCGGGCCTACCTGTCTCCGGGATTAACGCAACTCCGCTATTTGTTCGGAAAGGGGTTTTTTATAAAAGTGCTAATTACTCCCGGACCTTTGATGTGTCGTTTCAGATCCGCAAGTGTAGACGTGGTTTATGACGTTTTTTGTGAATGGAATTGGTGTTTCTTTTGTTGAATTAAATGGGATAGTTAAGTTTTCAGTCCAGAGGAGCTCGTGCCTAAATAATAACAGCCGCACGGGTCGATGTTTAAGGTTAGCTTGCCAAGGTTGGTCTGTGGATGGGTGAGACCATCTTAACATACCAAGTTTCCTCCGTGCTTCGGAACTCAAGATATAAGTCCGTTATCAAGGTTGATCACCTAGACTTTATACATAACCCTCCTTCTGGCTCAGTCGGGTAAAGTGTATATCAACTGACATACTCGTAAAATTCATTTCTATTTCATGAAGTCTAAATAAATATTAGTTTAGGTATCTACTAATATCTCACTAACTTTAGTATTTCTAAGTTCGAAATTTTGCATGACTCAAAATAATAGAATAGTTTGATATTTTATGATATAAATGAATATTTCATATAATTCGTCAGATAGGGAACATCTTGCGGTAATTAAATAATTAAACGTACCTATTCAGGTACGTTTTTATACCGGGTTCCATTACCTATAGGTCACTCGCACTGTGCTTGTAAATTATTTAAATACATTCCAATATCTATACCCAAGATCAAGGATCGTAAACAAGATGTCTGCCCACCCGCTTTCGTGCCATAAGCACGCGCGATAGCAAAATCAAAAACAATAAGGAATTTTCATTAAAATGAGCACAATACCCCAACGACAATAGTCCACAGAGTGAATTAGACAAACTGATTATGTGTACGTCTTTTTCTTTATCTTAATTTCGCTTAAAGGATAAAAATAATTACAAGATGAAAGATATTTCCTAGCAGGCGCTTTTTTTTCGCTCTTTTCGCTTTTTCTTTGGCCCGAGACGCGATCTGTCGCCATCTTATTGTGTTATCCATCGGCCGGTCGTTAGCATAGTGAGGATACGATCAAGTCTGAACAATTTAATACTGAAGAATGCATAGTGGAACGCCAGCATATGTACCCAACTCGATCATCTGAGTAAAAGACGCTTATTGTTTCGAAAGTGACTTTGGTAAGCACACAAGGAAGGCCTGCCAGGGTTGCGGAATTTATTCGAAAGAGTCACCGCGGCACTGGAACGCAAAGGGAAGAAGGAACACGGATGGGTTTTAGTCAGTAAGAGTCTGACACGCTCTTCCGTCCACCCAGAGCGGAAGAAGTCATTTGATGATTTTCCATCCTTAAAAAAAAAAACACAACACCGACGTTAGTAAATGAGCTAACACCGAAGTTGATAACATGTGTAAATTCCAAATACCAACGTAGGAAAATTGTAAAGAAACAGTATCTGTTATTGTGTCCGTAGTCCTTTTTTGTAGCAGTTGACAATTGCATAAGTACTATAAATTAGTAATATAATAATAATACCTTGGGACAACTCACACACGGTCATCCGATCCCAAACTAGGCAGAGCCTGTGCTATGGCAACCAGACAACTGATAAACATACTTATATATTTCTAAATACATACATATTATAGACAAATTACACCCAGACACAGAACAAATGATCAAAATTTAAATGAGTAATAATTGGTTTATTTATTAAAATTTAATTTAACTTAGATAAGTTTTAGCAACACACACATATGTATGTAAAACAACATTTTTAGAATTGTTAACGAGAACAACTGCCGACAGACTGTTACACAGTTTTGCAGAATTTTTGTAACTATGTTTCGTGTAGATTTTGAATAAAAAAAAAACAATAAAAAAGTCTCTTGAAATAACACTATGAAAACTCAGCAATACTGAAAATCAGCGCCGTGCTATGGGTTCACCCTTGGCATAGCATTATGCTGAGTGAGAGCTTTGATACCACGGACACGACATGCATCCGCCTAGTTTCTGTTCCCTCCAATTTCGATCTTTTGAGACTGTCGTTAATGAATTCTAGTATAAGTTATAATTTAAACGTGCATCTCAGTTCCGGGACAATATTTTTTTTCTTTCTTTAGGCTATTTCTAAATAAGTTTAGAAGAATGTGGTAATGTTAATCGATTATATTCTAAGTATTGATATCAAATGGAAAAAGTACTTACCATGTTTCAATTCCAAGTTGTTAGGTCAACAGAAGTGATAATTTTGTACTATTTATAAATAAACCTAACATTATTCCGCCTTAAAACCACCATCCAGAAATGGCTAATACCCAAAGACTATGCTCATACCGAGAACCTCTTAAACATTGATATATAATATAATTCACGCGCACACGAAGTTATACATACAAACTCACCATTGCACACACGCACACACATACCCACACACACGCGCACACGCACACACACACACACACGTACAAGCACTATCTTCTATTTCTTTTTCATTTAGCATCTCATATATTATAGCAAAAATATACACAGTAAATGCATTGTTTACATATATTTTTTTACGAAACTTACGGAAGGGACTGAACCTCACGACACAGGGTATCCTAGTGTGGGGTCCAGAGATATACTGTATTTTTAGTGTCTAAGTCAACGGATGTTATATGTGTATAATATGTTTTGTACTAACGTTTGAATGAATAAAGATTATTATTATTATTATTATTATTATTATTATTATTTATGGGTCTGTCGGCGTGTCCTCGTGCGGCCTGCGAAAAATCAAGCCTATGAAAGACCAAAATAATCCCACGTGAACGCACTACCATAACTAAAGTACCAACGTATAAATGCAGGCCAATGGCATCTGCGTCTACCAATTTTTATACAAATCCGAATCGTCGCATCCGATGAAGCCTACGGAGGCCTGGCGACGTCAATCCGATCCATCGGGACTAGGTAAGATCAAAGGCGCGGAGTGACGCGGCACGATGACGGGACCTTTTTTTTTTAAGCATGGGATATCATCAAATTACTCCTTCCGCTCTGGGTAGAGCGGAAGGGCGTGTCAGACTCTTACTGACTAAAACCCATCCGTGTTCCTTCTAAAGCCCTTTGCGTTCCAGGACCGCGGTGACTCTTTCGAATAAATTCCGCAACCCTAGCGACGATGTCGGGACCTGCACAGGCGCGTGTGCGCGTCGCTATTCACTCATTCATTTCAAACTACAGCGACTGCACACGCAGCAGTGCGTTCCGTATCACATGCTATGTTGGAATGGTGACCAGCGTGCCGCATGGGGCCGACTCACACCGTAGGAACACTGCGCGGACCTGTCTTCAAACGGTCAGTTGGACCGCAGCTTTAAACGCTTCAAGTCTTCCCCACCCCAGAAAAGTTCAACTATCAAGGCATTTTTTTAATGTCTTGTCCATAACATCACATCGGCATGTTTTAATTCAATTCTTAGTCCATAGTAATTAACCCTTTTCAGACATTTCTTTGCCTTGGGACAATAATAATAAGCTGACAAATGAACATTAATGCTGAGGGCATGCTTCTACGTGACGAGCTTGTCTGTGGAAGAGGGATCTGCAGAAATGTACTTTATAAGACTATTTGAAATCTTAATTTGTAGATAATTGGCCTTATTTATAAAAAACCGGCCAAGTACTAGCCGGACTCGCGCACGAAGGGTTCCGTACCATTGTCTATAAAAACGGCAAAAAAATCACGTCTGTCGTATGGGAGCCTCCCTTAAATATTTATTTTATTCTGTTTTTTTTTTGTATTTTTTGTTATAGCGGCAACAGAAATACATCATCTGTTAAAATTTGAACTGTCTAACTATCACGGTTCATGAGATACAGCCTGGTGACAGACGGACAGATATACAGACGGATGGACAGCGGAGTCTTAGTAATAGGGTCCCGTTTTATATTTTGGGTACGGAACCTTAAAAACTGTCCATGCGTTTGGTTGAATACTGGTAAAAAAATAAAGAAAAACAGTGAAATTTGGCGTGAAATCATGTCTACGTGTGACGTAACAAGTCCCCACTGAAACTCTAAACGTTTCATCTTTGACCATTTTTATAGATTCGATCAAACGGAAATTTACAGTATTTTGTGATTATCTCGCCATAAATCCTCCCCTGTTATCAAGTAAATAATCAGTTGTAACGTTTAGCCGAACTATTCCTACTCGTATAAAAAAAATCCTCGACTAATTTAAAACCTTCACCTCAAACAAAAATCACCCCTCTTCAACCAATACTCACATCTGAAGCTTCCACATAAAAAGCAGCTATTACCATAAAATAGAGCCTCAATAAAAACCGTAACATCATTCCGCCCGCCCTACGGCGACCGGAAGCGGGCGTGAGGCGGTTATCGGTTATCGATTGGTTTCCGATCAGCCAACCGGAGCGGAGCCGGCACGCCCGGACACACGCCTGACATGTGGGAGGGAAATAAAGAAAGAAGGAAAGGTATTGGGAAAAGGTGACGAGGGAAAAAGGGGAAAGAGGGGTACTATAATGTTTGGACTTTAAAACTGCTAAAAATCACCTCTTCTGTCGTCTTTACTACTCTGTTTTTCTTATTTTGTTTCATATCTTATATTTTATTTATTTATTACTAGCTTTTGCCCGCAGTTTCGCTCGCGTTTATGTACATTTTCGCAGAAAAAAATAATATTTTTAACCGTCTGCAAGACCCTTATTTTTAAAGGTTGGAAATTATCAAATGACTTCTTCCGCTCTGGGTGGAGCAGAAGGGCGTGTCAGACTCTTACTGACTAAAACCCATCCGTGTTCCTTCTAAAGCCCTTTGCGTTCCAGGGCCGCGGTGACTCTTTCGAACAAATTCCGTAATCCTGCCAGGTCTGCAAGTCCCTTTTGTACCAAAATTGATCAAAATCGGTTGGGCTTGGAACACAAACAAACTAACTTTGACGTTTATAACATTAAAGTAAGAGCGGTTACGCACTGCATTCGATGTGTATTCGTGGAAATACGGATATGAAAAACTCGGACCGAAATCGGATATTGCTTATCGCACTGCATCAGATTCGAATTCGTGAAAACACGGATCTAGAGTTTAAAAAATCGGACCGAATTCGGATATTGCTTATCGCACTGCATCAGATTCGAATTCGTGAAAACACGGATCTAGAGTTTAAAAAATCGGACCGTATTCGGATATTGCTTACGCACTAATCCGATCTCTGATCCAAATCCATGCTATTCAGAAAGAAAATAAAGATAGAAAGGAAACTAGTTTATTTGGCACACACTGGTACACACAATGTTAGTACAAATTGAAGGATACTTAATTTTAAACAATAACATTGTATGCCCCGCGACTGCACCAAATAGGTCCAGTTCAGCAAAATGCCGGACAGCTAGTAGTTGCCTGACGCTGGTTTTCAACTGAACCTTACGTTAAGGTATTCAGGGCTCATCTTTGAATCCGAGTTTTAAGATAGTTATATACATACATTCATGGTATTCAATTAAATATATATTTGAATCTTTTTATGATTCCGTACCTCATAAGTACAAAAACCGGCCAAGTGCAACTTGGACTCTCACACGAAGGGTTCTGTACCATCAACCGAAAAAACACGTTTCTTGTATAAATTTTTAGTTTAATTTAATTTGTATTATTTGTTGTTATAGCGGCAATACAAATCCACGATCTGAAAATTTCACCTGTCTCCCTACTAATACGGTTCTTGGGATACAACCCGCTGACAGACAGACGGACGAACGGACGGACAGTGGAAGCTTAGTAATAGGCTTCTGTTGGTTACCCTTTGGATACGGAACCCTTATAAGATCACATCGCAGTCCGTCCATCTACAAACAGCTGTTCAGTACATTTTGTCGCGTCACGCAAACATAATACAGGGCAGATGTTTTTTTTTATTTCAGGGTTTTTTAAGGCACCCTTTTTTAAGGTTTTACATTAGTTCTGTTACATCCTATATTTATACAGCCAAGACGAAGAATAATTTGCTCGGATACTATGGATACTAGAGCTCGTGGCTAAATAATAACAGCCGCACGGGTTGACCTTCAAGGTTAAGCAACGCTTGCCGAGGTTGGTCTGTGGATGGGTGACCATCTTAACATACCGAGACTCCTCCGTGCCTCGGAAAGCATGCTAAGCCGTTAGTCCCGGCTGTCATTTGTAGATCTTTGGCAGTCGTTACGGATAGTCAGAAGCCAGAAAATCTGACTCCAATCTTACCAAGGAGTACTGTGTTACCCAGTTAATGGGTTGTGGAGGTCTGGTAGGCAGCCGCTCCACGTAAAATACTGGTATTCAGCTGAATCCGGTTTGACTGGAAGCCGACCCCAATATAATTGGGAAAAGGCTAGGCAGATGATGACTATGGATACGCAAGTATCCGAAGACGCCTCAAATACTCGTATCTTCGAACCGATCACACTGGACATGCGCGTATCGGCGTATTTTTTCAATGGGGCGTGGCCTTCGATACTTCGATAGCTATCGATATCGGTGCACCACGCCCTTACGGTCTTTCGATACGATAATGTGTGTTCACGCCCATTAAACTGTAGCCTTATAGTTATTGCGATATACGGCAATCTATTGGGGTACTTACTAACTAATATTATAAACGCGAAAATTTGTATGTATGGATGTATGGAACTTTGTTACTCTTTCGCGCAAAAACTACGAAACGGATCTTGATGAAATTTGGCACAGAGGTAGATTATAGTCTGGAATAACACACAGGGAATTTTGATCCCGGGGGTATGTTCCCTTAGGATAATTTTCGACATTCACGCGGGCAGAGCTGCGGGCGGCAGCTAGTATCCTACTTCCTACTATCCTTTTATAAACGCGAAAATTTGTAAGAATGTATGTATGGATGTATGTTTGTTACTCTTTCATACTAAAACACAAACTGCTGAACGGATCTTGATGAAATTTAGCACAGAGGTAGATTGAAGTCTGGAATAACACATAGGATCTTAGATACTTTTTATCTCGGGATAATTTTCAACATTCACGCGGGCGGAGCCGCGGGCGACAGCTAGTAATTTCATATGAGAATCAGTATTTACCACAACCACCAACAACACAACAACACAACTTTTGGGTTGAAAATACAACAATGTTACATCAAATAAAAATAAAATGTTGTTAAAATTAGGCTGAGCGCCAGCACTTTTCAAACATCAAAGTTCTACATAAAGACATTTCCCCAAAACGCCCGCCCGTCACCACTTCCTACTGTTTTAGCTGAGAACAAGAATATTTCCAACTCAAAACGTTTGTACTAGATAATAGCTCTAGTACAAACTTTTTCAATCGGAGATATCGACGTACATTTATTACACTCCTATAGAATAATTTATTTATTTATTTAATATGAGTTTGCTCTTGACTTTACTCTAGGTCATAGATAACAGAGACAAAGTCGACGATGGAGCGAGCTTACCCAGAAGAAGCCTGTTCACTTTAATTTTGAAGAGATTAGGGTTGTATGCGTTCGGAAACACAGACGCAGGCAGAGAGAAAAATATGTAAGAAATATATGTAAGTGTTCTTAGTCATTCAGTTCCAGCATCTTTTCTCAGTTCCTGATTCTCTCTCCTCCTGGCGACGTTTCCCCAATGTTGGGGCTTTCAGCGATATGAACTGCGTTCGTCTTCAATGATGTTCGGATTTGGTCTGACCAGCGTATTTAACTTCTTCCTCTAGGTCAGGTGTCAGTGCAAAGTCGAGGGTAAACGACCTAGAGCGATACCTTCTTCGTGGACCGGTACCTTCAGTAGGTTGTCATCATAGGGTATTTGACTAAAAAAAATCTAATTAGTCCGTCAGATAGATTTCCAAAAAATATTGGACATGTTTTTTTTCTTTTGTCACGTAAACAAAAAATGAAGACGATACAGTGCGTTGAAAACTCGTGTGACGTCACTTACCAGTACTTTACTTGAAACTGACGTTCCAAGCCCCCACTCCTTATCTTTGATGCGTTTTATCTTCGTATTTTTTTATTGATTTGTTAAAATAAAACATACATATCCAATATTTTTCTATAATCTAACTGACGGACCAAATAGTCATCATATTTTTTAACCCAGGCAACATCCCTATTCTATGTTACTACTATTCATCTTATCGTCTCACTGCATAGTACAAGCTTGCTAATACTAACCACTACTAAGCTCTTACAAACTATGCATTACACTAGCTCTAAAATCAGCCAACGCCACGGGGCGTAAGCGAGCTCCGTCGAAACCCAATACGCCGAGTGCGCAAACTCGAACCGATACTCGAAACCAATACGTGGGTGGGCGGGGCGTCCCACGAACATACCTACTGGATATTATGAAAACTGAAAGATTATTGAAATTCAAATTCAAAAGTCATTTATTCAAATTAGGCTGAGTGCCAGCACTTTTTGAACGTCAAAGTTCTACACAAAGACAGTCCCCCAAAACGCCCGTCACCACTTCCTAGTGTTATAGCTGGGAAGAAGAAGTGGCGCAACTTACTCCCCAGCAACACATATGTCTGTTAAGTTATAAAAACTTGAATTTATACAGTAGTATGCAAAGTATTTTACAATACATGACACAGAAAATAAAATATTCAAACTGTAAATCAAATTAAATGAAATTATTTGACACTTGGTAGCTAGCACACTCCATTAAGCCATCAGAAATAGACAAACTCAAGCATTAACAAGTATTTACAACTTTAATAATAAAAGTATTTATTTTCGAGCAGTTTTTGATGTGTTAGTTCTCAAAATAACTTCAGTTGCATGTGAGACGTTAAGTTTTATGACTGAAAGATGAAGTTCTAAATGTTAAATGCTTTCTACACTCTCTCTTCATATTTACTTTAACTATGACAAATCTCACTTTTCCAGTACGTGCAATAATTAACATTATTATTTTTAACTGTTGTAGGCACTCGTTTGACCACTATCTCACCTGATGGTAAGCGATGATGTGGTCGAAGATGGAGCACGCTTGCCTAGAAGTTACCTATTCACTCTTGACTTGAAGACTCCCAGGTTGAAGATCATCGACTGGCACTGAGATGAAATTGCGAATTTCAGTTGGCTCAAAACATAAGTACGTGCAGAAATAGGTAATTAAGAAATAAAATAGGTGTAGAAATCGCTTTATTTTTCCGTTATCGGACATTGATAGTTTTGCATATGGTATATTCCTAAACAATAAAGTCAGTAAGCCTTCTACTATCATACTTATTTATCGTTTGAACGCTAGAGCATAAACGCGTCGGTGTGCCCCCGACGCTAAGCTACAAATACGCCGTACTTTTTGTCACATGTTTGTGACGTTTGGTGTACAAGACACGCGCTTGCTTGTCATATATACGTGACGATGGCGTTCAAAAAGTTAATACAAAATTATTTCACTTCATCTTGCCAACCCAATTCCGACCTTTAAATAAAACCACACAGTTATATTTAACAAAACAAAGTTATTAATATAAATAACAATGAAGAGTTGTCGTGGGCTTAAAACGAAAATGCTGTACTATAAAATGAGTAAGGAAGTGATATTTATGGGCTCTCTCATTACTTAATGAGCGCGCCATGGGATACAGGTCTTAAAGGGGTGGAAAAATACACACGTTAGAAATGGGTTAGGGGTTTAATATGACAAATCGAGACTTGGAAAGAGTCAATTAATTTATTTCAATTAGACCATTAAAAGACAATGATAAACGTCAACATGTACAGTTAATAAAAAAAATGTGACGTGACGGACGAGAATCTTTATAATTCCGCATTTAAACATTTTTTTAATGTGTCTTGTCTTTTATTTTGAGAAATGTTATAAAAACAGTAAATTACACTGTCATAACTAGATATTATCCTCATCAACGATTTGCAAATTTCTATCTAACACATTCTAATAAAAAAAAAGATTAACTTTAAGAAAATAAACGTCAATATTTACAGAATTAATAATGAATGACTGTCTCTTTATGATTAACATTCCCTTTTATATTCGTGTGTTCAATGCTCAAAAGACAAACAACAAATTACTGTGGTTGGATTGAGTTCAGTTTTCGTCAATCGAACTTAGAAAAAGCGTAGCGCGCAGCACCGTAGGCTCGTAGCACTAACTGCAGCTACGCGTCTACGAACTTGCTTAAAAGTTATTAATTTTTTTATATACAAAACGTATTATTACAAATGATATTTATAAATATACATATAAGCTTGATTATTCATTTGAAGAGCCCCTATTTTTTTTTAAATATTCTGAATTTACAAATGAATAGATGTGATTAGGAATATTATTTATAAATTTAGTTGTTAATATAATTAAAATCGAAACTTTCATAATAAAAATTGTCCTGAAACGATCACCTGAACAAGTTTTTGATTCTTCTACTCGACGCTAGATGGCGTTACGAGCTTCACAGAACTCTAGAAAGGGACGATTATTCCACAGTACAATTCAAGCTTAATATTTTTATTCTTTAAAAACGTTAAAAAATACACATTGATTGATTACGATGGGTATATCTGCTTGCCTTTCCGGGATGTAAGGACTTGATTATATATTAATAATTCAAATTGAAAAAAAAACTTTTTACAAACAAATTCAACCGACTTCCAAATAAAACTAAAAAGTGCAAAATAACTTTAATTTTGAAAGTCGGTGACAAAAAAAACAAAGAAACCACACCATAAACACATATGTGACTTCCTTGGGTTAGCACCTTTACGCAGGGGATCGCGACGCACAGTTTGGGAACGGGTTTAACGTATTGTATCAATCTATTAACCAAGTCCTGCTATTTTAACCAACTCCAAAAAAAAGGAGGAGTTTCTGTTCTATGTTTTTTTTGTATGTTTCTTACCTCATAACTCCGTCATTTATAATAATAATAAACATTTATTTCAGAAAAAATCCATATTTCAACACACACACACACACACTGTGTTAAATGTGTGTCTAAAAGAAAAACAGTTCAAGACACAGTTACACACATTAAACAAAAAAAAATACTAAAAAAAAACCGAACCAACCGACCGACCGACCCGACCGATTTGATTTTTTTTTTGTTGTGAAAGAATATCACTATCGGATTTCCGAAAATCAGTTCAGTAGTTTAGTTTTTAAATCAAAATGATTGGAAAAATATGTCATCCAAGTAAACGAAATTCCGAAGTTTGCTTACCTGTGACTTTCCAGTGGTGTTAACAACACGTTTGTTTAAAACGTATTTCTTTAAACGTTTAACTTAGTATCGTAAGAATCGATCGGTCAGATGCAACCTTTGAGCAATTGTCTGCTTCGCAAAACCGCTCGCATGTTCGTGAAAACTCGATTTATGGGCTCCTACACTGATGTTTATATTATATGTCTTTATTCCCATGGAAGATGGGTAGGCATTTAGTGTGGGACGCTACTTGTGTCGATACTCTCGTCGTGCTGTGCTGGTGCTGCGGCTGTGGAGAATCTCGAGTGGCGGAAATATAATAACCTCGTTGGCTATTATATTTTCAAGCCGTTTGGGGGTAAAACTCTTGGACCGCGGGGTCCGAGTGGTCATGCGTTATTTAAAGAAGTTCTTTACGCTTAGTTGACACTTCGCGTGACCCAAGGGCTAACTTTTACCTCGGACAGAGGATAAGCATTGCCATACAACGTGGCAATGCCGCCAGTCTTTTGGGCTCACTTCCAGTCGACAGCGATGTGGACGAATTTTTTGACGGCATATTTTAGTTAGCAATTTTTATTTTATATGTATATAGTTAGATTAGAAATTAAAATATAAAATGTATATGTTTATGAATCAATATGATACTATCTAAAGTAACTACTTAATTTAGTTTTTATTTATCAAAAAAAAAAATTGCTACCTACTAATAATACTGCGCACTGTTGTTGCTAATCGTAAACTAAATTAATAAGTAAAATATATACATCCCAATTATGTATCAATGTTTGCTTACTGAACACACAGTTTTATACCTCCTTGTACAAACAGAAATCCTACTAATATTATAAACGCGAAGTTTGTAAGGATGGATGGATGTTTGTTACTCTTTCACGTCAGAACGGCTAAACGTATCTCGATGAAATATAGCACAGAGGTAGATGACAGTCTGGAATAACATATTTTTCATCCCGGGAATATGTTCCCTTGGGATAATTTTCGACATAAACGCGGGCGGAGCCGCGGGCGGTAGCTTGTATAAAATAAATTAATTGTAGGTAGGTAAGTGGTACGCTGAAAGTGCGTAGACGAACACGTCCACAATTATTTATTGTAGCCGCGAACGAGTGATATATACGTTGTGAAGACGTATTTACTGCCCGAATAGTAGGAGCACAGAGTCTTAGAATGGTTCCGTATGAGATTTTAGAAAGTATTCTCTTAATTTGTTGTCAAAAGAAGATTTTGTTACCATACATCTATGTTGCGGAATTTGTTCGAAAGAGTCACCGCGGCCCTGGAACGCAAAGGGCTTTAGAAGGAACACGGATGGGTTTTAGTCAGTAAGCGTCTGATACGCCCTTCCGCTCCACCCAGAGCGGAAGGAGTCATTTGATGATTTCCCATCCTTAAAAAAAAAAACCATACATAAATTAACACACTTTTTCTATGGAGTGGCAGAAACAACATAACTCCATCTGCTACGATCGTTACAATTATTATTATGTGTTTACACTTATTTTTACTAATATTATAAAGAGGAAAGATTTGTCTTTTTTTATGTAACGAATAAACTTAAAAACTACTGGACCGATTTGAAAAAAAAATTCAGCATTGAATAGCTACATTATCAGAGAGCAATATAAGCTATATTTTATCCCCGTACTCCCACGGGAACGGGAACTACGCGAGTGAAACCGCGTGACGTCCGCTAGTAATATTATAAAAAGGAAAAATTTGTATTTTTGTTTGTAATGATTAGGCTATCCAACTACTGGACCGATTTTCAAAATTCGATCACCGGTAGAAAGCTTTTTAATAAATTAATAATATGGGCTATATTTTTTATTTTCAAAAAGCGCGCGAGGTCGAGGGCGATGTGCTAGTGTTTAATGTATATGTATAAGTATGTTATTAATTAAATAAATAATTTGTTGGGAAGCTGACAGCTCAATTGTCAGTTCACCGTAGTATCGATTAGTTATGATGTACTAGTTGCCGCCCGCGGCTCCGCCCGCGTGATTGTCGAAAACTATCCTAAGGGAACATATTCCCGGGATAAAAAGTATCCTATGTGTTATTCCAGACTATAATCTACCTCTGTGCCAAATTTCATCAAAATCCATTCAGTAGTTTTTACGTGAAAGAGTAACAAACATCCATACATACATCCATACTTACAAACTTTCGCCTTTATAATAGTAGTAGGATTGACAATTTAATAATTTAATGTTTTACTTTGGCTAAACAACTTTAAATGAAACCCTTTTCACGTTGTCAAATGGACATAAACGAGTATAGCAGGTCAATAAAGAAAATTGAATGCTAAGAAGTCGTTACACTTCTCAAAAATACTTTTAAATATGTATTCACGCTTTCGTATGTATTTGCAGTAAAAGCGGTTTAAATAATAATTGTTCAACTTTAATAGAAACAAAAGAACGTATTACATGTTGTTTGTTTTTATGAAGAATCCTTCAGAAGAGCAGGATCCGGATAAAATATACAAGTCTACAATTAAACAGGGTTATGATGACCAGCCGCAGTAGACTCGCATATTCGGCAAAATGTAGGGAACCGTTGATTTTTTTCCTTAAATTTAGTATACCTAGCCTTTTCAGTAATTTACAGTTTTAAAACATCATAATTATTTGAATCTTTTACAACTGTAAATCTTGATATAAAGCTATTAAAGAAAGAAAGAAAGATAAATGTTTATTTAGGACTTGCACAAGACAAACAAAAAAGTAAAATAAATTAACAATTAACAGTTATAGCTAACAAACATGGATATTATCTGTGCGAGGCCAACATGGTCCCTATTTCATCTAAAATAAAATAACTACTTGTTAACATTGAAGGTTTTCTCACATTTCCTAAGTAACCCTAAAAATAAAGATACAAAAAAGCATCCATAAAGATGTCAAGATGCACGGTGACTGGGTGAGACAATGTGATGCATGTGTGGGACATTCATTATTTTTTGCGGTATTTAGGGGACATTACTAATGTCCCACCTGACTGAAAAAGTAATGGAATTAATTTATTGGTACAGGTATTCATCTGTTTTTTTTTAAGTGAAAACTTGTTACAGGAGGGTAAACCGCTTCGTAACGTAACGCGTTACGGTGCCAGTCTGTCTGGCTTCCCTTTCTCTCACGCAAACGGCAGTGGCAAGGTCTTCCTCTTTCACTCTAACCCACAGCGCTAGTCGTATTTCGGACAGACGCTTCCCATATTAAATAGTTCAACTTCGATTCATTTAAGTTATCACTTCTGTCGGGCGTCCCGAGACGTACACGTTTTTTGTGAAGTGAAAACTTCTTTAGGCACGTTGAGCACTATTTGTGTGAACAAAAACCATGGAACTCGCGTCATCGTCACCGAACGCTTTAGCTTTCGCTTAGTTTTCTCTTCAGTCCCCAAAGACTGCCCCGCATGTTTTGTTGTTGTTAAAGAATGTTTGATATCCTTGTCATTTAAGGGCCTATCTATGTATATCGATATATACATTGTAGTAAAATCGCAATCTCCTCGGAGACGGTTATAACTACAAATTGCGAAAATCTATACTAACACGAGCGAAGTTGCGGGAAATTGGTTAGTGTCACAATGTAAAAAAAACATATTTACAAAGAAATACTACCGACTTCTAAATAAAAAAAACACTACAAAAGTATTGAATAACTTTAATTTCGGAAGTCAGTGTTTTTGGTTGTTTCTTCATAATTTAACAACGACTTTCGAAATTAACGTTCCGAAAAAATATTTTTTCAAATCGGTTCATAAATGACGTAGTTATGAGGTATCAAACATAAAAAAATACAACCGAATTGAGAACCTCCTCCTTTTTTGAAATAAGATTTGTTTCTAATATTACTTTGTATTTCATTATTTCCATATCATCACCATCTGCCTAGCCTTTTCCTAAGTATATAGAGGTCGGCTTCAAATCAAACCGGATTCAGCTGAATACCAGTACAAAGTATAAATAGTTTTTTTTAAACATGGATTAAAATCCATATTATCTCGCAATTTTGTATTTTGTATTCCTCCTTGATAATGAAAAAAAAAAAACATTACAGCTGCCTACTAGACCTCCATAACCCATTAACTGGTTAACACGGTACTCCTTGGCAAGACTGGTGTGAGATTATCTGGCTTCTGACTATCCGTAACGACTGCCAAAGATCTACAAATGACAGCCGGGACCAACGGCTTAACGTGCTTTCCGAGGCACGGAGGAGTCTCGGTATGTTAAGATGGTCACCCATCCACCGACCAACCTCGGCAAGCGTTGCTTAACCTTAAAGATCAACCCGTGCGGCTGTTGTCAATCATGCAATCATGAAGTTAAATAAAAACCTTAATAATGTGGAATCAGCACTAAATTATGAAAATGCTATTTTATACATGAAATATACACTTAGTTTTAAAAAGTACAACCATTGAACTTACTTCACAACTAAACACATACCGGTAAAAAGCGGTAAGTACCATTAAACATGACAGTTAAATAATGGTATGTCCATTACACGTAAGAATGCGAAGTAATTTGAGTTTAATTGTGCTCTCATAAGTTCACTATACACAGATTGTACAATTATCACGATTCTTTAAAAATAAGTACACACTGGGGGAATTTTAATTAAAATAATTATATACGAGTACGTTATGCTGCTGTGGATATTTAAAAGGTTTTTTGCTTATACTTCACACCTTTGTTTTTTGTTAAGAATGGGAAATCATCAAATGACTTCATCCGCTCTGGGTGGAGCAGAGGGGCGTGTCAGACTCTTACTGATTAAAACCCATCCGTGTTCCTTCTAAAGCCCTTTGCGTTACAGGGCCGCGGTGACTAAACGCGGTGAACAAATTCCGCAACCCTGGCAGGCTTTGGCCCTAGCGGCCCCCGACTTCTATGCTGACATCTCTTTGAGGCGTGCGTGGAACACAACGCGCCATCGACCCGGGCCTGGTGGTGATCGGATAGTAAGCCACCCAACGCTCGCCGTCCGCAGGCCCGCGCCTGCGGTGGTCGGGGATCGCTCTGCGACTGCCGACGTAGCGGCTCTTCTGTAGCGGCAGTTGGGGCTCAGGCCTTGTCTTTCCCTCGCGCGGCCTGCCTCCTCCTTCGCTAGCATTACTGCTTCGCAGAAGGAGGTGACCGCTTCCCAAGCTTCCTCGCTCCGGACCATGGATTCAACCAGGGCCGGACGCGACTTAAAGAGACCTTAACATTGTTTATTCTTTTCCTGTAATGAATCTGCGCAGACAAGAGTTACTTACCCTGGGGTCGGTTTCTACGCTAACTATGCAGCTGAGAACCAGTATTTTACATGGAGCGAAAAAACCGGACCTCCACAACCCAGTAACTGAATAGCACCATATCCCTTGACAAGGCTGAAATTTTCTGGCTTCTGTCTACCCATCATGATTGTCAAAGATCTACAAATGACAGCCGGGACCATCAGCTTAACGTATTTTCCGAGACTCGGAGGGATCTTGGTTAAGATGGTCACTCATCCATGGCCATAATTTCGGCAAGCGTTGCTTAACCTTGTCGATCGACCCTTGGGGCTGTTATTATCCATTCATTATAGCAAATTATCTATTCTATTCCTACTAAATCTTCATACTTCACTAAAACTTCAATAAGTCCTAGAAAATCTCAAAATTATCATTCACTCATTTTTCAAATCGGTTCAAACCAGTTTATACCAGAGCGGCCTAATTGTGCAATGTGTTTCGGCAAAGGAAGGTTTTGCCTACGATGCGCTTAAAATACCGACTTCCGAACCTAATGCATCAAATCACAATTTTTTTACACATTTCCAAACCAAAATTTCCAAAACCAGTCTCTAAAACTATTCAATCATCACCCAAACCGGTTGAAACCAGCCAAAACCGGTTCTAACCAGTTCCCTAGCTGCATCGACGCTACTTTGTTCCGCGGCCATTTTTCCAGAGCATCCGGCTTCCCCCGGACACAGCGAGCAATAACTCTCAGTATTGTTCTCAGCTTCTCAAGGAACCAAAGTTGGAGAAACCAAGTCCCTTTTGTGCCTCCTTGAGTTATGGCCGCAGAAACGGATAAGTCTTGCCAAGTATTGTTTGACGATTTTTGTGCTGTGAATTTTGATATATTGTTTATTATGGTAATGGTTTATTTGCATGTTAGTTTCAAGAGGTGTTATGGTACTGTTAAGGGCTGTTTTTTGAGTCTGCACTTTTTTTTCAAAGGAATATTGCTGCGATACTGCGGACACTTTTGTGATAATCTCGATGTCAGCCATACGAGATTTCAGGCACCGCTTCTCAGACAGAACGCAACAGCAATATTTTTGAGCAAATTATTGTTCAATTTCTACTTTGAAACTGAATTCCCATAGTCATCGTGCTTAAAAAATTGATCGAGTCCTATCTTTCCTTGTAATAAGTTTTATTACCATGAATATTTACTACTCTCTCGCGTAATATGATGATACTACCTTAAAATAGAGCACCTATATATTTTTGAATACTTACCTATATATTTTTAGTGTTTTGTAAATTATACTATTTATAATAGTTTGTACCTACAGAGCAACAGTTTTGTCAAACATTTATATTATAACTACTTATAAGTATTTTTAAAGTAAAAACTAACCAAACGTATACCCAAAAATTGACAGCTATAGTTCTTAATAATAATGTTAGTGTTGTGTATTCCTTTTATTGTTATTATATAAAGGTTATTATTTTATCATTAGCTATAAGTTGATTGCTGCGCCCTAACAGGGTAATGTACCACAAAGTTTAGTTGAGTCTGTAACTGTGTATACATTGTGTGCAATAAATAAATAAATAATAAGTTATAGAATTCGTACTGCTCAGTACATTTTTACAGGTTTCATTACGTCAGGTATGTTCAAACCCATGGAATAAAAAGCGAGCCATCAACTGGATAAAAATCTCTAATCTTTGGGCTACTACAACATAAAACCTCAATAACACTTTGCCTGGGTTGGGAATCGAATCCAGCTCAGCAGTCAGCTGCCACTAGTCCTTTAAAAGGTTCATTAGAAAACCAGCGTCAGACAGCATCAGTCTGTCTGACATATCGCTGAAATGAACCTTTTTAGTGCAGCCATGAGACACACACTTAGTTTTGGCATAACTACCTTTCACTTGTTATTTTTACCAGGCGTGTTTCATTTACCTGTGCAAAATAAATTTTATTATTTTATTTATTAATCAATACAACAATTAAAACTGCCACTGTAAGGTAAATTAAAAAGTGCCAGTTCCACTAAGTCTTAAGCAAGTCACACACTGCAGTGTGCAGCTAGCCTTTTCCCAATAATATTGGGGTCGGCTTCCAGTCAAACCGGATTCAACTGAATACCAGTATTTTATGTGGAGCGACTGCCTACCAGACTTTCACAACCTATTAAGTGGGTAACACAGTACTCCTTAGCAAGACTGGTGTCAGATTTTCTTGCTTCTGACTATCCGTAACGACTACCAAGGAACTACAAATGACAGCCGGGACCAACGGCTTAACGTGTTTTCCGAGGCACGGAGGAGCCTCGGTATGTTAAGATGGTCCTATATAATTTTTTTAAGGGTGGGAAATCAACAAATGATTTCTTCCGCTCTGGGTGGAGCGGAAGGGCGTGTCAGACTCTTATTGACTAAAACCCATCCGTGTTCCTTCTAAAGCCCTTTGCGTTCCAGGGCCGCGGTGACTATTTCGAACAAATTCCGCAACCCTGGCAGGCACTGGCCCTAGCGGGCCCCGTCTTTTATGCTGACATCTCTTTGAGGCGCGCGTGAAACACAACGCGCCATCGACCCGGGCCTGGTGGTGATCGGACGGCGAGCCACCCAATGCTCGCCGTCCGCAGGCCCGCGCCTACGGTGGCCGGGGATCGCCCACCTTGCTGTTGCGGCGGTTGGGGAGAAGGCCTTGCCTTTCCTTCGCGCGGCCCGCTCGCGTCGGTCCTACACGGTACATTCTAACGCAACACGTGCATCACATTCAAAATCCTTATTATATTAAATCAGAATTCATTCTGACGAGCTGTCTAGTAAATCCAGAAGCAACAAATGTGAACTCATTGTAACACTCTGTATGCACTAAAACACAAGTCTACTCAGTTTGAAGGATTTCAGAAAATTAAGTTTTTATACGCAGATAAAATATTATCGGATCTGCGTAGTGACTCGCTTTAAGCAACGTTCGCAATCGCATTTCAGTTGCAAGCTGCCTAAAATGTAGGAAAATTAGGGGGGGTGTTTTGACAGATTCCAACCGACATGCGAATTCGAATGTTGCTTAATAATTACGTAGCAGAATTGGCTTTATTTATGTATTTATGTAAACACAGCATAAATATATATATATATATATACAGAGAAAAGAGCACAAAGGTACTGCTTATTTCATTAGAGATTTCTTCCAGCAGACCTGCGACGGAAGAGTGGGATAAGATACGTAGACACAGTTTGTAAAGAGACAGAGAATGAAACTTAAAATACACACATTACTAATTACTAGCCGAAGCCGACAATATCCCCCAAAATCAGTGACGTATAAAACAAAACAAAGATTACTAATTAAAGTGAAGACAAGTCACAAGTTTTGCGGCTAAACGCTAGACGCTATACGTAAACAGAATTAAGTCCCACGTCTTCATCGCGATTATAATTTATAACGAATAAATGAAATATTATAAACGCATCGGCGAACCGCTCCGACAACGCCACTGGCAATGGCGTTTGCTTTGTTGGGTTAGGGAGGGGCAAGAAGCTTGTCGATAGTTTTTATTTTATTTTTTATTATTGTTTGAAAGGAACAACAAACAGCTACAATATAAAACAGAAAATAAAGATACACCAAAATAATAACAATATTGTTAATTGTTGGATTTTCTATGCAGCCTTCAAATCTCGAGTCCTCCTTTGCAGCAAGCAGGTTCGATAAGCTCGTGTTTGGCCACTACCTCCCCCGATATCGTAATCGAAGCGTATCTTACATATAAAATCGATTTTATTTTCGTGGTTGTGCCAACGCCAATTGAGCAACAGAAATATTTTGATGAATAATGTGAAAACTGATTTTATGATTTACCTTTACATAACTCTCCAGTGTCACACGTCATTCAAATCTACTCTCAGTGGCTCTTATCCAGCATCTACGCAGCCATCCTCAAATAAGTTACAGAAAATATAGATGAAGACACATCTCACAAGGGCGGTCTTATCGATAAAAGCAATATTTTCAAGACAACCTTTGGATGGATTTTTAAGAGAAAAAGAAACAAAACTCTTAGGTGTACTATTTATTTTTTTATTTATTAACAAAAAGCATAGAACTCAAGTAAAAACGATAAAAGAGAGAGGTAATATCTGATCATTGTTTTAAAAGTGAATAAAAGATTGAGCACGCCAAAAATATTTTTTATCGACGCATCTCTCCCATCCCTACGCCCCCTAGCTACCGACTTCCTTCATACTCGCGCTCACTCGCTCGAACCGTGCCTTTGTCAGGCACAATTGTAGACAAATTACAAACGAATTGAGTTATTTAATATCAACCAGTAATACGCAAGTTATTGTTTATTAACAACACATAATGAACGCCTCTGTTTGCTTTATTATGTTATTGTACTTTGATGTTTTAAAAGGACCTTAGATTGTCTTGTAATCACATTTGTTCATACAAGAGATTTTCCTACTCAAGAGGACAAATTGGCCATTTGAAAGTAGGTAAGATGGTAAATGATAAATGATATTTATTTTGTAAGTAGGTTAAACATAACACTTTTACACGTCAAACTTTTTTGGTAATTTAAACTAGATGAGGCCGGTGTTTCTTAGCTGCCTACCCTGAGAAGAAAAGAATACGTGTGTATTCTTTTAGTATATATTTGATTTTAGTGGGTATCATAAAAAGTTAAATATTGCAGGATATGTCATTCTGGTGTATAAGCTACCTATATTTTTGTAAAGTTGTATCAGATTCAAGGTTTTTTACTATATATTATTACCAGAATTGACTTGCAGTAAAATCTGCAATAGAGAGATGGCATTGTTTTAAAGTGAAAGTTATTGATGGAAATTTTATTTGTAAATTTTAAATTTATTTGCTTCTTATTTAATTAATTGATTTTAACTACATATTTCATGATCGATATGATGTCAGAGGTGACGAATAGCACCATCCCATCACTTCCCGTGGGTGTCGTCAGAGGCGACTAAGGGACTCACCAGCAGCATTCTCTGTGCATTGCAACACAAACACTGCGATCGCCCACCCGCCTGCCAATCGTGGCGATTATAGCCTATGCGCAATAGTGGACGTCTTTCGGCTGATATGATGATTATACAAATAAAAATTAGTGTATATAACTATCTTAAGACTATATAATTAACTATGTATATCTACTAAACCTAACTTTATACATACTTATATACAAACACGAAATACACTTAGGCGTCGAAGTATTCCTTCGCATCGCTGTCATTCGGATAAGTGTCGCAATTAGAACCATTATAATTACTAGAAACGACATTGAAAACTATTGCAGTAATGTTCTTACTGACCTATTTTTTAACCAAATCAATCAAGTTATATCTAAGCAAACCATAAAAAAAAATTATGCCGACACTCGAGAAAATAACTGTCAGAGTAGCTTACAATGTAAAAAAGAAAAAAACATCCCATACACTACCGTGCAAGAAAAAGGGATCATTCTATCACTCCCCATAAACCACCGTGATTTATGTTACAAATTTTATTGACAGCCAGTGTACGGTTGATATTGAGAGATCATATTTTATACTTTATTTGGCAGATCTGTACGGTACCCTTTTTGCCGGAGGGTAGGAAAACGATTGTGTCATTTTACTGAAGCCATTTGAATATTGTACCTGAGAATTATTTGTTTGCAGATAAAATGTCAAGTTGACTGCTGGTTGAAATGGGTTTGAGATGGTCTCAGGAAATAGTATTTTTTTGTTAGATTTTTTTTGCTTGAGTGATGGTTCTAAATAGCTGTTGGGCTTAGGTGTAATTCTAAGGGTTTTCTTAGTATTTTTTTAATAACAGATTAAGTGTTCAAGGTTTGGTTGATAGCTCAATTACGAAGGTGTCAATTCCCGTTGACTTATTTTTAAAAAACAAAGCTCGCTTTCGAATTAACTGCGCTCTCTTGACTGAGCTCCAAAATGGAACTGCGGAATATTACAGCCTGTACCATTACTGTCTGTACCAGGAAACTTTAAGACGTAAAACAAAACAACAAAAACTTTGACAAAAACATCGAACTGAAAACTATCGAAAAATACTTTGTCCCGACTTCCTGGGGTTGAAACTACCCCTGTCGATGTAAACACCCCCTTGAGGGCAGTCGCTACCGATTTATCCGCAGTATATCATATTTTGAGCACTTCCACGGAATATGGAGCGAAAATATATATATTATTATCCGATTGCCAACTACCCTCCTCTACCCTTTGGTAAAACGATCGACTTGGGAGTACGGATGTGTTTTGATTTGTTTTGTGTAGCCTTTTTTCTGGGAAGAAGTGTAAAGTTTGGCTGCAGAGATCGGGAATAATTTTATGACTGGCTGGAAACTATCGTGATGACACTGATTTAAATCAAAGAGCTAAAATATAGAACAAACTTGAAGTCCACTGGATTTGTGACATGCATTTTATATCTTGCCTTAAAAAATGTTATTCCATATTCGGCTGGCGCTGGCCGCATACGCACGTTTCGTTTCCTGATTCGGTTTCTTGATTAAGAATTTAGAATGCTTGCCTTACATACGAAATGTTCAACTAGGCCAACACGTTTATTTATTTTCCGAATGGAAAAAACAGTTGATGTTCCCTTCGAAAAAAAGCCGTGTGTCGTTCGGATCAGAAAAACGGAAAATCAAACGTGTCACGGAATTCTGAATCTGAATTCCTAATCGGAAAACCTGATCAAGAAATCGTACGTATGCGGCCGGCTTTATGTTTACATTGATCTGTGTAGCATAACATCTAGAGTAAACTAAAATTATTTTTCCTTGCTTGCTAAATTCAATAACTTGTTTCTATATTTGATGATGTATTCGGTATCCCAGTCATAGTCATAGTCATTTTATTCATAAACAAGTAATTTTGTATCTGAATTTACACATTAATATACACAATACAGTATTTACAATATAATAATAACATTCGAATTTTATAAATTAAATCGACAATTACAAATAATTTTTACCTTTTTTTTTTAATAGCATTTCGACAATTACATAAAACAATATGGTCAACTCCTTAAAATTTAAAACAAAAACAATAAAATAAATCAATAAAATTGCAGTTCTTCTACAGCATATAGACACTTATTCAATAGGAATTCTTTTAGTTTTATTTTGAAAGCGCTATTGTAAGTCCTAAGGCCCGTACTCACCGACATTAAATCAGCAGTTAACATAACCTGAAAACCAACTCAAATAAATAAACGCTTGATTAAACTGCAGTGAAAACGGGCTTCACTGGTAAAAACTAATTTATATACCTGCGTCCTGGCCAATCGATGCAGCGAGCCAGACGCAGGAAACAGATCTAATTCCCCATAAACTTGCGCCGAAACAGGGGAACCCGCAGCACTAAACTATGCTAAAGTACGCTAAATAGGGGACTGGGAAATACAGGAGTTAGATTTAGTGAAAGCATTTCTTGTGGCGTATGGAAATACGAATCGTTTTATTGTAAATAAATACGGGGTTCATTCTGTGTTTATAAATTACTGCAAAAATTTACATGAACCACTGCCATTTTTATGGGACCAATACTGAAATCATATGAAAACAACTAGGTATTATTGAGAATTACAATAAATGTACATACTCGTACGCCCCACTCCGTCGAGAGTCATTTAATGATCTCACATTCATAAATAAAAAAAAAGTCCGTCATAAAACAAAGAAAAAATGTTTTAAAATTACTAATAAATAATTAAAATTAATACGAAGTGGTTTCATTTATTTATTAAACTTTCACAAAATATCTTTTTAAGGTGGCCAATTAATTTTTAACGGTAGTGTATAATTACAAACTATGTTATAATAAAATCTCGTTTATTCATCTTTACGTTATATTAACATTGATTTTAATATTAATATAACGTCCTTTTATACATTATCATGTTACAAACGTGACCCATACATGAATTGACTTTGAAATTCATAGACTTTTCCGGAGTTAAGTTTTATAATAAAAGCAAGCCTCAAAGGAAAGTTAATTTTAAAACTCGCGGTATAGCGTTCAAATTCATGTAAAGTTGATATCAAAGAATACAATTTTAGAGATCGGTCTGTCACTAGGAAATGTGGGGACTGTTCATCGTGTGATTATTACAGTTTCTCATATTCTTGTTTCATTTTTTTTTACTTTCTAATATCGCTGAGAATGGTTATTGTTATTATTCCATACATTTATTTGAATTAGACATATCAATCACATTTCTTAATATTTATATGACGTGAAAAAAATTGTTAAAATAATATTATTATCTTTATTTATTTTTATATCAACATCTTTTCTTACGATGTTGTAGTCCTTTATATGATTCAAAGTTTCGAAAGTGTACCTACTTAATCCATTAATTGTCATTTACTTTAAATAAATGATATTTATTTTGTAAGTAGGTTAAACATAATACTTTTACACGTCAATATTTTAATAAAACAAATAATATCTTTAAGGAATATCACAACAGTATTTATGAGAAAACTAAATAGCCAGTATTAAATTAACTCGTGACCAAATTAAATAACGGCGTAAATAAAGAGCTTGAATTCAAATAATAAAAACAATCTTAACCAAAAACAAAAACGAGCGTACGACGGAACGGAACCTTAGGAGAAAAATCATGGCCCACCCTTAACCTCTTTCATAGTGCGACCATATTAATTTATATTATAATGTAATTTATGCCCGGGTCTTCCTTTTCAGGTCCTGTTACTTGATTCAGTTCTTTGTGTCCTACCAGTGGGCAGTGCGCGTGAAATTATGAAAAATTACAAGCGACCCCCGCTTTTAAAGGGTTAATATCAACTTCGGAAAGGTAGGGAAAAAAATGAGAAAGCGTGAAAAGGTTTGATTCGAAGTTAAAATATTTCTTGACGGTTTTAGTAGAATCGGTCTTGCGTGTAATTAGCAGTGATCGGCGTAGATAGTGGTAATTTGGGTCAATGAACCTGAATGATAATGTTAATATGGACATGACCCGCGATTCCCATGAATATTTTTCTGAATGTCGATGTATTAAATTAAGTTAAACTGTTTAAGAAATCATACGATGGCGACAAAAATACCAATGTACCAGGTAACCTACACTGCGCCAACCCGCCTGCCAAGCGTGGTGATTATGGTAACCCCCTCTTTGGGGGAGGCCTATGTCCAGCAGTGGACGTCTTTCGGCTAATATGATGATGATGACCATGTAACCATGTTTTCTTCTTTTGTCGTTTTTGGATTTAGTTAGGAATTAGTGTTGAATCTCAAAATAAGCCTGATGATTGATTTGCATACGTTTTCGCAGTAGGCTTGCTGCCAACGTATCTTCCTCATGGATTTGCCATAAATGATACTAAAGAACTATTCTTTAAGGAAGTGGCTTTGGTTTGTAAAGTCTTTTCATCGCGTCGTTGCCTTAATCGAAAACGAAACGGAAGGGTTAACCCTTTTTTTTTTAAGGATGGGAAATCATCGAATGACTTCTTCCGCTCTGGGTGGAGCGGAAGGGCGTGTCAGACTCTTATTGACTAAAACCCATCCGTGTTCCATCTAAAGCCATTTGCGTTCCAGGGCCGCGGTGACTCTTTCGAACAAATTCCGCAACCTTGGCAGGAAGGGGTAACCCTTAACTTAGCTACCACGTAACTCAAACTAATAAACAAATTCACAGCTCTCACCGAGCTATGTATCCTATACCTCGGATTTAAATCGGGGGAACCAGCCCCATTCTTATCCGTCCCGCATAATTATAATTATTTTAATATGCAAATAATGATAATAAAATTTCGTAGGTTTTTGCTTTTGTTTGTGGCAAAAGGCTTATTGGGTTATACTTAATTATATTTAGGTGGGGTAAAGGGTTACCCCCCTACCTGGTAACCCTTAATTTTTATTTATGTCTACACGCTAATTCACTCTTTGTGCATATTTTAAATTATGAAGTCTTTACTTTCGCTCGTAATTTGATATTACTTATGCCTGTTTTGTACCCTTCCGAGTTATGGATTGTCTGTGGATTGGGCGACTGCTTAATAAGATTTCATTTTGGATAATTATTTCCACGGACTTTAGAAATGGTTATTTCCACGGACGGGAATTGAACCCGAACTATTTATAATGAATAGCAAAGCTTAGCGGAACAGCAGATGATGAAATAAAGTATTGGCATATGAATGGACAATTAATATATTAGTTAAAAACTTAAACAACATACAAAGCAATAAAAGCAAAGTTAACGCCATTCGAAGGGCCGGTAGCCAACAGTAGACAAGTTTGTCTATTTCTGATGGCTTAATGGAGTGTGCTAGCTACCAAGTGTCAATTAATTTCATTTAATTCGATTTACAGTTTAAATATTTAATTTTTCTGTGTCATGTATTGTAAAATACTTTGCATACTACTGTATAAATTCAAGTTTTAAAACTTAACAGACAGATGTGTTGCTGGGGAGTTTGTTACGCCACTTTTTCTTCCCAGCTATAACACTAGGAAGTGGTGACGGGCGGGCGTTTTGGGGGACTGTCTTTATGTAGAACTTTGACGTTCAAAAAGTGCTGGCACTCAGCCTTATTTGAATAAATTAGTTTTGATTTTAATGATTTTGATTTCTTAGTTTCTACATTGGTGACCCCGACGTGATCTCGGCGAAGGAAGACGTGTGAAGTGGTGTGAAGGTAAGGAAACCATTTCTACAATTCTTTTATTATTGTTGAGGCTCGAGTTTGGCCACTATCTCACCTCATGGTAAGAGGTGAAGGATGAAGCACGCTTGTTAAGAAGTAAATTATTCACTATCCGTAACCACAGACCCCAGTATGGAATTCTCCTTATTTGTGCGCATAATAATATGCTAAGTGTCAAAATGATTAAGAAATGAATGCTAATTAAAAAAAAATAAAAATAATGATAAATGAAGTGGCAGTGGGCAGGGTACATTGCTCGCAAAAGAGATGGTTGACGGGGCTGAAAAGTTCTGGAGTGCCGACCGCGTACCGGAAGTCGCAGCGTTAGTAGGCCTCCCGCAAGGTGGACCGATGACCTGGTGTGGATCGCGGGTAGCCGATGGATGCGAGACGCACAGGACCGGTTTTTGTGTCGACACTTGGTGTAGGTGTATGCCCAGCAGTGGACGTCTTTCGGCTGATATGATGATGATGATGAATGCTAAGTAACGGATAGCTTGATTTATAGCAGCAAAGTACTCGCTCATACACACAAAATGTTTTTTTAAAATTTAATATGGGTTTGCTCTTGACTATAGTCTAGGTCATAGATGACAGAGACAAAGTCGAAGATGGAGCGAGCTTACCCAGAAGAAGCCTGTTCACTCTAATTTTGAAGAGATTAAGGTTGTATGCATTCAGAAACACAGACGCAGGCAGAGAGTTCGACTCCTATGTATAATCAATAGCGTTATTTAATCAAAAACCTTTCCCTGAAGGCAGAAAATTACATAAAAACCACCACTTTACACCAAGCATTAAATAATCCGAGACTTAATAAGAAAAAATGTAGTAGACAGCCTACCCCTTTATCCCATAAACTCTTGAACATTAATGAAATCCCCCGATCGTCCGAGGGGAGGAGGGGGGCAGCCATTTTTCTAAGATAACATTTTTAATCGTTTTACACGCATCACTTGGTATTTCGCCAACCCTCGCGACGGTTGGTTGCACAGATTAAAGATTATTTCTTCTTTTAAAAGCCCTTTTCTGTTTGACTTGATTTTCGGTCAGTTACACTTAAAAAGTTAAAATTTATTGTCCCCGTTTTTGGTGAATTTTGATCGCAGATAAGTATTGGGGATTTTTTTGTACTTAATTCAATTTGGTGTGTAAAGTTTTTTAGGCGGTGAAAGGGTTAACCAGAAGATAGGGAATCAGCTACATACTAGAAATCTTTTACAAGATTTGGAATTGCTTCTGGATTACTAACTAAACTAAGAAGGGTATTTGACTGTTTTTTTTATTGTATTTCTGAATACCCAGAGAGCAGACAAGACGCAATAAAAAATGGCGGATTTGTCAGCATTTTGAAATCTATAATAAACAGAGTCAGCACTAATTGCGTGTGACGTCACTCACAAGTTCCGCCATATTGAATTGCAGCCATCGAGTACAAATGATATTTTGTGTGACAAGGATAGAAGAATAGATTCTATAGTGTATAACTTCGACCATTTTTATTTGACTTTTTGCAAATCGTAAAAATACATCTATCAAATAAGTATTCATTCATTTCGATTTTTCATACTAGTCAAATACCATATTTGCTGACTGACTGTCAAAATGATGTCAAGTGGTTTGATGATTGTTATTTTAGTCAGCCAATCGTCATTCTTTCTTGATTGACTTTTCTTTTTCTTCCTTTTTAAATATTTTAAATTACTAATTAAATACTTAGTACTGGATATATTTAATAATTTTCAGCCAATGCTTTGAAGTTGACTGAGAAAAATATGACATAAAAAACTCAGTGTAACACCGGTTAAGCGGAATCTTAATTCAATTCTCTAGATAATATTGCTTATCACTTGCTTGGCAGCTGCTGGACTATTAAAGAATTTTAATTGATAAAGACGTTATTGTTTTAAACTATGACTTTCACCAATGATTTTTGGTATAATAGAGATATAACGTCTTACTGGTCTGGTGTGCATGGTTCTCATATAACGTATTGTGAATGTGAGGACTATGTACATCGCCATATTAGAGTTTGATTTGAGTTAGTCTGGCAGTTTGAGTTATCTATGTGGCCTACCCAAATGTCCTTACTTTGGTATTGTTCGTCAAATCGTTGAGCTCTTTAAAGTTCTAAGTTTGAGCTACGATAATTGACAAATGATTGCACTGTCTGGACAGGTCCACTCAAATCTGTGCTGCTAGACTTTCTTCAACCGGCCACCTCAGACATTAACCTACATGATTCTCATATGATTTGACCAGTACGGATTGTACGGAATTTAAAAGAGATTTTGACCTCTGAGTTTGTTTCGGTGTTTCTTCTCAGGGTAGTCAGCTAGGAAACACCGGCCTCATCTAGCTTAAAATGATCAAAAAAGATTGACGTGTAAAAGTGTTACATTAAGCCTACTTGCAAAATAAATATAATTTAATAATTTAATCAAAAACCACTCTACCCAACATTATCAAGGCCACACTTCACAATGTTTTGATTATAAATGAACAGTGTAATTGATTCACGAGCACTACATCGCAAGCAAACAGCTACAAAACTGGAGGTCGTCCGTGATTGCACCCGACGGCTATTAGTGACTGACTCGTGTGGATGGACTAGTTTCCATTGATCTTGATACTTCACTAAAATTGTCTGAAATAAATCAAACTTGCTGTAAGGAAAGAAGAGCAAAGAAGCGGCTAAATGCAATTCTTAAATAAATTCATTCATTCATTCGTTCACGACAAGAATATGGAGGGTATGCGGTACAGAGAGTAAAGTCAGGCATACCTCCACTGAAAAATGGGAGGATGAAGCAAAGGTCCCCTGAAGACTTCCTTTTGTAACAAAGGTGAGCACTAAGATACTACTGAGCGGCAATTTTCAGATTGTGTTTTCAGCAGATTGCTACTAAAATCAACGATTTTAAGATCGAACGATTTTAACGAAAATTGGCGTTCAAAAAATTCATCTCGGTTCAACTTTGTAGAGGTATGTTCGGCAGTTCGTTGTTTTGCGACGGAAAAACGCATGGGGAATACAGCTTGTATTAGACTAAACGGAAGTGTCTCGTAAAGTATGAATTAAGTATGCCATTATGTACTACATCTGCACAAACTGTAAAGTATCACTTTGACCTCCCGTGCTTAAATAGAATCTCCTATTTAGAACGATTTTGCTTTTCGAAAAACTATTGAAAGTATTTTTATAATACATAACTTCATTAATTTAATTTAGCACAACGATCACGATAAAAAAATATGGTATCGCCTTCAAACACTACTAGTATCAAAATCGTTTATCAGCGTATACATCAGGATGCAGACTCATGACCCAAATGTTGTGATAGCTCCCAATAACAGCCGGCGGCGGTCAGTGATTGCTGTTATTAATTAACAGCCCACCTTGCCGAACTTCGGAGGTATCTACAAGATATTGGACGGAACTTAGTTAAGATACCGTGGGTAATTGAGGGCGTTGGAAGGTTTGAATCAATTTGTAGGTGTGTGGAGTTGTGACCTGTTTCTGTATTTTAATTAAGTGTCTGCTTATAGTTTTGGGGAGTTCGTGGTGGCTGAATGTTCGAAAGTAAGCAACGCTTGCCGAAGTAGGTCTATAGAGGTATGCGGAACAGGGTGTAAAGTACCGCAAACCTCCATTGACAATGGAGGATCCTCCGACCAGACGGTTGTTGTGTCTGGTGGGCAACTGCCCAATAGTTGATATTCGGACTGTTGCATTCATTCAAATCACAAGGGAAAACTCATTGATTGGTAGTTCATCGCTGACAGTATAGATGGCGTTGCGGTTTTTTTTGTTGCCATAAAATTTTCGCTTCATTAGTTTTTCTTGTGGCGGCATTGTTCCAGGTCCGTGGATGGGTGACCATTCGTAACATACCGAGACTCCTTGATGGCTCGGAAAGCATGTTACGCTGGCTGTTGGTCCCGGCTGTCATTTGAACATCTGTGGCAGTCTTAAGCCAGAAAATCTGTTCTAAGTTTTGCCAAGAAGTATCATGTATTAGGTTAGGTTCAGCCGCTCAATGTAAGAAACTGGTACTCAGCTGCATAAGTTTAGAGTGGTAGCCGACCCCTACAAAATTTCGGAAAACGCTAGAAAGATCAATCGATCTGCTTAGATTGACACATCTTCTAATAGTATTACCGGTTTTTACAACTTCAAATGCCTACTTGATTTGATCAACCTTAATTAATTACTGAGCAGTGTCTCCGTGCTTGTTACGGATCTAAATCCATTTTGTGATAATCTAATTCTTATTTGCAGATTGAATCTCTATAAATAAAATGTCACACTGTCATTCAATTTATATAATTATACATTATTGACCATCATCATCTTCATCATACTAGCCGAAATACTTCCACTGCTGGACATAGGCCAACGGGGGGGAGGGGTTGCCATAATCACTATGCTTGGCAGGCGGGTTGGTGATCGCAGTGTAGCTGTTGTAATGCAAAGAAAC
This sequence comes from Mamestra brassicae, assembly GCA_905163435.1. Lineage (NCBI taxonomy): Eukaryota > Metazoa > Arthropoda > Insecta > Lepidoptera > Noctuidae > Mamestra > Mamestra brassicae. The sequence goes on along the minus strand of LR991008.1, from coordinate 2,101,292 downwards.
AGAGAATGCTGCTGTCCATTCTCTGGTAAGTTCCTTAGTCGCATCTTACGACACCCACGGAAAGTAATGGGATGGTGCTATTCTTTTACGTCCGACATCATACAGAACAATATTGACCACGTGACATTTATTGCAGTCGTGGGGTAGCACGTGTCAACACAACTTTCAAGGAGTCCAAAATATATGGGAATATTAGAGTTTTTTAATTCGTTATTGCTGATAGTGTACGGTCCACCCATACAATTCATATCTGTTTACGTTAAATAAGCAGTTTTGTACCGAGTGCGCAATTTACTTTATTTCACGTTCAGTCTTCGCCGCGTGTAGGTACTCATTATCATAATATCGTACCAGTTCGATATACTGAAATCATTCTATCATAAGCAGAGATCAGAATAAGTAGACTATATTTATCTCACTTTCGTGAAAGTAAGTGACATAGAGTTGATAATACCTCCTGTAAAATCCCGGAATCATAATCATGACGATTGTACTGGGCGCCAATTCATCGCGACTCTCGACTCACGCGTGATACGCGCCTACTTCTGCTACGGTCTACGTGCTACGCCAACTACCAGTTTTTCGTAGGCTGCTACGAAAATCTCGTAGGCGGCGTAGCACTTTTTGTTGTCATAAACTTAACGAACAAAAACGACGCATGATTTATTAAATATTATAATGGTAATTTATTTTATATGTATAAGATAATAAAATTAAAGTGGATTAATAGGTAGATAATCGTTGTACAAATGATTATATCCTACTAATATTATAAACGCGAAAGTTTGTAATAAGGATGGATGGATGTTTTTTACTCTTTCACGTAAAAACTACTGCATGGATTTTGATGAAATTTGGTAAAGTGGTAGATTATAGTCTGGAATAATACATAGAATACTTTTTATCCCTGGAATATGTTCCCTTGGGATAATTTTCGACAATCACGCGGACGGAGCCGCGGTCAGCAACTAGTATTAAATATAGCTGATAATCTTCGACAATTTCGTCACTACATAGACATATCTAGACAAATACCATAATCAAACTTTTCCGTTTAAAAAATATAAATAACACAATGTACAATTCAAACCGTCGAAAATTTATTATCGGCAATAAAGCTGGGAACACTCCTAAAGCATTGCTAATTAATGTAAACACAGAACGATTAGGAGTACGAATAAACACGCGAAATGGCCTACTGCTGTAATAAATACCTATAATAATTTTAATTACCCCAGAAAAAAGACATTAAACAGTATAAGAGATAAAAAAACGCCATATTGCAAATGAGAGAAACAATAAGGGGAGTGAGATAAAATTATATTTTTAAAATGTATTATATTAATGTATATATTAGGTGGGACAGGGCCGCACTCGGCGAGGTCATCAGGATAAATAAATTATGACATAGTGGCGACTTTTTAGCGCCCAACGCGTTGGGACACAGAGTTCGGTTTATTAGATGCGGCTGTTAATTATTATTTTGTGTGGATTATGTTTAAAAGGAGATCGGATTGTCGTTGAAGATTATTTTAAGAGCATGTTTTTCTCAAGATTCAAGTCAAATTTTTTGCTATGACAAGTCAAGAGATTAGTAAGATCAATGATTAAGTTAACAGGCTAAATTATAGTGTCAAACAGCATCCAAATCATCTCTTATAAACTTATCATTCAATGTGTTTCGACTGGCCTGTTGGTCGAGTGGTTAGTGACCCTGACTGCTAAGCCGGAGGTCGTGGGTTCGATTCCCACCCAGGACAAATCTTTGTGTGATGAGCATGATCATATTTTGTTCTGTGTCTGGGTGTAATTTGTCTATAATATGTATGTATTTAGAAATATATAAGTATGTTTATCAGTTGTCTGGTTGCCATAGCACAGACTCTGCCTAGTTTGGGATCGGATGACCGTGTGTGAGTTGTCCCAAGATATTACATTATATTATAATGTCATTATTCTGTTCTCATCCTTATTTACTTGGGGCCGGCCCACTTCATTCTTTTTTCATACTTCTTCATTAGTCTTCATCAATCTATTTCTAGACCACATGTATTTTTTTTCTTCTCCGGCTAATTTGAAGAAAATTTTAAGTAGTAGCTTCTTCGAGCGTAAATAGTTCAAGCAAGCTTTTCTTTGGTTTTTTTTTCTGTTTTGTGTTATATGTACCTATAGTTTACTTTTTTTTGTCAATTTTCTGTTTCAAGTGATACTTGTGGAAACTTGTAATTGGCCATATTTTGTTTAAACTTTTAGTTACTGTCATTGTTTAGCTGTAAGTTTTCCTAAAATAAATAAAATAAAATAAAATAAATACATCATTTCTTTACGCATTAAAAAAATGGTATGTTAATTAAAATCTGTAAAGTCAGAAAATCCGCGACATTAAGTTCGCCTTTGTACAGTGTTTTTACTGTTGCACAATGTTTTAATATATAAATAAATTATAATGAAGTAGCTATTGCCCGCGACTTCGTACGTGCTTATCCCGTTTTTTCCCGTTCCCGTAAGAATTTCGGGAAACCCTCTCTTAGTGCTCCTCTACACTCCTTAAGGAACCTACATGCCAAATTTCAGCTTTCTACGTCGAGTAGTTTCGGCTGTGCGTCGTCTGTCAGTTACTCACTCAGTAACGGAAGTTAAATATTTATATTTTCGACTCGACGTTTTCACTGCTTAAGAACAGTGTAGTGAACTTGACCAAAAAAAATGGCTGGAGAGCCAACAATTTAGAAAACATGCATCTTTATCTAATTTCACTTAAATAAGGTTCCATTAAAATAGGTAGACACAATTTAACACAGCGTTCAGTACGTCTAACCTAAGATATCCAAGCAAAATAAACATAAGTGATTTTATTTTAACCTTAAATAATATTTTTTTCTGCACACTCGAATAAACACATCGTTTATGGGAGGGTACTTGACATAGTCACGTGTGCCTGCACATTTGTAGTATCAGAATTATGAGATGACAAATACATGGATGTGTTTATGCATTGGGTAATCAACATTTTTAGTGTTTTTTCAATAGCTGTTTTTTTTTGAAGTGATACTTCTTTATCGGCGTTGGAAAAAAAATACCGTCACATTTTTCCGTTACGCGCCATATTTTTCTTGTCCCTACCACGGTTGATTCGAAGAGTACTTTCTCCAGCGGAGTAGTGCATGTCGTTTAAGCGGACTTACTCCCACCACTAGACTTGACCGTTTTTTTGTATTAGAGATAGTTATTGTTGAGGTAGTTGTTGTTTTTGTGTGTTGTTGTTGTTTGTTGTTGTTATAGTTGTTGTTGTGTGTTGTTGTTGTAGTTGTTGTTGTTTTGTGTATTGTTTTTACAAAGTAAAAATGAAAACAAAAGTACATAGATCATTTTTCGAAAAATAAGGTCATAAAGAAGTTTCACTTCTTACGTGTGTACACTAGTACACGCATACATTTTTTGTTTCTTGTAAGTATCTAATGCGTTTTTCTTATATATTTTTTTCCATTGGCCTTAGTCTGGTGGCCTTGATTATTTTTAAAAGTTTGTCCATCTATTTAAATTGGACCTTAAACAATGCCACTTCTAGTCTTACCATAGGCAACGCGAACGTGAGTTTAAAAAAAAATGTCGTCGCTGTCTAATGAATTTATGGTCAGGAACTTGGTCGGTGGTCGTGCAATTTTTTCTCCCGGGACAAGATAAAGACTGATACCAGGGAACGTGACGCATAGTGCGGAAATGTTGGGATTATATTCACGTTGAGTTACTTATTATATTTGCATTTTAATAAGTTATTCAGTATCGTATCATAACGCCTAAATAATAACAACTGGGCCTTGCCCAGGGCTTTGGCCACCCACTTGACCGAGGGCTTGCCTTGAACAGTCAAACACCTCACTCCCCTCGCTGACGCGAGGTGGCCCGCAGAGGCGGGCCGGCACCAGCCGGGGATTACGGAAGTCGCATTCGTTCTCGCGATCCCCGGCGAAGGTGGAAGATGGAACACCGGGGTGGTTTTGGTCAGTTAGAGTCTGACAGACCCCTCCACCCGCCCCAGGGCGGAGGACATCCACGTTGATTGCAGCATCGGTGGCATTCATTACATCCCCTAAAGTACAGCCAGTGTATTCTGTCGTTATCTCACCGTGTACATTTAGGTGGAGTGAGCGACAAGTGAGCTGTCATTCCATCTTGTGTGTATGGTTTGACAGCTCACTTGCCTCAACTCTCACTTCGCCTAAATTTTCACTCTGCAGCCGGTCGATTCTATAAACATGTCGAAGTGAAGGCTTGCGTAATCACGTGACATCTTGATTATATTGGATTGATAGCTCACCTCGTGATCACTTCACTCAAGGCTTCACTTCGACATGTTTGCACTGCTGGTGGCACTTGGGACACTCCAACGTATGGCTCATGTTTTGAACAGGCTGAATTCATTGGTTATTCGACTAGTCCATTAAACACCGTTTCACAAAGTTCAAAAAAAAAAGTATTACTAAAAGCGTGATCATGAGCATTGGCGATGATTAAGTTCAGTGGTATTCAAAGAACGGTCATGAAGGACAGAACCTCAATAACAGTAAAGAGCATCGCTGACCTTAGTATTGGTTACACTCTGATATCTTGGAACTTGGGAACAGTGATTTTTTCGGGCAATATATTATCATCTGTACAGTGGATTAAGATCCCAGAGCTGCTAGACGTCCCTTATTTTCGCAGTAACAAAATGTGTATGATAGTATGTTGGTATGTCAGCCAGGGTTGCGGAATTTGTTCGAAAGAGTCACCGCGGCCCTGGAGCGCAAAGGGCTTTAGAAGGAACACGGATGGGTTTTAGTCAGTAAAAGTTTGACACGCCCTTCCGCTCCACCCAGAGCGGAAGAATTCATTTGATGATTTCCCATCATTAAAAAAAAAAAATTGTGTTGGTATGTACTTAAGAAGAAAAAAAAAAGTGTGTTGGTATGTACTTTTAATATACGCATACGTGCTAGCTTGGATCGACAGCCAATTTCCAGGTATCAGGTGCTAAAGCCAATAAATCAGTTTTTTTTAAGCCTGGGTGTTGATTATTACATATGAAAACATACGGAAAAGTTAAAAAGGGAACCGCTTATCTTGGTATGGTCATGTGAAGAGGAGAGATGAAATGCACGTAATTAAAAGAGTTATGAATATAAATGTGGATGGATGGAGAGGGAGAGGGAGGCCAAAGAAAAGATGGATGGATTGTGTTAGGAGTGATATGAAAGAAAAGGGAGTTAGTGATAGCGTGACGGCTGACAGGACAGAATGGAAGAAAAAAAGGTGTAGCGCCGACCCCAAGTAACATGGGATAAGGGCAGGAAGATGATGATGTTGATTATTACATATGTTTTACAGAATATTGTTAAATAATATTTTAACAAAAGCTAAGCAGTGATCAGATAATCGGGCGCTTATATACCTAAACTTCTTCCCGTGAAAGAATAACATGGATATTTCTTTTTGAATAAATAAGTAATTCCGGGTTCCCGGGATTGAACAATTTTGTAAACAACTATAACAAACTTAATGAAATTAAACCAGTGGTTATTTTGATTTATATCTTGTATCTTTATTTTATTCAAAACAAATGGAAACAAATGGATTCAAAAATCATAAACTTTCATTGTAAATTAAAAGTTCCATCAGAATCGGCTTATTAAATTAAAAAAAAATTACAATGAGAGTTCAAAATCTCATGATTTTCGAGCGATTCCGGAATCCGGGATTCTGAAAAGCATGTCCGTATTATACTTTCGTGGGAATAGAGTGAAGTTTAGGTATATTAGCGCCGGATCATCCGATCACTGCTGATTAGTCATTGTAATAGTCTAAGAGCTGGTCGCCACCTCGAGTGAGATCCTATTCTCAAGGCTGAAATTTGGGCTTAGTTTATTTAGTAGGTGCAAATAACGATAGCTCAAGTTTGCCAGGATTTGAGAGGATGCAAAACTACCTCCTTGGCTACTGAAATAACATATACATCACAAAAAAAATATAAATTGGCCGTCGGCCCCAGCAAGCAGGTTTGCGTATGTTGAAGTACATACTAACACTACTCTATTTCACATATTTTGTTAGTGACAAAATAAGGGATATCTGGTAGCTCTGGGATCTCCGTCTATAGCCTTTTCCCATTAAAATAATCGTACAGTCTGCAGCACACGTAGTGATCACCTATTTTAAACAGACAGATGTGTTGCTGGGGAGTTTGTTGCGCCACTTCTTCTTCCCAGCTAAAACACTAGGAAGTGATGACGGGCGAGCGTTTTGAGGGACTGCCTTTATGTAGAACTTTGACGTTCAAAAAGTGCTGGGCCTAATTTGAATAAATGACTTTTGACTTTTGGCACTTTTGTGGTTGTCACTTTTCAGACTATGGAGGTCGTTATTTTTAAGGGTTGATTTCATGACTATCTGGCAGTTTGAGTACACTGTGCGGCCTATTCAAATATCCTTACCTTAATATTGTTTTATAGTTCTGAGTTGAGTTGCACGATATGTATTTATGTATGTATGTATGTATGTAACTCGGGCTGGTTTCCGCAACTCCACGACTAAGCGCGTATTTTGCGTGCAGGTGGGACAAATGTGTCATTCGATCCACCTCAGCTCCCCAAGGAAAGCCAGCAACGCCTTGGTGTTACTATCTCACAAAGGGTACCTGGGTTACCGAAGTACTTAGCCCTGTAATCGAGAGCACGATAGCACCTTGCACGATAACTGACAATGCTTGCACTGTCTGGATAGGTCCACTCAAATCTGTGTAACTGTAGATCGGTATAAATATATACATATATTATACTTATATATATCCTGGGACAACTCACACACGGTCATCCGATCCCAAACTAGGCACAGCCTGTACTATGGCAACCAGACAACTGATAAACATACTTATATATTTCTAAATACATACATATTATAGACAAATTACACCCAGACGCAGAACAAATGATCATGCTCATCACACAAAGATTTGTCCTGGGTGGGAATCGAATCCACGACCTCCGGTTAAACATTCAGGGTCACTAACCACTCGACCAACAGGCCAGTCAAAATGATAGACTTATTGGCAGAATGTATGAAATTAACTTGTGCTACCGAAATTTCAAGTTCAATTCCATATATGTATATACATATATTCTGACCGTTTGGATTGCTCCATCATTGCGCACTGTTGTGGGCGACACACTTGCATTTATGTAATAATTGTAATTTTGTAATATTATGTAATTTATAATGATGACCTAATAACGCTTTTGACATTTTAATTGTTACTAATGTGTATATTATTTTTCTGTAATTGAGTCTTGATACTTGAAATAAATTGATTATATTATATATTATTATTATTATATAAAATATAATAATACATAGTATAATCAATTTATTTCAAGTATCAAGACTCAATCATTTCGAACATTTGACAATCTTATACCGATGATATAATATGTGACTTTATTAAGAGCCCAAGTCCACAGCCCCAGTAGCCACCCTGACCGATCTTCGGTCGCCGTATTAACGAAAAAGGCACCATCGCCCAATTCCGGTCGGATATATTTTCCACTTGGTTAGCCGATTTTACGGGCAATTGGCTTTAGGGGGCGTCCAAAGGTCGGCACTCGAACCCTGGACAATGGCTGGATAGTTTGACTAGTGCCATTTGATGGAGCGCTACTGATAATGTTAACGGCTTTGTTCGGGATGTGTTTGTGGAATCAATTTGTTGAATGGCTCGGAGGACGTTGTACGGATAGGGATACAAATGCGTTTTCACGCAGTTAAATTCAACAACGATTTTTCCTCAAAGTTCATGAGGTTTTGATCATAAATTACAAATTTTGGTTAATTGTAACACATTTCCAGAATAAATGTAATCGATATTGCACGAAAAACTTGATTTTGAATTTTCACTCGTATTTTAAGTCCTCTTGGAGGAAACTTCCTCCATTCCACTGGACTCAATCGCCATGACAACAGAAAATAATATGTAGTCGAGAAAATTTGTATCAATAAATATTAAGTCATTACTAACTATCAATTGAGTCGAGTGCAGGAAATAACTTAAAAAAACCCGGGAAGTGCGAGTCGGACAAAGGGTACCGTACCTACCTACAAAAATGGCATAAAAATCATGTCTGTTGTATGGAAGAAATACTAGTGATCAGTCTTTTTCATTTTTTTTTCATATTCGTATTTTCTACTATTATGATTTATGTAAGTGTGCTTTTGTGTGTTGTGTTTTCTGTTCTTGTGCCAAATAAATCTTTTATCTATCTATCCAACTATATTCTTAAATAAAAAAATAAGTGACTAAAAAAAGTCTAAAATATGGCGTCGAAAAATTCGTCCGCATCGCTGGCCACTGCTAAGGTACCCAAAAGGCTGGCTATGTCTTTGAGGATAAAAATTTGAGAAAAGGCAAGTGTCAGTTATCGCATAGCTCAACTTAGAACTTTAAGCAGCTCAACGATTTGTCGAACAATACCAAAGTATTATAAAATCATTGTTGTAACAGTCAGCTAGGAAACACCGGCCTCATTTAGTTTAAAAATTACCAAAAAGGATTGACGTGTAAAAGTGTTTTGTTTAACCTACTTACAAAATAAATATCATTTATCATTATCATGAACTAATCACATCATAGGAGCTCGTAGTCAAATAATAACAGCCGCACGGGTCAATGTTCTAAGTTAAGCAACACTTGCCGAGGTTGGTCTGTGGATGGGTGACCATCTTAACATACCGAGACTCCTCCGTGCCTCGAAAAGCACGTTAAGCCGTTGGTCCCGGCAGTCATTTGTAAATCTTTAGCAGTCGTTACGGATAGCCAGAAGCCAGAAAATCTGACACCAGTCTTACCAAGGAGTACCGTGTTACCCAGTTAATGGGTTGTGGGGTCTGGTAGGCAGCCGCTCCTCGTAAAATACTAGTGATCAGCCGAATCCGGTTTGACTGAAAGCCGACCCCAATATAATTGGGAAAAGGCTGGGCAGATGATGATGAACTAATTACATCGTAACATTTTTTTTCGTAAAATGTTCACTGGCAACATATTGATGATCGGCCATAGCCACGAGCAACCAAATATTAAACCACGACAACCATACATCACCATAATAATCTGGCGTCAAAGCCAGCTAATCGAAACTCCGAGCAACGGGGTGAATATTTCGTTAATCTTGAACAAAATGGCGATAATATGCGTCGCGGTTTCTTGCGAGTTACACAGTTAATTTATGCCACAACACGAACTATAGCATTTTAACTCCTTCGGAGATAGTGGCTGAGGGGGAACGTGGGTTAAGTCTGGTTTTCAGGATTCTAAGTTTTTGTTTGCAGGGATGCTAATGAAAGAAAAAATGTTTTACCTGAAAAAATACAAAACCTGTCATGGCAAATTTCACATAATATGTATGAAGAAGAATAAGCAAAGCCATACAATGTGGCAATGCCGTCAGTCTTATGGGTACAGTCGTCCAGTCGACAGCGATGCGGATGAATTTATTGACGTCATATTTTAGGGGTTAGTTAGGAGTTTTTATTTTTATTTCTAGTGTATATAATCAATTAAGTATTTATAAAAGCAAGTGTAAATATCTTTGTAAATAAAAATCCTTTATATGTATAGATTATGTGAAAGTTGACATGACTGTGAAAAAGACATTAAATATTCCATAATGCCGGTCAATGCAGATGTTATAGAAAAATGTGCAAATAAATTGGGATATGAGAAGGAGTTTCAAAGTCAAAAAGTCAAAGTCAAAACGTTTATTTTAATTAGGCCATTAAACGGCACTTTTGAACGTCATCATTTTCAGTTCAGTAAAATAATAGTATTACATTAATAAAGTGACTCTACTGTCCATTCGGAAAGGTAGTTTACAAGTGGAGTACGGAAAGGAAAGATAAATTTAAGTAATAAACTGCGTGTGAAATTACTTTAAACACAGAGTGGAGAACACAAGATTAATAGTTTTAAGTATTTTCCGATCAATAACCCAGGGTCCCTGTATTTTTAGCTCTGAGCCAAAATTCATCAAAATCGAACAAGGTAAGCAATCGATTTTACCGATCAAGCAAAACAAACTCACTTTCGAATTTACGTTAGTAAGGAAAGGATTTTTTTTTTTATATGAGTTCACGTTTTATTCCCCGATATTGCGGTCGGAGGTTTGTCTTTCTTTTCTATATTGTAATTTAGTTTTTTTATATCTCTTTATGTCTTCATAATTTTTATTTTTTATTATTATTATTCTTACACGAAGTATAGTTTCGTAGTATAGATCATAATAGTTTATTATGTTTTATTTCTATTTATAACTATTTTTAAACAAAAATCCAGTAAGGATAGGATTAGGATATGCGAGATATGATTTAATTTTATGACGTTTGTCAAAAAATCCTAAATCTATCCTTACCCCTTTTCGCTATCAGCGGTTAGTGGCGATCCGACTTAACCGAAGCCAAAAAGTGTACAGTCACGCCTGACACCCCCCGCGACCCCCACAACCCCCCGCGACTACCCCAACACCCCGCCACCCCCTGTCCGGGCTAACTTCATAAGACTATGAATTTAAATACGTTAGTCGATGTCAAAGGGTCGTCTTGTTGCATCCGTTAGGGGTGGTAAAATGACGCTTTATGAAAACGGGACAAAGGTGATTTGGTCATTGTGATTTTCTAGATATGAAACGGCGAGATTGATTCATTGCATACTAAAATATCTAAAATTATAAACTACTACTACTAGTGGCAATGCCGCCAGTCTTTTGGGTACACTTCCAGTAGACAGCGATGCGGATACATTTTTTGACGCCATGTTTTAGGGTTAATTTAATTAGGAGTTTTTATTTTAATTTCTAGTGTTTAAAACAGTTGTATATATTTATGTAAATAAAAGGTAGGTAATAGTTGTGAAGTATCACAGCTAAAAAGCTACTACTATTTGCAAATCACAAGTATTCTCTATTGGTGTCGCAACTGTCAAACTTTGATATTTAACAATCAATTTCACAGTCGGTATAGACTAGTCTCGATGGTAACTATTGGTAAGCAACATTTTATCGGCCCAACGCTACCAACTTTTCTTATCACCAACGGATTGTTGGTACAGAGAGTAAAAATATTCGGAACACGACTCCCACTTGATGTTTGTTAATTAGTCATTACTAAACTTTTACTAGCGATGACTTTGATGGCAATGAATTAGAATTAGGAATCGGAATTAGTCTTGAATTGGAATTAGAAATTTTCTGGAAAATTTTGGCGTTACAGGTGTTATAAATTGTCAGGCCTGCGGACAGCGAGCGTTGGGTGGCTCGCTGTCCGATCACCACCAGGCCCGGGTCGATGGCGCGTTGTGTTTCACGCGCGCCTCAAAGAGATGTCAGCATAGAAGACGGGGTCTGGGCCAGAGCCTGCCAGGGTTGTGGAATTTGTTCGAAAGAGTCACCGCGACCCTGGAACACAAAGGGCTTTAGAAGGAACACGGATGGGTTTAAGTCGGTAAGAGTCTGACACACCCTTCCGCTCCACCAGAGCGGAAGAAGTCATTCGATGAAATCCCATCCTTAAAAAAAAATGTAGTGTAAAAGTTGAGGTTGCATGAAAACCACGGGTTACGTTTAGGTAGTTTAGCAACGGTTGCTAAGGTCAGTCCGTCGATGGGTGATCATGACATAACCTACTTGATGGGACACTGGGATATCCCCAATGCCTCGAAAACACGTAAAGCCGTTGGTCCCGGCTGTCATTTGTAGATCTGATTTTTGGCTGTCGTTACGGATTGTCAGAAGTCAGAAAATCTGACTCTAGTCTAGCCAAAAAGTACCGTGTTACCCAGGTAATGTGTTGTGGAGGTCTAGCAGGCAGCCGCTCCACGTAAAATACTGGTATTTAGCTGAATCCGGTTTGACTGGACCTGCTGACCGACCCTAATAAATTAGCTGGAACATTGGTCCCGCCTGTCATTTGTAGATCTTTGGCAGTCGTATACAATATCATATTTTTCTTTCTATTCTTTTAATTTTAATTTTGTTTTGTTATATTAGGTTTGTAATTATTTTTTTTTTCTTTTTTTACTAGTCCTTTTTTTTTAAATTAATTTAAAGAAAAATGTAAACTTGCAGGAAATTAGTTTTATCTTTTGTGGGGCATGCGGTGCTAACCTATAAGAAATTGTAATACTAACCTTAATAAATAGAAAATAATTATTTAAACATTTGTACTGTATTAACAGTTGTTGGTTATGCAATCTTCTTCTATATTTATAAAAATGAATTCCTATTTCCCTTGGTCACGTCATCACGCGTGAACGGCTGGACCAACTTTGCTAATTCTTTTTTTGTTGCGTTTGTTATTGTCAGGAGAAGGTTCTTATGAAAGATTAAAAAAAAAAACAGGCCAAGCCGGGGCGGGCCACTAGTTATAAATAAATAAATAAAATATGTAACACATGTTTACATTTCCAAGTACAGTGACGAACAAAAACAACTGTCCCATGGCATGTCTAAGCCACACGAGGGCGCACAAATTGATTTTTCACCACTAATCGTAGGTAGGTATGTGCCCCATGGAGGCCAATAAACGGTGGGGATGTCTTTATGGGGCAACAACTAGCAAACCGCTATTACGAGATCGCTATTAACTTGGGATGATTGAGAAAGTAGATGCGGTGCTTTTTGTGCGAACCAGCTTTTGCCCGCGACTTTGTACGCGCATATTCCGTTCCCGCAGGAATTTCGGGAAATAATCATAATAATAATATCTTGGGACAACTCACACACGGTCATCCGATCCCAAACTAGGTAGAGCCTGTGCTATGGCAACCAGATAACTGATATACATACTTATATATTTCTAAATACATACATATTATAGACAAATTACACCCAGAGACAGAACAAATGATAATGCTCATCACACAAAGATTTGTCCTGGGTGGGACCTCCGATTTAGCAGTCAGGGTCACTAACCACTCGACCAACAGGCAAGACTGGCCTCTCTGTCTTAGTACTCCCCTACACTTCTCAAGGAATCTACGTTACAGTGAACAGGCTTCTTCTGGGTAAGCTCGCTCCATCGTCGACTTTGTCTCTGTCATCTATGACCTAGACTAGAGTCAAGAGCAAACTCATATTAAAAAAAAAAGTGCCAAATTTCAGCTTTCTACGAGCAGTAGTTCCGGCTGTGCGTTGTCTGTCAGTTGAACTGTAGTGAAGAGTTTTATACAACGTGTAACAGAATAAACGCAATACCTCTTAAGGCGTCAATGTACTCATCATAAAGATTTTTTTTACTTTGGGCCCAACACTGAAATCGCGAAAAATCGAGAAATTATAATCTAATAAAGATTTATAACAATCTTTATTAGATTATAATTTCTCGATATATTATGAAAAATTGTTTTGTATTTAATAAACCCCACCTAAATTCAATAGTTTCCAATACATCCGTGTCTTATTAAAAAAAAAATAGTTTACAATTTCACGCGATATTTCACAATCTTAAAAAAATAATGATATGGCTAAAATATAAAGTTTATTTGAATTCAAAATTACGAGTAGGTACAGCCGAAGTTTTCGTAGTACAAAGTTACCCTTAAAAAAAAGGTAATTTCATAGGTAAAAACCCAATATTTGTAAGTCAATTTACTGAACCATCCGTCCTCTAACTGAAAATGTATGTCCAGATTTGCCACCTCCAAAACAAATCAATAGGTTCGAACATCGCTCCTATCGTCCGTATCTTCGCGAAACACGTAAACAGCGGTGCGCCATCGTAAAAGGAAATGCGTTCGACTGTGGCGCGCAATTTGCGCTGCCGTACGTAGGTATCGATCAGGGTATATTGTTGGCAACTGGACACGACCCTGGGCAGTTCTTTTATGTATTACTACTGTAGATACAAGGGATTCTTTGTACAACTATTGGAGCCAATAGGACTGTTAAACAGGTAAATTATTGAGCAATTTCTTTTACACTGAGCTAATGTTAGTATTTATTGCTTACCTTGGTATGGTCATGTGAAGAGGAGGGATGAAGAGCACGTAACTAAAAGAGTTATGAATATAAATGTGGATGGATGGACAGGGAAAGGGAGGCCAAAGAAAAGATGGAGTGATAGCGTGACGGTTGACAGGACAGAATGGAAGAAAAAAACGTGTTGCGCCGGCGACCCCAAGATAAGGGCAGGAAGATGAGGATGCTATGTTTTTTTGTTGGTTAGTTTGGCTCAAAAAGACGTAACTTTATAATCTGCCTCATTCTGTTCATTTCATATAAAAAAACTGTTATCTTGTTTTTCAGTGATAACTTAATCTTACTCCCAGCCCGGTTTACCATCCTTCAGTTTTACTAAATTCGAGGAGAAGAGAAGCTCGTGGCTAAATAATAACAGCCGCACGGGTCGATCTTCAAGGTTAAGCAACGCTTACCAAGGTCGGTCTGTGGTTGGGTGACCATCTCAACATACAGAGACTCCTCCGTGCCTCGGAAAGCACGTTAAGCCGTTGGCCCCGGATATCAACCCAATTGCGTAAAAAAATAAATAAAGTAAGCTACATTTTCGTTTATTTGTCATTTCAACAGAGCAGACAAGTTTTTCTTTTAAATAGCAAGCGATGGAATAAGAATTGTGAAAAAACATACGAGTCCATGAGGTGGTTGGGGGTTTTCCTATGCTTGTTTATGTTATTTTCAATAACTTCAGATGGTGAATGACAGAAGCCCCGAAATTCCTCTGTGGCTCAGAAAGCACGTTAAGCTGCTGGTCCCTGCTGTCATTTGTAGATCTTTGGCAGTCGTTACGGATAGTCAGAAGCCTGAAAATCGGACACCAGTATTGCCAAGGAGTACCGTGTTAATGAGTTGTGGAAGTCTGTTAGGCAGCTGCTACGCGTAAAATACTGGTATTCAGCTGAATCCCGTTTGACTGGAAGCCAACCCTAATATAGTTGGGAAAAGGCTCGAACGATGCTGATGATGAATGATATTTATGATACCTTTCTACTATAGATGTTTTTTGAGCCGTTCAGAAGAATCGTTTTCGTACCTAAAAAACGTTCAAATTCAATTAGCATTATAATATTTATCAAGGTCAAAAGCAAGTCAAAAAGTAGGGAAATTAGATGAGTTGTTTGTTAAAAATACCGGATTTTTTTTTTTTTTTTTTTTTTTTTTAAAAAAAAACGTTGCCCCACACTAGGAATTTCTCCTGTATCGTGGGTGCGTTTACAAACATATAATATTCACATACACAAATAGCCAGACCCGGAACAACTATCTGTAGGCCATACAAATGTTTGTTCCGTGCGGGAATCGAACCCGCGACACGCAGCGCAGCAGTCAATCATTCAACCACTGCACCAACCGTGCTGTCAGGAATTAACCCATAATCTCTTCAAAATTATAGTGAACAGGCTTCTTCTGGGTAAGCCCGCTCCATCGGCGACTTAGTCTCTGTCATCTATGACCTAGACTAGAGTCAAGAGCAAACCAAATAAAAAAAAATCACTTCTGATAGGAAAATTCGCCTACTTACTAATCAACAAACTTAATGACAAAATAAATCAAGCAATCCAATCAAAGGGAACTAATAAAGGCGATCACCACACCAGGAAGAGCTATTCCTCATAATAATTACGAGTTATGCTCATAAAATCCTGGCACATTATTTTTATAACCATATAAAAATATTACGGTTATATCTTGTCCCAAGGTACTGTATATTGATGGTGGTCATCTAATTTGGATTAAGATATCGTTATGGTGTGTAAGTGGGGTGTAAAAATATTGATTTAATGGGACATGTGATAACCAGGGGTAGAGAGCTGTAAATAATTATGTGAGATGATTCGAGAGTAGAGGAAGAACACATAGATTATGGCCTATATTTCACGTCAGTTTGAAAAGGAAAAAAACAGAAAACATTTTTTTTAACACATTTGCTCAAAAAATGCATTTACGAAGCCTGTAAACATTGTTCGAAAGATAAAAATTACGCACCATACAATGGAACGTGCGGTAAAATAGGTACTCTTATCTAAGTATCTATTTTACCGCACTCCTCGTTGTATAGCACCGTGTGCGTATCCTTTGCGGATTTTTCTTTTTCCATAAATAAAAAGAAAATAATTCCACCAAAGAGTTTCAGAGAACTAGAATAAATAAGCTGAATGATAGAACCTCCTTGGAACCGCTTTTGCTCAATACGTTTGTCTTACTTTAATACTAAAGAAAAAATATGACGAAAGATGTAGTTCTAATTTTTACCACGCTCACGTGGCGCCATTTGCAAATTCGCATTATTTTAATACGGAACATCAAAGATTGTGGCGACTTTCCGACTGATTTAAATTTGTGTACATAAACTGTTAAATAAATAATAAGTGGAGTTGCGTTGGTTCCTGTCCTAGCAGTTTACTGTAGGTATGGATTTCATTTCATCGCCAAATTCACGGCCTTCAAAATATGAACATATTGGTGAATTTTCCGTATTTTTTAGATAAAAAAATTCGACGAAATGTAACATCTACCAATTCGTACGTGCCTACTTCCCTTTACAGGGAAGAAACCTGTTTCGTAACAGTGGGAACTTTATAGTCTGTTTTTGCTTAGTAGCAAATCGATCTAAATTAGCAGCAAATCTTAAATTTCTTGTTGACTGAAAAAAAAAACAACCATTATCAACCATTGTTTTGTAATTTTTATTTTTACTTATTTTTTATTAGAAATGTGAAATTTAATATTTGGCAATAAGAATATTTAAATTATAAAATTATTCACTATTGTTAATTATTAGGATATTGTTATATACTGTTACTTTATTTTTAATTTTCCTCTAATTTTAATCGGTCGTTTTTATGGTTTCTGCTCAAATTTACGTATTACTTTCTACACAATGCATATTGTTAAGAAATAAATGACTTATGACTTATGACGGTAAATGCGACAAAAAAGTCGCAAGTTTACGCATAGAGTCGCAAGTGTGTATCTTGGGGACTGTCAAGCGTTGTCATCCCACGTGCATTACAAGAACTATGCCCCGAGCGGTACTGGGTACAGTCGGGACGAAAAATTGCTCGCGTTTTGTAAGTAAAAAAAAAAACAAAACTCTTTGTAGGTAACATACATTTTATAGATTGCTGTTTTTACTGAACCAAAGAAAATTATATGTAGAAAAAAAAAATATTGAAAATTATTATAATATATTTCATTGAAAAGAAGAATTGGAAGTAGATTGGGGTTTTAATTTTTTTTTGCGTTGGCGATATAGTCAAAATATTATTTGAAGAAAAAAATAATTAGTAAAAATATTAAACAGATTAAATTCTACCTCAATGCTGTTCTTAAGTACTTAAGCACTTGACTATCGTATTGGGGCAACCTGTAAAGATAGTTTGAAAGTGTTAAATAAATAAATCAAAAATGTTCTTACAAAATAACACCTACTAATAGCCAAGAGCAGCACGAACATTTATAAAAAAATCCACAAAAGTTCTGAAAGATATTTTCCCATCCAACTGTCCCTCCATAATCGAAAACTCCAACATATTACAAAGAAAAATAACAACCTTTGCACACGACTGTACATAGAGGTACAGTCAAGCACAATGCAAACAATAGCGCAAGCCAACAGCGCACAAATCTTAATCTTCGCATTCATTATGGCGCAGAAACGAACCTGAATTTATTCTAGGTAACCTCGCACCGACGCTTATGAACTAGACGTAGCTTCACTGCGAGGTTTTATTTATTTTGAGGAAGAAATATTGCAATTTTTGGGACGAAGTTCATTACGGGCTTACGGACAGTGCGATTTAGTAGAAATCGTCATGTAACGAAATGTCGTATGCTGTGTGTGGGTATCGAGCCTACTACAAGCAAATGAGCACACGAGCAAGTGAGTACGCAGCCGGGTGCGCAACTCTCTCTCTCCCTCTCTCTCTCTCTGTCCTCGATCGATCGATCGACGTTAATCGATTGCTGTGTTATCATATAACCTCAACACACGGTAGTACAGACACGCGTTAATTTCGTGAAAACGTATTTGTTATTGAACTTCGGTCCCCGACCGCACAATTTTTTTTTTCCTTTTTTACTCGTTAAAATAGCTTTGTGTCTGAATGCTGAGGAGCACCTTCAACTGTCTGATGACCGTTGAGGAGATGGATGCTTCTCGGCCTTACTTATACCATTCGGTCCTCCGTCTTACCAGATATAGCTCAATAACTCTGTTTTACATGGAGCGGCCCCTTACCTGAACTTCACAACCCAGTAACTGGGGCATACAAATGCGTTACACCTTAGCAAGATTGGTTTTAGTTTTTTTTGGCTTCTGACTCTTTTATATTTCAGACACGAGCCTCTTCTTCAAAATAATTATGTGAATACCTATGTATTTTATGTTACCTTTTCTATGTCACAAAACAGGGGTCATTCTAGGATTTTTGCAAACTGTCAAACCCACCACTATCCCTACATATTGACAAGTTTTTGAATTGCCGATACGGTGTTCACCGTCATCATCAGCCAAATGACGTCCACTGTTGGACATAGGCCTCCCCCAAAGAGATTTGCCATAATCGCCACCCTTGGCAGGCGGGTTGCAATGCACAAAGAATGCTGCTGCCCATTCTCTGGTGAGCATAACGTCCCATACGCTACGCTACGGTGTTATCGCGACCTAAATATGAACCCTGTTTTGAGGACGGGAGTTGGCCTAAAATAAAGCCAAAGTTACAATGCAAATCGGTCAACACTATTTTCTCAAAAAAAAAAATCTGTCTAAAATAAATGCACCCGAAAATCGAACACCCACCCGCAAAACCCCAAAACATCTGCACCACACATCCATATTCTGTTCCCACAATTTTTACACAATACACCTGGAACGGGCAATCGTTCCCGTTCAGTAATGAGAGAGAATATTACCCGATCGCCCTCAGGCGCTTTTAATTTACCGCAAGATCACCTACAGTATATAAGTTCTTTTTTTTTCGGCGTAATAAGGCGCCCTGAGTTGCTCACCGTTTTATACAACATCGATTAAGAGTTATGATTGTAAAGAGAATGAGGTTTTCTCGTATCTTTTTCGAGGATCTGGTGTTTTGTAAAATGGCGGACGTTTTGTTTTTTTTTGGAGGGATTCGATGTGAAGTTTTTCTTTGTGTTTCTCGTACATGCGGCACTGATGATCACATGAATTTAAAAAATATATAATGGACAAGCTACCGCCCGCGGCTCCGCCCGCGTTTATTACGAAAATTATCCCAAGGGAACATATACCCGGGATGAAAAGTATCCTATGTGTTATTCCAGACTAAAATCTACCTCTGTGCCAAATTTCATCGAGATTCTTTCAGCCGTTCTGACGTGAAAGAGTAACAAACATCCATCCATCCATCCATACATACTTAAAAACTTTCGCGTTTATAATATTAGTAGAATACGTGATCTTATCATAAATGAATATGTAATTCTGAACCGTTGCAGTGTTGTTTCCGCTTGTCATTCCGTAGACTTCACAGTCGATACGTAGTTCGAAGTACAAACTTTTGAGTCATATCGAGAAACAATATTATCTTGTTTCCCAGTTAAAGTGTAACTGCCGTACGATTCTGTAAACATATCACCGTGAAAACTTAGGTGGAATGAACTGTCATTCCTCTTTGATTGACAGCTCACTTCGTGTTCATTTCACCTGAGATTTCACGATGAGATGTTTACAGAATCGAATTGCAGAATAACACTACTGGGTTGTCCACCCATTCGCACTGAACGTTTCCAAACGTCTTTTATAATGCGCACAGCAAAGGAGTGGAACTCTCTGCCTGCGTCTGTGTTTCCGAACGCATACAACCCTAATCTCTTCAAAATTAGAGTGAACAGGCTTCTTCTGGGTAAACTTGCTCCATTGTCGACTTTGTCTCTGTCATTTATGACCTAGACTACAGTCAGGAGCAAACCCATATTAAATAAAAAAAACAACGGGTCGCACTCAGGGAGTGCCGGCAGAAGTGAAAACTTGAACATTAACGTTGTGCATTTTTGATATTTTGAAATCGTTAGGGAATAATTTCGCACGAATTGCTTTAATTATCAATATCAAAGTACTATCATTTATGTGGTAAAATACAATATTCATTTATAAATAAATGAATATAATAATATCATACACAACATGACAATTTATATTAAGTACATAAAAAATTTAACACTTCAGAACTTTCCCTCCGTCTTACGAATTTTCGATCACGTGTCTTGACGCGAGTTTAAAATTTTTTACCCATCCCAAAAAGTGCACAACGAAAAAAACAACAAAATATGTTTTCCTTCAACAAATCTATCTATCCATACCTACTCTGACGGAATGTGCTCCACACAGATCGCCAATACTCGACAACGGCTAATGGCGGTCATTTCTATTAGTTTTTATTATGCTCTGCCCCCAGTGTGTGGTGAACTGTTTTCCTTATTGCAATGTATTTCGTGTTTTTGCCGGATTTGGGTATTGATTGTGTTGTGTGAAGAGTTTTTGGACTTGCGAATTAAAGATTTGGACATACCGACTCATGTCACTACCAAAACTGTTCATCAATATCAATACACATATTAAAACTCTTGCGTTATTGATTGACTGAGGGATTGAGTGACTGACAGGCAACGAATACAGTGACTGACACGAAACATGAAATTTGGAGTGCAGGGGAGCACTTAGAGAGGATTTCCCGAAATTCTTACGGGATATGCGCCGACTAAGTCGCGAGCAAAAGCTAGTCGGTAATAAATTGATCGGCGAATATTCGTTGTACGAGAAGATTTGCCTTGTTAACCGGTCAAAAACTTAGGTTTTGACCCAGACAAAAGTGGTTTTTGCACAGAGGTTTTTGGGCCAAAAAGATCTGAATTACTGTCGTGGTAGGGACACGAAGAAGAGATGGACATCTGCAATACCAGGATCTATATACAAATGCATTTTTTATTTATTTATTTTGTTTTTATTTGGAAACTCAACAGCTTATTTTTTATTTACATGAGTTATGAATGTCCACCTCACTGTCAATGAACAGCCCAATGCAGTGGCGTCAAAGTTACTGCATCTTAGAGTCTGCATACACTGCACAGTGATAGCGAGATGATGCCAATTATATCTTAAGCCAATAACAGAGTTTCACAGCATGGATAAATCTAGGTTAACTAGAAATTGGCGAAAAGAAAAATTAAAAAACATTGAACAAGTGTAGTTATTAATAATAACATGGGATTGTTGACCCTTTGTTCACATCAAATCAATCCTCTGGGTAAGCTCGCTCCATCGTCGACTTTGTCTCTGTCATCTATGACCTAGACTAGAGACAAGAGCAAACTCATATTAAAAAAAAAAAGCTATAATTTTGAAGAAGTATCTCTTCTTCGTCTTCTTCTTGTATGAAGCTACTCCTATCGTAGCTCCTCGGAAAGACCTCAGAGTGAAATCAGGCACGTTGCTTTCTTAAGTGGCATTGCGATGTAGAATAGAGGGCATTTCTCCTATCTCTTATCCCATGCTCTGCGGTCACATTTGCAGCCAGTCTAGAGGTTGCATTATGCCTGTAACTGTATTTAGATACAGTAAAATCTGCTCAAATAACATTGAAGGGAAGTGAAAAACACGTCAAATAAGCGAATGTCATACAAAACATAGTCTTGAGCTAATTATACAACTAGATTAGAAATTTAGTGTAATAGACAGCAACTAACTATTCAAATTGGCCAAAATGTCGTCGCAAGATAAATGGCGGGAATGATCAAGAAAACCAGGGAAGGTGTTAGAAATCATGTCACTCACTATCACTGAACATAATTCCTTAATAATAGATCAATTTAAAAAAAAAATACATTTTCGGAAGTCGGTGTTTTTGGTTGTTTCCTCGTATTTTAACACCGACTTCCGACATTCAAGTTTTATACTTAGTAATGTTATTTTTTTTTTGGAAGTTGGTTGTATATTTATTATTTATTATAAGTCACACCCACACCTAACAACACCACTGGAAAGTCACAGGAAAGCAAAACACGCAATTTTGTTTACTTGGATGATATATTTTCTAGTTTCTCCAGCTATTTTCATTTAGAAACCAAACTAATGAACCGATTTTGATAAAAAATTCTATGGTACCAATCGGAACGTACCTATATCCTTTCACATGAAAGTAGAATTTTTCAAATCGGTTCATAAATGACGGAGTTATGAGGTAACAAAAAAAATACAACCTAATTGAGAAACTCCTCCTTTTTTTGAAGTCGGTTAAAAAGCGACCTGTCCAAGCGAAGTCATTATATCCGAAGTATTTATAAATAATTGTATGTGAAAACAAAACTAATTCACCCTGAATTTACTTCATTATAAGCAGCGGTCAATATAACCAGAGTCATAATAAACGGTTTCCACTGTACAATACAAAATACAAAGGCGTTTATTTCAGTACCAACTAGTTTACTTTAGTTTATGATCGGAGCCTCCTTTTAAGCATAATGACTGTGTTAGGAGACTCCGCTCCTCCATGGCTTTGACGGTTCGTATGTACAACTTACAGAATGTTTATT
Source organism: Mamestra brassicae (assembly GCA_905163435.1). Classification (NCBI taxonomy): domain Eukaryota; kingdom Metazoa; phylum Arthropoda; class Insecta; order Lepidoptera; family Noctuidae; genus Mamestra; species Mamestra brassicae. Next base: position 2,078,691 of record LR991008.1, on the reverse strand, counting down.
ATTTTTAGTTTTTCATATTTTTTTTTTCAATCTATATATAAATATTACTATATCCATATTTAAAACTTATCTACTAATACATCTACAAACAAAATTATAAATATATTTTTATGCATTCTTTATTACCGTTTGAATAGTTAATACATTACATAGGTACACGCATAGCAGGTGTGGCGGTGCAAATATAATTAATGTCCAGTAATTTAATGTAACAATGTCTCCAACTAAAACCATTTTAAACATTGTTTATTCCAGACTAAATGCCGCCCGCGGTTTCGCCCGGGTTAATGTCGAAAATTATACCAAGGGAACATATTCCCGGGAAAACAAGTATCCTATGTGTTATTCCAGACTATAATGTATCACTGTGCCAAATTTCATCAAAATCCATTCAGTAGTTTTTGCGTGAAAGAGTAAAAAACATCCATCCATACAAACTTTCGAGTTTAAAATATCAGTAGGATCCAACGTTAATCACCCAACATGCCATTGAACATGACATAATTTAGTTAAAAGGCACTACAAAATGCAAAACCAATACTGCCAGCATCACAGTTATTTCAATTCGCTTTTATTATCCACTCCATAAATGACAGAATGACAGAGTCATTGTTATGACGTCACGGTGATGACGTTCGGATGGCGTATGAATTCAGTGGCGATGGCTGCAGTGCAATTATAATATTGGTTGAATAATTAACCCGATTGCTGCATCGTTTCGCCACAATTGTCCTGTTATGGCTATCGCTTTAGGGAGGGGATGAAAGGATATCGTTTTCGATAAAATTAAAAATAAATGTTTGAAAAACGTTTCAAAAAGCATGTCTATTTGAGGGCCACCTATTTGACGTGACAACGTCTAATAAATCTATGAACGCCGGCTGCACGTACGAAAAAGGATGACACATTGTAAGGTTACGCTCATTGTAACGTTACGATCATTTCATTGATGTTTTGTTGACAACCAATTTTTTGAAGTAATAACTTCTAATGGGAGGGTAAACCGCTTCGTAACGTAACGCGTTACGGCGCCAGTCTGTAGCGGCGGTAGGCAGGCTCTTCCTCTCTCACTCTAACCTACAGTGCTAGTCGTATTTCGGACAGACGCTTCCCATATTAAATAGTTCAACTTAGATTAGTTTAAGTTATCACTTCTGTCGAGCGTCCCAGACGCACACGTTTTTTTTATTTATTACAGCCATACATACAGCTATCATTAAAAAAACCCAATGCGATAGCGCAGAAAAGAAAATAATAATAATTACAATAAAAAATACATTTCAGTTCACAATTATTACAATTCAATTCAATTAACATTAATAATATAAAAACAATACAATACAACAAATTAATCAATTTAAAACAATTATTTCAATCAATCTAAATTCAACTAATAACAGTAATATAAAATGTGTAAAGTGACTTTTGCGAACTGGTGTCTCTGCCAAAACTTAAAAAAAATAGATGTGTTATATTGACAGATTGCGATTGAGACGCGAATACGGACGTGCTTAAAAAAGGGACATCATCACTATCTCAAAAGACTCAAAAGACTCAAAGCTTTTATTTCAATTAGACCATTTACAGGCACTTTTGAATTGTCAAGGTCGTTCGGTCAAAAAGATGAAGCTCTTCGCACGTTCCAAGGCGTAGATCTCTATGGAGAAGAACGTGCAAGAAACTTCATATCGACTATGGAAACAAAAACATGTTCTATGTGAGTTGTCTTGTAACCAGTGTAATTTGCTTAAGTGCCTTCTGTACTTTTAGTTTCCCATCAATCCAAATTATATTCCCAATCCAGGCGATAGCCTGATTGAAATGGTTTGTAAGGGTTTATAGGTTCCTGTGACATAAATGGGTATGCAAATGCGATATCAAACTTGAAAAAATGCGAAACAATGTTCTTCTGTCACAAGTGCCTTTCATTCAGAAAGCATAATTAATTTAGGTAACAAACTATTTTGGTTTTCTAGTAAACCATTTCAAGGCACTTTTGAATTGTCGAGGTCAGTCAGTCAAAAACATAATGCTAGTTGCACGTTCCAAAGCGTAGATCTCTATGGAGAAGAATGTGCCAGAAACTCCAAAAACACTCTTTTAAATCATCAAATGGTTACAAATAATAGTTACCTACATGTTGAAATTATTCATTCATAAAATTATATAATACTAAAGAATCAATACAATGCAAATATCAAGCCGATAGAAAACCATGTAGGGTAAATTAGTCTGAGGTGGTCTTTTGAGGAAAGAGCCACACAGATTTGAGTGGACCTGTCCAGACAGTGCAAGCATTTGTCAGTTTTCGTGCAACTCAACTCAGAACTTTTAGGAGCTCAAGGATCAGACGAAAAATACTAAAGTAAGGACATTTGGGTAGGCCGCATAGTGTAGTCAAACTGCCAGACAGTCATGAAATCAACCCTTAAAATAACGACTTACATTGTCCTCATACTTGCAATACGTTTTTAAACACACAAGGGGTCTAGTAGATATTGCAGATGTCCACACTTTAATTGTTGGTGGGCCTGCTTAATTGCCACACTAGTGCATAAAATAAGGCTTTTTAAATTCAATATCACAGGCTCACTCATTATTCTGCCACTACCTGCTTTTGTAACCTGGGCACAAAACTTATACTCACTCGAAAACACCGAAATATCGATAAAACCACTCGATTAATTCAGCCAGCAGTGATTTAATCGAGTGTAGGCCATCCTTTCGCCTATACAGGTTGTTCCGATACGAGTGGCACATTACCTCCGTCGCCAACACGAATTAATGATGATTTTATTCCGACCAGTGACCGCCATTTTGGAACTTTACGGACGCCATTGTTTTGTTTCGTTATGTCACTCGTTTGATTGAATGGTTGGCTATCGTTGGGGAATGCGTTTTTGTATTTTTGAGATTGTATTTTTTTAATGACGTAGTTTCTTTTTGCTTTATTTTTATTTATTTTGAAATCACACCTATATTTTTCAAAGAGGTAAGCAGATGTGTTCCACACATTTCGCCAGTTATTATTTATATATCATGTGGTAAGACTGATCCCTTCGGTTTTAAATTACAATGCAAACTTAACATACAATCACACAAACATTCACGTATTCGACTTACTTACTTACCTTATTTTCCATTCAACTCCTTGGATTCTGAGGCGATGAAGGGACTTCGAAGCGTTCCAACGCTCGCAGGCCCGTGCCTACGGCGCCTGTAGCGGCGGTTGGGGCGAAGGCCTTGCCTTCCCCTCCTCCTCAGAGAACTGTCTACTTCTTAGTCTTTGTTGGTAGTCGTGCACCGAATAGTGAGCATCCATACCATTTGCCATTTTTTTTTTAAATTTTTTTATTTATTTATTCAAACAATAAACATTGTGTAGAATATTCACTAGGTACATAATAATTACAGTAAAATTGTCACATGCAAAACAATTTGAAGCTAAAGTATAGTAAAACATCAAGTCAATCAATTAAAAGATGTCTATAAATAAATAAATGTCAGAAAGTATGTCAGATTGAATGTCAAATGTACGCTATGTCAGATGATTAGTCAAAGTCAAAGTCTAGAAGTCAGAAAATAATTCAATTAAAAGCTTGTTCAATGTTAATATTATAATCAATTGTTTTTATCATTTGACATAAAATCTGACACTGAGTATAAACACTTTTCCAACAAGAAGGCTTTTAATTTGGTTTTGAATAGGTGAGGGCTATAAATTAATAACTTTAAATTAGTTGGTAACCTGTTAAACAATTCTACTGCTTGGTACCCGGAGCAATGCTTAGCTACATTAAAATTTGGTGCCATCTTGTCTTTAAACTCCTTCCTTCTTGTACTTTCTCTTATTTTACGTTCCTCATGTGATTTGAGACATTAGGTGGCCCGCTAGCTTTATTGACACTCTAGCTATAGCATTAACTGCCAGGGTTACGGAATTTGTTCGAAAGAGTCACCGCGGCCCTGGAACGCAAAGGGCTTTAGAAGGAACACGGATGGGTTTTAGTCAGTAAGAGTCTGACACGCCCTTCCGCTCCACCCAGAGCGGAAGAAGTCATTTTATGGTTTCCCATCCTTAAAAAATAAAAAATGCTATAGCATTAACAAAAAAACAAAACTAATTTAAGTAGGAGTTAGGCGAGTAGAAGATTCCTTAAAGTTTAGTTTTCGAAGCATTCATAATTATTTCAAGAATTTCATAAATCATATTGCAGAATTGATCATAAAGATAAATTAATACTTACTTAACTACATAACGGTGAAGTAAACAAACAGCCAAATGACGAGAATCAATAAGCCGGCAGACGACATTATGCGAGATTTATTGCCCTAGTGTGGGCTTATTAGTTCGCCGGACGAATTCGCGTTAAACTATGTAGGGTTGGGAATGTTTAGACACGACTTTCTTAGTAAAATAATGGTAATTTAGGCCGTTATTAACAGCGTCAGGCTGTGACATCTCGGAAAGCACAGTCATGAAAAAAAAACATTTTTAAGTAAAAAAAAATGACCAGTTTTCTAGACTTTATTTCGTCACTGGTCTGATACTTTTTGTTTAGAATGAAAACCACATAGTCAAAAATAATATAAAAGTCAAAACAAAATTATGAAATAACTGCGTATCTTTTAATAACTGTTTTCCTTGAAAAAGTAACAACTTCCAAGTAAGTCCTACAGCTTTTAGTAAAGGAACTCTTCAGCGGAAATACAGAAACAATACAGTAACTATGTCTGCCGACAAGCAACGCTGCTGGCCGACAAGTAACGCTGCTGTGTTCCAGTTTGAAGACATATCGGTGCCAGCGAAATAACTGACACAATTAGGTGAAATTAGCTGTCTCCCGCAGCTCCTCCTGCCAGAAAGTTGAAAAATTATCTATAAGTTCTTATGTCCTATTCTAAGACATAGTCTATCCGTCTGCCTAGTTTCATCCAAATCCGTTCAGCCGTTACAACGTGAAGAGGTAACAAACTCACGCATTCATAATATTAGTTAGGATCTGCGAATAACAGGCAAAACCGACGGTTTTCCATCTGCCGATCGATTCTGTTAACATATCGAATTGAAGGCTTGGGTGAAGTGATAACGAGGTGAGACTCCGTGATCACGTGATATCTTGATTGTGTGGATTGACAGCTCACCTCGTGATCAAATGAACGCTCGGGTGAAGTCACCCGACATTTTTCTTTACTTCGACATATTTACAGAATCGACCGGCTGATATCTGAGGGCCAATTCTCTCCAATGTTCGCATTTGCGTCTCAGTCTCAATCTAAAAGATACCTCAATTTCCCTACGTTTTCGGCAGATTGCGACAGAAATACGAATGCGAACGTTGCTTAAAAATTGTAGGATTGGCCCTTTGACTTTAAACAAATGCTCGAAATCCTGCCAGGTCTAGTCAACCCTAAGGCTGCAGCATCCAATATACAAAAGTCGGGAAGAATGCGACAAAGTATTGGTGAATAAAAACCAAATGTTGGCGAGCTCTGCCGACTTCTCCGACATTTAATATACTTCTGAGTACAGCCGTGAACAAAAGTGTAGAGTAAAAATTGGGACTGCATTTATTTACAAGTGTGCAATGTAGAAGCTGGTGAAATAAAGGTAAGTTTTGAGGTTTATTGAAAACGGGAAATGCGTTCGAAGTTATGATGTTTTATTTATTTTTGGGAAATTCGGTTTGCCAACAAAGTAAATATCTTCGATTGTATTTTAATTGTTTTTTTAATTTTTGTTATCTCTTAAATAAAAAGTTCTAGAAATTATTTGTAATATTCATTATTTCTAAATTATTTATTTTTGTGGTTTAGGTATTCAAGTGTCTATTGCTACTGTTACGTTTTTTCTTTTATTTAAACCTATTATATTACAAAAAAATTACTTACTAAAAAAATAAATTGAATATGAGTATAATTCCCCACAAAAAGAAATTCAAACGATTATTACAATTAGACCATTAAAAGGCAATTTTGAACGTCAACATTAACAGTTATAATAAATTATAATAAAGTGAATCTAGATCCATTCGAAAAGATTGATTCTTCTGGTTTTGAATAATTGGACAATAAAAAAACAAAATCTCTAACGACTTTTCTCCCCGTATACCCGAAACATATGTCACTGGCTAGCCACGACACAATAAATAAATAGCGCAAATTCCGAAGTGACCAGTCCGGTCCCTATAAAACCTGACTACCGTCCCGGGGTAGATAAATATTGCACCCCTACCGAACATTTGTTACTACTGCTTACGGCCGGTGCTACATACTCCGAAGGGAATTTGATTGTACCCGAATAATTATAGTTGGAGAATTTGTTTAAGATATTTTTTCTATCCTTGTCACGCAGAAGGTCATTTTTCACTATGGCTTGACTTTTTTCATTTTATTTTTTCTTCCAGTTTGTCTTTTCATATAACAGTAAAATACCCACATTATTGGAAAGTATTCTTTCTGGAGTCTGGATTTATCCCTAGTTAGTGGCTATAGACCTTCCACCCAATACTAAATGGAACTTCAACATCATCGAAGATTATCGAGGATTGATTAAAAAAAAAACATTTAATCAAAGAACTAAATGGATACCCATTGAAAAAAAATCGTGTCCAATATTTGTTGCTTATATATCTGATGAAGAGCTCGTGGTTAAATAATAACAGTCGCGCGGGTCGATCTTCAAGGTTAAGCAACGCTTGCCGAGGTTGCCTGTGGATGGGTGACCATCTTAACATACCGAGACTCCTCCGTGTCTCGGAAAGCACGTTAAGCCGTTGGTCCCGGCTGTCATTTGTAGATCTTTGGCAATCGTTACGGGTAGAAGCCAGAAAATCAACGAGTACCGTGTTTCCCAGTTAATGGGTTGTGGAGGTTAAGTAGGCAGCCGCTTCACGTAAAATACTAGGATTCTGCTGAATCCGGTTTGACTGGAAGCCGAACCCAATATAATTGGGAAAAAGTTAGGCAGATGATTTAGGCAGAAAATTAATCCAATACAGTGCGTTGAAACTGCGAATGACATCAAGTCTACGTAAAAAGTGTACCTCTTTTTATTACCTGGAAGGGACGTCAGTTGTAACTTTTTTACAAATTAGATAAAACGAAAAAAAATATACTTACGTGTCAAATATTTTTATAACATAGATACGACAGAGATAGGAAAACTTTTATCCTTATCGCAACCAAAGCATTTACCATCAATGACAACTATTCAGCATAAAATTGCAAACGCTCATAAATACACCTACAAAAATGCCGTATACCCACTTATCTACCGTCACATCTGCCGATATACCTTCGACTATAAACTCCGAGCCTCGGAACCATTTCAGCAATAAATCCAGGCTAGAAGGTCATGTCAGCGACTTCCCGCCAATACCAGATAAGACAATATGAATGCAACTTGTCGTGGTATTCTTGTGATATTACTGGGTAAGGAGAGTGGAGTAGGCTTCTTAACCATTTTTTTTATTCTTACTGGATGAGCAACCTGGAGTGTCTTTAAATATCTTCATACCCGTTTTATATTGCAGATTCTTGTGCACACCTGCACCCAGTTCAATCCAAAATATATGCCGCAGATTTAAGTGTGGTAGTAGAGAGTAGAGCTTGGCTACTACATTCTCGTTTCCTCCAACGATTTTTTTCTTGACTCTTTTTGCATTTTATTTTCCCTTTTCTCCATAAGCTTTTTACCACAAGTAGCTTACGTTAAGAAGCACTGCAGTTTCTTTCAACCTTCATAATTCCTAGTACCTTTTTCATGGAATTCAAGCCTTAAATGATTACTCTGTTATTAAACTAAGACACACTTTTAAGCCAAGTCTCTCTCCACACTCCACAACTTAACCTTTACCATGCCATCGTAAATCAATTTCTGCGAACGTCCGTTTTGAATGCAGTCGATACAGCACGCCACTAGAACGTCGCGTGCCAGTGGCGTGCCCGTGGCGTGCTCGTCGCGTCGATTGCGACCCGATACCAAACCGATACGGTTTTGTTTTAAGTGCAGGTCGTGTACAGGGTAGGGGACTTTGGAAGAAGGGGCCGGATTAGTCACAGGCTGAATTAATTAAAACGATATCACATTATGCGATTACCGGGCGTGATATGATACATCGCGACATTGAGTGATGGAATCAGACTGTTACTTTTAGGGTTCCAGTTCGTCAGAGAAATGATTAGTGCTTTCATAATTTTCGAACTTAAGTTATTTATAATCGGAAAAAAATCTGACTCAATTTCCTAATGTAATGGACGAACCATCAACATACGAGTTCATACGGAACCCTCGATGCGCAAGTCTGACTCGCACTTATCCTCTCGAGGCCGAGCAGGTTTAATTAGGTGTGACGCCATTGTCTGCTATTATGGCCGCTGAAGGTTTATTCGGATTTTTATTTTTGATCGGCTGGCGTTTGGGCTACCACACCTGACAGTAAGAGATGATGTGGAGGATGAAGCTTGCTTGTTTCAAAGCCTTCGATTATTTACTTCTAGGATATTATGAAACTATACGTATTCTAGTATCCCAACGCCAATAATAACGACAAACACCTTAGGAGTCTCAAAAAATATCTAAGGAGGCCCTCGTTACGCAACTGGATTTAAGGGCTTATTACAGCAGTAAGTACTTCTGGATACATCTTCTTCTATTAGGAGGTTCCTCTCTCTGGAGCCTTAACCGTCGGTAGCTTGGACCCTGTTCCCCTCCCCCCATGCTTTTCATTTATCTCTTAGTTGAATTACTTCATGCCAATTTGCCAAGAAGCCAGAATATTTAAACAGTCCCTCCATTTCCTCGGTCTGTCAAGATTCCGTCTAGCTGAGTCAAGGCTCTTGCGATCACAGCTTTGACGGAATCCGGCAGACATGACCTGCCCAAGACTACTAGTGAACTACATAGGTACTACAACCGGATACTATTTTTACAGGAAGTATTTAAAAAAAAGATATTTAAATGACTAAACAAGGCAAAGGTAACTAAACTTTTTTTTTGGTATCGGAGTGGAAGTCCTCATGGATGTCCTCCATCTCTGGGCAGCCGGAGGGGTCTGTCAGACTCCTACTGATTAAAACCACCGGGGGCTACGAGAGCACTTAAGCAATCTTCAACGCGGCCCTCAACTGGTGCCGGCCCGCTCCTGTGTTCCCCGTCTGGTCAAGCTGGGGGAGTGATGTGTCCCCGGCGACGTCTAAGACAGGCGCGCGTGGAACAATACGCGCCATCACCTCGGGTCTTATATGATGGACGAATTATATGATAGCGGTGGACGTCCCCGAGACCGCCGTCCAACGCCCAGTGCGACTGCTGCGGGCCGGGAGAGCACTCGAAATCTTCCTCTTCCTTTTCGCTGTCTCCTTCTGCGACATGACGTTCTCGCAGAAGGAGATCACCGTGTCCGAGGAAGCTGCACTGCTGACCATGGAACGAATCACATCCGGCAGCGACAGGTCGCTTCCCACTTCCGAGGGCATGGCGTGGCTCTTCCCAAGCTGCGCATTCTGCGAGCGTATGTCACGCCGTTGTCCTCACGACAATGGACGCAGTGATGACACTGAGCGTCGTAGGAAACTAACCTAACCGAACTATGGTACATTACCCGAAGGTTAATCTAGGTATATGATAATTCTCACCTACTTACAACATGAACAGTGGACTTAATTATACACTGTAATACAATCGTTTAAGGAAACGCGCATTTGCAAGTCTAAATCGATAAGAGCACTTTATTAAGTGTTGTCCGCAAGAGTAGAGTTACCTACGTCCGAATGAAAAAACCGGCCAAGTGCAAATTTGACTCTCACACGAAGGGTTTCGTACCATAAACCGAAAAAAAACACGTTTCTTCTATGGGAACCCGCTTTCATTTAATTTAATTGTTATTATTTGTTATTATAGCGGCAATTGAAAATTTCAACTGTCTACCTATTACGATTCTTGACATACAGCCCGCTGACAGACAGAAGGACGGACGGACGAACAGACGGACGGATGAACGGACGGAAGGACGGATAGCGGGGTTCTGTTGGTTACCCTTTGGGTACGGAACCCTAAAAAGAACCCTTACAGGATCACTCGTTTGTGTTGAATATTGTTTTAATTTACGAGTTACCTATTGGTCTTCAAATATCATGGTGTAGCGGCATGTATACTACCACAAAAACTAACGTAGCGATATCTTAAATCCAAATCAAAAGACATTCATTCAAATTAGGCTGAGTGCCAGCACTTTTTGAACGTCAAAGTTCTACATAAAGACAGTCCCCCAAAACGCCCGCCCGTCACCACTTCCTAGTGTTTTAGCTGGGAAGAAGAAGTGGCGCAACAAACTCCCCAGCAACACACCTGTCTGTTGAGTTATAAGAACTAGCATTTATATAAAGGTATGCAAAATATTCTTATAAAGAAAATTACTTAATCGCCAGATTCAAACTAAACACTGACGTCATAATAATCCTGCATCGCGGAAATTTGGAAGTCGGTGTTTCTGGTGTGGTTTCTTCGTTTTTTTATACCAACTTCCAAAATTAAAGTTATTCGTACTTTGTAGTGGTTTTATTTGGAGGTCGGTTGTATTTTTTTGAAAAAAGGTTTTTTATTTTTCACTTTTTGGTGCTGTTGCCCCCAACAATCAATTTTATGTTCTCTACTATCTTTACGAAATTTAAATGGGACCATTTCGAAAAAAAAAGTTTTTTTTTGGGACGTGACTACTCGCAGTTCAGCACACTAAGGCTGGTTATTGCTTAACCGGACTATCCTGTGGTGGCCTCAAATGAATTCAAGGCCCCCAGCCAGGGCTTACAAACTAAGCTAAATTAAACTAAATGACCGTTCGCTAGGGCATCCACAAAAAAAATTGGTCGTCTGTAAAGTCGGTTTACGGACGATAGTTTAACGTGACAACGTCATAACAAAATATTGATGAAATGATCGTAACGTTACAATGATCGTAACGTTACAATGAGCGTAACGTTACAATAAGTCATCCTTTTTCGTGCGTGCAGCCGGCGTTCATCGATTTATTAGATGTTGTCATGACAAAAAGAACTTTGAAAGGCGTTTACATAGGACGGAGTTATGCTCGAAGAAACATAAAAAACTTCCTTGTTGAAGTCGGTTAAAAAAGGTTCTCCTTCAAAAATCTGCAGCTCTGGTACCTTACTCTGTACACATAGTACAGACAGCAAACAAAACGGAAAGCCATATCGTGACCTTATTAGACCAGCTCGACTGCAATCGATTGCAGTCTTCTTACCACTAACTTTCCCATTAATCTTCTGTCTAGATCAATATTTCATGTCAAATTCAATGACAGACTAGAATCTAAAATTGGTTCGTGTAATAAATTTTCTGTAACTGTTTTGCTATCGCATGTAAAATATTTCTTGGCCGACCTGGTTTTTAAGTGCATTGTATGGAAATAATTCGATTGTAATCGAGATTGAGTTTTTGTTCTCATATCATCATCTGCCTAGCCTTTTCCCAACTATATTGGGGTCGGCTTCCAGTCAAACTGGATTCTGCTGAATACCAGTATTTTACGTGGAGTGGCTGCCTACCAGACCTCCACAACCCATTGACCTTTTGAACGCCAGTGTCACATATACGTGACAAGCAAGCGCGTGCCCTGTATGCCAAAATATGTGACAAAAAGTACGGCGAATTTGTGGCTTGGCGTCAGGGGCACGCCGATGCGTTTATGCTCTGGCGTTCAAAAGGTTAACTAGGTAACACGGTACTCCTTGGCAAGACTGGTGTCGTTTCGGATAGGACAGAAGCCGGATAATCTGACAAGATTATCCGGCTTCTGTCCTATCCGAAACGACTGCCAAAGATCTACAAATGACAGCCGGGACCAACGGCTTCTCAGTATGTTAAGATGGTCACCCATCCACAGACCAACCTCGGTAAGCGTTGCTTAACCTTGAAGATCGACCCGTGCGGCTGTTTTTAGTTAGCCACGAGCTCCTCGAGTTTTTGTTCTCATATATATATGTTAAAAGGTAAGTAGTTTTATTAATCACGATCGATCGTTTTTTGAGTTTCACTCTTAGACCGTGGGGTCCGAGTGCTCATGCGTTATGCTAACTTGCTAAACGCTTAGTTGACACTTCGCGTGACCCAAGGACTGGCTTTTACCTCGTTATGTTAAAATTATTTTGTATCAAGACCACTGCTGGGTTAGATATATCCTGTACAACATTGCTTCCTGCTCCCTACACTACATTTATCGTGTCATCAGTACAAGGTGATCATCTCCCCGTATTGGCGAGGTAGCCAAAACGTTTTTAGAATATTTTCATTGTTTTGTTCATTGTAAGTAGTGGAATTCTTTTTTTCCTGATAACTACAACGGGGGGGTCTTCAAGTAAACAGTGAATTGAGGTTAAAAAATGAAAGCAATATTAAAGTTGAACGAGTACTTTGTAGTGAACCACGAAAGTCACTCATGATGATCATCATATCAGGCGAAAGACGTCCACTGCTGGACATAGGCCTCCCCCAAGTATCGCCAAAACAGCCGATCCTGTGCGTCTCGCACTATCGGCTACTCGCGACCGAGAGATGACCTGGTGAAGGTCATCTGTCCACCTTGTGGGAGGCCTTCCAACGCTGCGTCTTCCGGTACGCAGTCGTCACTCCAGAACTTTTCAGCCCCATTGACCATTCTGCGAGCAATGTGGCGATTTTTCGGGCTACGTCGGTAACCTTGGTTCTCGTGTGGATATCATCATTCTTGATTCGATCACGCAAGGAAACTCCAATCATTGCCCTTTGGGTGACTTTAAGCTTTCTGATGATTCTGATCGTACTGGTCATAGACTTTCGTCTTAAGACGCTGTGATATGTGAGACGAGAGGATACCGCACAACTTCCCGAACTCCCCCAACCGAGAGCCGAGACGGATTCGACGGTTGACCTTTTTCTCGAACAGTGAAAAAAATTATAATTATATATAATTTTTATTATTAAAAAAATATATATATATATGTGAGTATAATTATAATGTTTTTCTTATAACAAAACCTCAAATTCAATGTCCCTCCATAAAAATAACTACTCGTACAAAATCCCAATATCTACGAGACTTAATAATCCAAAATAATTACACCCCGCTCTCACGCGCAAGTGATGCGTGATCACGGCGCAAATCTCAAGTGGGCCTTTAAAACATGGGTCAGGTTGCCACCACTGAGGGATTTACCACCTTACTGCCACAAAATAAGGTTAGGTTTCATTTGATGGTGTCTGGACAGAAAGTCCGCAAAATGAACATAGTCGCGAGTTTTTACGCGACGCCGTTATTTAGATCTAGCCAATACTTGAATACAGGGTGTTGGGGAAATGTGAAATGGGAAAAGTGTTGGTTTTTAAGTTTGGAGGTCATTAAAATCTTTTGGATGCAGCTGTTGAGAGTGTTGCTGCAAAGTTGCTGTTTTTAAAGGTAGACAGAGCCAGGTAATGAATTTGATTTTTTTATTGAAACTTCTTAAAGCTTCCTTCAGCATCTTCTGTGTGCCAAAATCTAAACAAGTCCTGATTTTAGCGATCTGTCTTCCGATATGATCCTTTTAGATAAAAAAAACTATTTGCTTTATTTTTTACAATTCTGACTTGGTAACTGAAACTATGTATAGGATACATACCCCCAATTTGAAGTTATTTATAACCAGTTAAATATTATGGGCACCTTCATTTCGTTTATGTGCGTTTTCCGATCAATATTTTCCTTTGATAATGGTCTAATAAACAATTATTAGTTAATAAATAACAAAAGAACGAAAAACCCATTTTAAAAAAATTTTATCACAAAAAAAAATCATTGGTTTAATTAGCAGGTATTGTTCGTCAAATGGTTGAGCTCCTTAAAGATCTAATTAATTGTCAAATTTGTCTTCTCAAATCTGTGTGGTACTTTCCTCTAAAGACCACTTCAGGCATTAACCTACATGGTTCTCATGTGATTTGACCAGTACGATTGTGGACTTAAAAAGAGACTTTGACCTCTGAGTTTTTTCAGTGTTTCTTCTCAGGGTAGTCAGCTAGGAAACACCGGACACATCTAGTTTAAAAATGACAAAAAAAGATTGACGTGAAAAATGAAATGTTTTTATAATCTACTTAAAAAATAAATAAAAATTATCATTTATCATTTAGCGACGGATAAAAAAACTCGTCTTAAGCCTCATCCTGTACCAGCACCCGATAGATATCACTGTACCAAGTAGATAGTTCGCCTTTTCTTCGAGCCACTTGCACTAACGATGTCATTCGCGTTCCGGGCTGTCGAGTTATTGAGACTTTTTCAAGAGACAAACCACCCTGAGCCGGGGGGGGGGCGGGTCCTCCTGCGCATCGCCTAAGGGTGGTTCTGTGAGGAGGTAGTGTTGGATGGAAGAGGCAAGAGGATTTGGGAAGGAGTTGACTGTGATAGGGTAAATCTTGGAAAAACTGTATAGTGACCTGATTTTTTGTGCTGTAATCGGTATTGCTGTATTCTTGAAAGGCTTATTCAGTCCAATTTATGAAAAAAAAATCGATGTATTAACTTAAATTAAGAATTTTCTAGAGCAGTGTTTAAACTTTTAATTTTAAAAAAAGGCTGTATATGCCAGCAAATTAAGTACCACTTTTAAAATACAACTGTATCGTCCATTATGGTTAATTAGACAAGTAAAAAAATGAGGGGGGTAAAAACAGCTCGAAATGTTCCGTGTAATGTACACATCGTGCGTTAGGCCGGAACTACCGTGTGGCTCGATTTGTTAGTTTTTCACGTCGAGTACTAGTAAGTTTGCATCCAAAATAACATCAATGTCGGCAGTTCGAGAAAATGTTTTTTTCAATAAAAAAAAAATCTCGTACTATAAAAAAATATATTCATATATAATTATATATTATAACAATATTTTGTCTGTATCAAATTTTAATTAGGAATAACTAAAGAAATAAAGAAGAAACACCGATTTAACGACAATCCACCATCGTTTTATTTTATAAACTGTGTAATTATAATTATAGTTTCAAATCAGAGACAAGATTTAGATTTTATTTTTAGCGTTTTTTTTTATCGTTTATCTTTTCTGTTACTTATATGGTGTATTCGATTATATTTAATAAAAACCTACAATTCTCCATCATACCTACTGATCAAGACCCAATCCTACAAATACAAAACACAGACTTCAAACCACGCTCAACGCTCACCCGTCTACAAAAACCACGTCCTTCACTTCCATAGACACGACATCTGCATATAACTTGAGCGTGGATATCTGATGATAATTATGTCGGTTGAAAGATTGAATACTCTTGAAGCTGCGCATTTTTCTGTTCATCCTGCTGGCCCCTTGGGGTAACGGATGATTGGTGATACGGGTTTAGAGGATTCCCGGCTTTTGTCATTGTGTGAATGGAAATCGTGAGATTTTACTGTTGTTAGTCTCCTAATAATTCTATTTTTATTTTTTGTCACAGTTTAGTCTTTTAACTCAATGGTTGACTGGTAGGGAATGCCTTGATGCATTAAATCCGCCCATGTAGGTACCACTATTGTACATTAAGTTTAATTTTTTTTTTATGTTTTCCTGAAAGTTTAAGTAGTGGCGTGCCTGTTGTATTTTTGCTTTTTAATCGACTTCAAAAAAGGAGGAGGTTCTCAATTCGTTTTTTTTTGTATATTTGTTACCTCATAACTCCGTCATTTATGAATCGATTTAAAAAATACTTTCCGGTTGGTTTCAATAGAAATTTCGATTTCGATTCGAATCGATTTGAAAAATCGTCAAATTGTAATTGTGCTACCACACCGTCATTTACGAACGAAAACCATTGCCTGACAGCCATTATTATGACTTTAAAATGACCTCAGCAGTCGCTTTTGTGGCCAGTACACCACCAGCCATGTCCATTTTTCTACTCAAATTATGTATTCGGACATGTATTAATGCCTTAAAATGAATTCTGAATAACAAGGGTCCTGTTGATCAGTGTGAATGACTAGGCGGAGCGGGAGGGAGTGTCAGACTCTTCCTGACTAAAACCCATCCGCGTTCCTTCGAAAAGCCCTTTGCGTTCCAGGGCCACGATAACTCGAACAATTCCGTAACCCTGGCAAACACTACTGGCTTAACCCTCAAACTGTTGTATTAACAATACTTTTGTATTTGTGTTTTTGGTAAAAATAAAATTATTACATTATTACTTGTATACCAAAAGTAAATAATAAGAAGAACAAGGTAAATAAGCCGTCTCACAAACAGCGATACAAATGATGATACTCGTAGGTACTCCCGTCTCCGCCTGTATCTCATTTGTTAGTAATGTGGCTCGCGATAATCATATTTTTGCGCAGAGATCGGCCTCGATAATGTTCTACCTTGTAGCGTTAGCAAAATGAGCTTATTTTTACTTAGATAAATTCAATTAGATTATTTGTCACCATGTAACAGTTTTCAAGGCATTTTTTTAAAACATGGGAAAACATCAAATGACTTCTTCCGCTCTTGGTGGAGCGGGAGGGCGCGTCAGACTCTTACTGACTGAAACCCATCCGTGTTCCTTATAAAGCCCTTTAAGTTCCAGGGCCGCGGTGACTCTTTCGAACAAAGTCCAAAACAACAGTTTCAAGGCATAGGGTATCAATCAGAGACAGGATCGATTATTGCAAAAAAATATTTCTTAAGAAGGTAAAAAATCTGCTGTTAAGGAGATATATTTTAAAGTCGAGAACAGTTTTTTTAAATTAAATAAGCTCTGTTCTTTCAATGCGATAATAGCCCAAAACTAGATAAATAATTTAATATCACAGATTCAAAAGCAAAATTTTATGAATTTACGGAATGATTTTCTCTTATATCAAATTTGGATGCTGCTGTTTACTTTTCCATTGAGAATATTATTGTAAAAAAACTTATTTAAAATGGTGGATGGTATAGTAGGCGCCAGATAATCGTGGAATAACGGTCATTGACCCACCTACAATTATTGACATTTTTAATTTGAAAAACGGAATTAATGACACAAAGCTGACCCGAATCATCATTTCTCGTGATCCTTAACATTGTCTAATAATGAAAAACGATTCATATTTAATTGTTCAGGTACCTATGAACAGTTATTAGGGAAAGGTCAATATACTTTATTCCACATTTATCTGGCGCCTACTATAGTGGAATATATCTACTTATGTTTCTGCTTTTTTTGCTTACCCTACCTTGTCTGGGTTATTGCTCTATTACATTTGAATAATTATTCTTCACCGTTGATGTGTCGCGTAGCTCAGGGCTGTAACTATAAATATATTATGTAGGCTACCGTACACTGGCTGAAATTCAGCACTTTTCATATAGATATCAAGAACTTCAAGTTGGGTTTATTGTCGTCTAAGGCACAATAAAATATCCAAGAGTTTCGTTTGGTGTCACTGGACAGTTCTTTATGGTATCGGACGTAAAAGAATAGTACCATCCCATCACTTACCGTGGGTGTCGTAAGAGGCGACTAAGGGACTCACCAGAGAATGAGCCGCAGCATTCTCTGTATATTGCAACAGCTACACTGCGATCGCCAACCCGCCTGCCAAGCGTGGCGATTATGGCAAACCCATTAGGGGAAGGCCTATGTCCAGCAGTGAACGTCTTTGGGCTGGTATGATGATGATGATCTATATAGTACGATAAATAAAAAAGCCTTTATTCACTGACTTATACAACATATTTCTAAAGTTTGCAACAAATTAAAATAAAATAATGTGAAAAAAAAATCTTTAGCTACCACTTTGTTGGCCTTCAGGTTTTACTAGCGACGTAATGTCACCAGCCTCTCAAAGGCCCTCTCTTTTGATTTTTGATGCGCTTTTTAATCGCAATAATTTCTTAGCCATTTGAAATGGCAAAAAATACATGTCCAATATTTTTAAAAAAACGAACGGACGGACTATAGAGGTATGCGGAACAGAGAGTAAAGTTTCGCACACCTCCATTGAAAAGGGAGGATCCTCCGACCAGACGGATGTTGTATCTGGTGGGCAACTGCCCGATAATTGATATTCGGACTTGCTTGCGCGATGCAGGATTTTGTTGGTAGTTTGTCGCTGACCGGATAGATGGCGTTGCGGTTCTTTTTTTTTGTTGCCGTACAAATTTTGCTTCTTAGTTTTTCATGTGGCGGTATTGATGCCGCTACAGGACTACCCAATTAAGTTTGTGTAAAAGAGTCGTGTAACTATTCTTGGTGTTCAATAAAGCATATTCTATCAATTTATCAAGGCAAATAGATGAAGTGATTTCATTGTTTTGACCATTAATTGAGAAAACAATTTCCAGTACATAAAATAAACTGCACAATTACAAGCCAATACACAATCTCCTAAGCCCTTGTACACACAGACATGCATTTTATGAAATCGTCCTATTTCTAATTGGGGCTATAACCTCCCCAGGAGGGCGTCACGGGCGATTTCACTGGCGGGACCGATACGTGGGCTATGGTGTGGCATAGCTATATTTAGTGGATTCTAAGCTTTAGTTTGTTTTGGAGAATACTTCTTGAATAGTTATACAATTTGAGCGATTTAAAGAGACTACGTTAGGGAGACCCGAGGCCAAAGAGTACAGTGTAAATTACATTAAATTATAGTTATATAAATTACCCTTCTCATTGCTAAAATTGTTTTTATTTATATCTGTTTTATCTGGCTTTTATTGTTTATTTTGTAACTTTTTAAACTCATTAACAAGGTTTTATGCTCCAACATTTTAAAAATCTTTGTTTGTTATCTTTGGTCTCACTCGTTTTTGACATTGGCAGAATTGTCGACATCGGCATCATTGCCATTAACAAAAATAGAATAGAATAAAATAATAATATGGGAGCCCGAGGCTCTAAATATGAGACATTCTGTCAGCGGTAGAGTGGTGAAGGCGACTGTCAAACATGTATTGTATTGACAAACGCCTCTCGATATTTCAGTGTGTCAATTCTACTATTTTTTAAACAATTGACAAGCGAATGAGAACGTTTCTTAAAAAGTTGTATTTTTTATTTTTTTTTATTTATTTAATATGGGTTTGCTCTTGACTCTAGTCTAGGTCATAGATGACAGAGACAAAGTCGACGATGGAGCGAGCTTACCCAGAAGAAGCCTGTTCACTCGGAAACACAGACGCAGGCAGAGAGTTCGCCATTTGAAATGGCACGTTGTGTAGAGATTTAAATAATGAGAGTTAAAATAGATGGCAAGAACAAATGCAAAGCAAACATTCCGTATTATAAAGTGGCCTTAATCACAAAATAACACGGCAAAACAATTCGCCCCTGGGTCGAGCAGCAAGCTGTAGAATCTAGCCCAATGATTGATCAGCGCCGATTACGGGTTGATTCCCAGTTAGCATGTTCGGGGGCAATATCAGGTGTGGGGGCAAGATCGATTGTTTGCCATCGATTTTTGGGCAATTATGGGCAATTACTGTGGTGCTGTGTTGTGTCTTAGGCTGGGTTTGTGAATAATTTTCGCCTTTCCTACCATGTTTCTAAAGGTTTGATAAGCTTTAGGGATATTCTTCGTCATCATTATTGTCTTACTCGATCCTAATTTGTTTCATTCTATACCTACTCTTCTAGGAGCTCGTGACTTTATATAACACTAACTAAACGTTTCCAAACGTCTTTTATAATGCGCACAGCAAAGGAGTGGAACTCTCTGCCTGCGTCTGTGTTTCCGATCGCATGCAACCCTAATCTCTTCAAAATTAGAGTGAACAAGCATCTTCTGGGTAAGCTCGCTCCATCGTCGACTTTGTCTCTGTCATCTATTACTTAGACTAGACTCAAGAGCAAATACATCTCAAATAAAAAAAAACTTTAGCCCTGTCCACCTCTTATCCAAATATTCCACTGAATATTTTTTTTTTTATAATAAAGGGTTTCTAAACTAAATAATTCCCTGATATTATGTCAGAGGTTCATATAGATGTGTACATCGATATCAGAAGTATCAATTAACGTAATGGACATTTACCCTAAAATGCCAAATTGCCCCTACGACACTTAACGTAAGGTTCATTTACGCATAATGCTAAAATGTTTCTTATGTTTATTGACACTTCTGGTATCGATATGCTTCAGATAACAATAGTTAATTACGTAATTAATATTAAAACCAATTTCTACTAATTAGGACGAGGTTAGACAGATGAGGGTGACGAGTAATAATTATAATTAATTTAGTTATTTACAATCCAGTAAAAGTCCGATAGCTAAAAAATGCCCGAAAAACCACAACAGAACATAAATAAATCTCGATTAAACACAAATTGACGTGTCCTGTGCTCCAAAAAAAAGCAAAATCAAATCTGTCGAAAGCCCGGCTTTCGAAAAACCGCGAAATATGGTGGAAGCCGGTTTTTCACTTAGCGGGCTTGTAATTGGGAGATGTATATCGGCACATTTTTCAGCCGATATGCTCGTGTCAGAATCGGGACAAATGATGGCTGTGGTGTCGACGAGAACACGGTACGTGGGCTGTGTTTTTTTTGTGTTTTTAATGGATTTATTAGGAGAGATTGGGGTAGTATGTGTGAAAGCCACCCTAAGAGTTTACTGACAAAGAAAAAAAAATGAAAGTTAATTTTGGTACTTACAAGTTTTTGCGAAAATCTAAATTTGCCCATTTCTTTTTATTGTGTTTTTATACACCTTGATTTTTATACACCTAATAGGGACGATAAACCACAGTATCTGGTATATATTTCAACTTGCTAGGTCCACCCACCCGTTCCTGAGAAAATCGGTGGCGACGCACGGGCAGACAGACGGACAGACAGACAAGAGAGTGATCTTATATGGGTTCCTTTTTTACCTTTTGAGGTACGGAACCCTAAAAACGAACTCTTTTACCGATATTACTTTTATAGTAATATTATAAAACGTATGAAGGTAAAAAAAAACACTTCTTCTTGCATTAAAATGAAGCAAGAGATTAAAGCGTTTGTGATTTAAGTAGGTAAATCCTTATATATAAAATTCTTCCGTTACTGACTGACAGACAACGCACAGCCGAAACTAGTAGGTCGTAGAAAGCTGAAATTTGGCAGGTAGCTTCCTTGGGGTATGGCGGGGAGCATTAAGAGAGGATTTCCCGAAATTCCTAACGGAACGGTACGAAGTCGCGGGCAATAGCCAGTGTTTTATAAATTTACGTTTAGGTCTCCCCACAAGGTGGACCGATGGGTGAAGGCTGTGTGAAGACCATGGTGCGAGTAAAACAACACAGGTCGATGTTGTGAATTTGTGATGCTTGAGGGTGACCTATGACCTAGTGGGTGATTTTCGGCTCGAATGATTTCGTTTGGTTTTTTATTTTTTGAAGTGAAAACTTCTTTAGGTGCGTTGAGCACTTTTTGGGTGATCAAAAATCTTGGAACTCGCGTCATCGTCACCGAACGCTTTCCATGAGCTATATGTATACTGTGTATATACATATGTGTACCTTTTGATTGAACAAAAATCATAGAACTCACGTCATCGTCACCGAACGCTTCAGCTTTCGCTTAGTTACTACTTCTATCACAGTCCCAAAAGACTGCCCCGCATGTTTTTTTAACTGTGAACGTTGGTGTTTACACGTCAAGCATGGGGTAATTAATAAAACTCGTAAAAATGACGTAGATACCTATGAACTGTTTAATTCGTGAATATTTTCCGAAACAACAAACACATTTCCCAGGTTCTGCTCCTGATCAGTGGTCTCCATTAGTATCGAGCATCGGGAAGTGCGTGTGATAGGTAAAAATGTTGCCTCTCACTAATGCTTCATTGGGCACTGTCAGCGTACAGGGTACGGGAACTTTGGATATTTTGTTGTTAGAGCAATAACTTGTAGCAACATTAAATTGGGAATGATTCTTGGGGCAAAAATTAAGATTCTGTTTAATACGTCAGGTCGAATATAAAAAAATATGGAACACGCAACAAATCAAAAGTCTCAGTCTCCGAAATTGCCCGCCCGTCACCAATTCTTAGTATTAGCTGGGAAGAAGAAGTGGCGCAACGAACTCTCAAGCAACACATCTGTATGTTAATTTTGAAGCCCTTGAATTTATATAATACTAGATTTTGTCGGCGAATTCGTACGCGCATATCCTGTTTTTCCCGTTCCCGTAGTTCCAGAGATCAGCGTGTTCAAACAAACAGACAAACTCTTCAGCTTTGTTATATTAAGTTCTTATAGATGTAGTATACAGTATAGATTATTATTGATAGAGAAATATTACTATCAAAACTAAAAACCTTAAAAAAATCCCCCACCTACGTACGCACACCCATAAATCCAGATTAGTCAAGTGTTTGGGCGTACCACGGACACAAGGTTGTCGGTCCCTGATTTATTCGCGTCATCAATTCTTATGAAGATACCAAGAGTGCTCTGGCTTCGATTTTAGAGGGGCCGAGTTGATTTACTGGGCTGTTGACTTATTTTTGTTGATATTGATTTTTGAATAGGAGGGATGATTCTGATAAACATTCCTACATATTCCATATAGGCATGTGCGGACCTATGACTGCGACAGCGAACGATGTTGCCGTTGCTGAGTGCTGGGCTAAACGTAAAATTTGATAATTGTATTTGCCTCCGACACGCTAAAAAAAAGACAGGCAAACATTTTGAAAATAAAATCCTTGAATGAGTTTAAATTCTTTATGCTTTAATCAATCAATGCTTGAATCAGTGGGTCATGTCAGCCGTTTGCCTAGATATCTGGGCAATAGTTTCCACAAAATGAGTGCCTGACGATGGACGGTGCTGCCGAGGCCGGCCTAGGAAGAGCTGGCTAGACGACCTAGAAGCCTAACGCAAGGCCTTGTTCAGTGCTGCTCGGGAATAGAATATACATAAGGATTTGGGAGAGGCTTTAGCTTGGTACTTAATAATTAAAACATTTTAAAAAGCAAACGGAGTTTTTTGTCGGTTATTCTGGAAACCACTTTTTGAACCGAGTACCAACTTCAGACTTTTCGAATGTTTAATAAAATATTTGAATACGTATGAATTTTTTAAAGTATTCTGAAAAAAACTTCGGAAGGAATAGAATATAATTAAATGTATGAATACAGTATGTTTCTTTATCGGCCTAAAATAATACGAAAACAATATAACCATTTTTCAACAAAACCGTCACATATTTCCTACTTTGTGAACATATTTTCAAAAGTCCTTGACCAAAATTCAACATTTAAATGACAATTACCTTCAATTTTATATAGCACCAATTAAATATCAAAACCTAAATTTAAAAAAAATAATGTTTTAATAACCACAATAACAATATCAGTAACGATAGCGTGTTAGCAACGCGTTATCGACCATAACGATCTGTTGGTGTACAAATTAAAAATTCCTAATAGCTAACTAGGGACGCACCACTAGCAAGTTGTCTGGGGACCTCGTTGCGATAAACAAGGATGTAAAGGGAATAGAAGAGACTTTTCCTGAATTTTGAAGTAGGTGGAAAGAGGAAAGGGCAACGCAAAAATGGAGAGGTTTGTAAATAGCAAAAATTAAAGCACCGAAAAAACTGAAAAACAAAAAATAATAATCCTTTTTTAATTAACCGTAGTAACTAAGTTGTTAAACTAATGGAAGAATACCTAACTAATTTTGAGTCGGCGTCAAACAATCAATGAACAAATTAGTTATTATTGTTAATTAAAAAGGTTTATTATTTTTTGCTTTTCAGTTTTTTCGGCGGTTTTATTTTTTGTTTAAAAGTTTTTATTTTATATTTTTTCTGGCATCTACTAATTACTACATGCTTAATTTTTGATTACTTTTTGTAACATACAACTCAGCATTAAAATCTGTGAGTGAACAATAAATCACCACTATTTTCCCACCGCTAAGCCACCAAAAAGCTATCCTAAAGTTGGGAACCTGTAGGGTAGCTTTTTTAAAATATATATGGGACCAACTTCAAGGTATACTCTATCAAATAAAAAAAGAATGTTCAAAATCGGACTACTCTGTAAAAAGTTATGCGTGGTCATACAAAATATATCTACATATAATTATACGCGTCGCCTTGAGAACGTCCTCCGCTTTTACGTCGGTAAAAAAAAAAATGTAAGTAATTTGGACTACTCCTAGTTGTGTTGGATTACCAGGTTGGGCAGTGTTATTTCGTTTTTCCCATTAGGTTTTTAAAACTGCCGATATAAATCATTTTTCACAGACATAGTTAATTTAGCATTTATAAAATTATAATTCAATATTGGATTCTCACTTAGTTAGTTAAGTATTTAAGTTGTAAATATTTATGTAAATAAAAGTTAATAATAAGTCTCTAAAATATTGGTTTAATATCGACTATGGATTGTTTAGTAAAATAAATATGAATATTACGAAACTAGCAACACTAGTGTGTCAAAAACACGTTGGTTCCTAATTTAAACTACGCTTCACCATTACCAACCAACTACACTCAAGCCCCTTCCATTGTCTTGTTCTCTGTCTACCATTACCTTCTGAATATTTACCCTTACTAAGCCCGAGGTCTGTATTGACATAAAGGAAATACTAACAAACTCTAATATTGATATAGTTTGTTTATTTTGTCCCATTTTAGAAATAACCTGCGTGAGTTGACGCTATTTGAATTTATTTGAACGTTTAACGGTTTAGTTTAGGTTTTATTCCCTGTGGGAGGAGCTTGTGGTTAAGTTATTACAGCCAAAGGTCCGATCTTCAAGGCTAAGCATCGCTTGCCGGTGTCGGTCCGGGGATGGGTGACCAGTGATTATCCCTTACATACCTCCTCCTTACTTAGAATCCTCCGCTCTTCGGAAAGCACATTATGTATTGTACCGGCTGTCATTGTGAAATATTATCATGGCTCCTCTATAGCTACTTCTATTCTTTATCTATTCTTAATCACACTTATCACACTTCACACTAATATTATAATGGCGAAAGTTTGTGAGTGTGTGTGTGTATGTTTGTTACTTCTTCACGCGCAAACGGCTGGACCGATATAGATGAAATTTGGTATATAAATTGTTTGAGTCCCGGGAAAGGACATAGTTTTTATCCCGATATTCCCACGAGATCGAGACTTATGCGGGTGAAACCGCGGAGCTACCGCTAGAAATATTATAAATGCGAAAGTTTGGATATTTGGATGGATGGATAGATATTTGTTTGTTACTCAATCACGTCAGAACGGCTGAATGGATCTTGATGAAATTTGGCACCAAAGTAGGTTATTGTCTGGAATCACACAAAGGATACGTTTTATTCTGGTAGTTTGTTCTCTTCGTCATTCACGCGGTCAGAGTCGCGGGCGACAGTTAGTATGACATATGTTTGTGTCAGAAAATCTAATACTAGTCTTGCCAAGGGGTATCTGTTAACCAGATTGTGGAGGTTAGAAAGGAAATTACTCCATTTAAAATACTAGTGTTCAGCTGCATTCGGTTAGATAGAAAGCCGACCCGTTTACGTAGGCCAGGTGATGTACCACACATTAGAGTGCCCCAAGAGCCCATGCACTTGTACTTTGGAGGATTAAATGAGTGCCACAGACGGTGCCATTAACGTAGCCACCTATTGGTCTTAAACCATTTTTTTTGTTTTATAAGGATGGGAAATCATGAAATGATTTCTTCCGCTCTGGGTGGGGCGGAAGGGCGTGTCAGACTCCAACTGACTAAAACCCATCCGTGTTCCTTCTAAAGCCCTTTGCGTTCCTGGGCCGCGGTGACTCTTTTGAAAAAATTCCGCAACCCTGGCAAGTTTAAAACCATCGAAGGAGTTAATATTGGAATCGAAAAGAAGTAGAAGGGATTCCAAGATACCCACACGCGCAAAACATTTTGGGAACACATTCATTGTGCGTACAGCTAAGAAGTGAAATTCCCTGCCAGAGTCAGTGTTTCCTTATAGCTACAACCTGGGAGTCTTTAAGTCACATCATCACTTACCATCCGGTGAGATATTGGTCAAACGCGTGCCTATAAATAGTTATAGTTCTTCTTCCCAGCTAAAACACTAGGAAGTGGTGACGGGCGGGCGTTTTGGGGGACTGTCTTTATGTAGAACTTTGACGTTCAAAAAGTGCTGGCACTCAGCCTAATTTGAATAAATGACTTTTGAATTTTGAATTTTGAATTTAAAAAAAAACGGCCAAGTGCAAATCGGACTCGCGCACGAAGGGTTCCATATCATTATCTATAAAAACGGCAAAAAAAACACGTTTGTTGTATGTACCCTTAAATATTTGTTTTATTTTCATTTGATTATTTATTTTAAAGTGAATGTATTACTAAATATTTTGTGAATATTTCAAGCATCTACCTGTTGCCGTTATCAATATCGAGCAAAAACGAGCAAAAAAATCACATTTGTTGTATGGGAGCCCTCTTAAATATTTATTTTATTCTGTTTTTTTAGTATTTGTTGTGATAGCGAAACAGAAATATATCATCTGTGAAAACTTCAACTGTCTAACCATCACGGTTCATGAGATACAGCCAGGTGACAGACGGACGGACAGCGGAGTCTTAGTAATAGGGTCTCGTTTTACCCTTTGGGTACGGAACCCTAAAAAAAGATGGCCGCCCAAAAATAAATTGCCTCGTCACATATGACTTACCACATAAAACCAATAGTTTAAATAACAAAGCGAGTAATTTTCCTAATTCCAAGGGTGAGGCCCAATCATTATCAGCGTTAACCCTTTACTATGAAGTCATTATGTATTGGTAGTTAAACTAATGGGTAAACTTAACCCGTAAGTATCACGCGATCGAAGGTTTTAAATGGTGGTTAGTTATTTTGATTTCGATGATTAGAGAGTTAATGGGAACTGGTACGAATGGACTGAGGATTGGTTTGGTATAAATATATAAGTATAATAATATATTTTATTTATTTAAGTTAGTTACTAACGAAAGGAAAAACTTTTTGACATAGATATTTACACCTGTTTTAACAAATACTTAACTAACTATATATCTACACTAGAAATAAAAATAAAACTCCTATCTAAATTAACCCTAAAATATGACGTCAAAAAATTCATCCGCGTCGCTGTCGCTGTTGCGGAATTTGTTCGAAAGAGCCACCGCGGCCCTGGAACGCAGAGGGCTTTAGAAGGAACACGGATGGGTTTTAGTCAGTAAGAGTCTGACACGCCCTTCCGCTCCACCCAGAGCGGAAGAAGTAATTTGATGATTTCCCATCCTTAAAAAAAAACACTGGAAGTGTACTCAAAAGACTGGCAGCATTGCCACGTTGTATGGCAATGCTTATTCTTTGACCAAAGTAAAAGCCAGCCCTTGGGTCAAGCAAAGTGTCCGGTCTCTTGCCATCGTCCCGTGGCAGGCCATTGGGTTCTAACACAGCCGGAACGCCGACGGTGACAAGAGCTCGTCGGATGACGTCGTTAAAATACTTTATTGTTCACCAGAAATCATTATTATATTAATTGATGTTGAGAGGATGAGGTTGATAAATTGATTTAAGTGCTGTTTAGATTTATAATTAAAGTACGCTACTTTTTATTTATTTTCAAAATCAGTTATTCATTTGTTTCTTTGAGTTATAGGTTTTTTTGTAATATTGCCATATTTATAAACCATATTCAATAAAATCTCAGAAAAATCGTGTCACATTTCGGTATGAGTGTACTATGTGTTTCAAATGGGGCGCAATATACCCACTCAACAACCCACAGAAACAAAAGAATAACAAATATCGGAAAAGGAATGACATAACAATATAAAGTTTATTTAAATTTATAATTCCTAGTTATCACTATCATAGCGCAAATTTAATCGATCAATCCATATCGCTGATTGAATGTCACTCCGTCTACTAGGATTTGGAGGCTCCAAATCCTCACTTACTACACAATATTACCCATAAAATACCTTAAGTAGCAACTTCGTATAATTTCCCCACAAAAACCGACAGCCATTACACTAAATCCCCATCATAATCACCAGATCCCATCCCCACTTTAAATTATAATTTTTCAATGACCCTATGAAGGCCTAAGCAAACAAATAAATAATGTAATTTAGTAAAATTAGCGGCTCATGTAATAATATCGTAGGGCTCCAAACAATATGGGGATAAATATTTATTAAAGGGCCAGAAACTGTCCACTATTGGGTCAAAACATGGATGGGAGGGTAGGGTGAAGTGGATACGGCGGTTTTTGTTTGTTCTACAGGTTTTTCTGCCATATTAATGATTTTTTTAAATATTGTAGAAATTTTTCGATGACGATAAATGTAAGGGAAGACTTAAAGAAAGATTGTGTGAACTGAGATAGATATGATACTTATGTCTAAAAATAATGATAAGTAAGAATAAAATTTACTTCATATATGAAACACACATCCGCATCTGCCTAGCCTTTTCCCAACTATCCAAACCGGATTCAGCTGAATACCAGTATTTTACATGGAGCGGCTGTCTTACAGACCTCCACAATCCATTATCTGATTATCTGTGTAATACGGTAGTTCTTGACAAAACTGGAGTCAGATCATCTGGCTTCTGACAATCCGTAACGACTGCCAAAAATCTACAAATGACAGCCGGCACCAACGGCTTAACGTGCTTTCTAAGGCACGGAGGAAACTCGGTATGTTAAGATGGTCACCCATCCACAGACCAACCTTGGCAAGCATTGTTTAACCTTGATCGACCCGTGTGGCTGCTCATAAATGAAACACACATGATACATAGAAATAACAAACAATGGTAGACCACAAACTAAACGTGTGTCTCACGGTTGTACTAAAAGGTCTACTTCTTCTTCAAAAAGTTGAGATAAGAGTAGGAGAAAAGACATGCACCCTTAAATATAGATACTCTAGTTGTCCAAATAAATCCTGTTTTTTTCTATCCTATATTGTTCCATTGCTGGGCAGAGATATCCCCCCATTGCTTTTCGACACTCTCTTGTTTTGCTATCTCCGGCCAATCCGATAAGAACATGTTCCCACGCCCGCGTTTCTTTGGCCTGCCTCGGCTATGATGTCCGTCCTCAGGCACCCACTGCGTGACGATCCTGGCCCATCGGTCCTGATGCATCCTGTAAGTGTGACCTGCCCAGTCTCATGTCAGCCTTGCAAACTTGTCAGCAACGTCGGTGATGCCTGCCTTCTATCGAATTATTGTGTTGCGGGTTCGATCAATGAGTTTGATTTTAAGACTTCTGAGCCTCAGTCAAAGACCAAGTTTGAGTGCCACAAGCAGGACACATGTGTCGAAAAAAATTTAAACACACTTTTCAAATAAATGACAATGCACCAAACAAACACTACTATACCACTCACTTCTACTCTCACTGGTATTCCCACATCCAACCCTTTCACCGCTGCATGTTACATGTTGGTCAAGCAGCGTTAACGTATGTAGCCCCCGGGGCGGCCCTTCGTTGCCGCAACTGTCATAGCGTGTTTTATTATTTATCCTACACTACGCACTACGCGGCTGTTTGCGTAGTTCGGTTCCTGGGGATAGCGGTCACAACTTCATTTGTGAGCTAATTAAAGCGTAACTGTTGAAGGTTTACCGAATAAAGTGGTGTTTAACTGAATAGCTTAACGTATAGGTGCCCCCTTACGTGGAGCATTCCCTTGTATTGTAGCATTTCAGATTTGATTTTGAGCATTACATTACAGTACTTCGCGGAGCAGAAACGAGTGTTAGACTCTTACTGACTTAAACCCATTCGTGTTCCTCCTAATGCCCTTTGCGTTACAGGGCTGTGGTAACGCTTTCGAACAAATTCCGCAATCCTGCCCACCCAAGAAACCTACATGCCAAACTCAAGCTTTCTACGACCAGTACTTTTTGCTGTGCGTTGTATGTCAGTCACTCAGTCAGTCACTCAGTAATGGAAGAGTTTATATTGTTTTTTACTTTTATTATAATTTATTTTACATACATTTTTATGGTATGCGTCATGCTTGCCGCAAACAAACGCGATCTTTTCTTTATTACTTCTGTTACTGTATCAAATCTACATTTAACAATAGAGCCTACATTTGATTAGTCATCAACAAATACCCCACTAAAACAAACGGTATCAATGCCCAACCCTCCAGCGCTCACGCAATTAAATCAAAAATACACACGCCTAGTGATCGTTTATTAAAATTGACAGGCGCGCCACACCTGTGCCGCAGCCGAAGGGTTAAACTACAAATTGATTCGTTGGTACACACGTCGTTATTAAAACATTATAGGGTTAAATGTTGGCTTTGTGCTGTCGAGCTTTTTAGGGTTGATAATAAGTTGTATCGGAGTGTTAATGGAAAATATCTACCTTGATTTGGAATGAAAACATAATTTTGTTTGGAAAATTTGATACCAAAGGGATATGTTAAGGTTTGTAAAACACACCCACATATTTAACTGATCAGCTCGAGACTGTTAAGACAACACGACAACTCTTTTTCAAAGAAAATGTCGGTAAAATGCGATGTTGTATTGGCTTATCGTGTCCGTCTGCCGTAGTCTTCACACTCACGAAACATTTTCATGGTGCGTAATAGTTGTGGCGTAGTATTTATTCTCTACCAGAGTCTGTGTTTCCTGATAGGTACAACCTGGGGTCTTTAAGTCAAGAGTGAATAGGTTACTTCTAGGCAAGCGTACTTCATTGACCACCATTAGATGAGATAATGGTCAAACGCGCGCCTGTCCTACTAATATTATAAAATGCGAAAGTTTGTGAGGATGGATGGATGGATGGATGTTTGTTACTCTTTCACGCAAAATACTACTGAATGGATTTTAATGAAATTTGGCACAGTGGTATATTATAGTCTGGAATAACACATAGTATACGTTTTATCCCGAGAATATGTTCCCTTGGGATAATGTTCGACAATCACGCGGGCGGAGCCCAAAAAAAATACTGGTATTCAGCTGTATCCGGTTTGACTGGAAGCCGACCCCAATATAATTGGGAAAAGGCTAGGCAGGTGATGTCGCGGGCAGAGCCGCGGGCGGCAACTAGTAAATAATAAAAAATCAAATACCTACAGACTTCGAAAGCCTGTAGACTGCTAAATCCTTGAAGATAAAAAGCTATAAATAAGAGACAATAATACAAATTCTATCCCGATTACAAACCCCTCATTGGGCAAGCAATGAACCAAAACCATAAGTTAAGCAGAGAGTACGATACAAAGTTCAGCACTACAGTTATTGTATCACAAAATATTATACCACTTATAACGAAAAACAATAACAAAGTTTAGTCTATAAATAATGGACGAGAGATTGGTGAGTGTTAAGAGAAGTGGTACTGTTGGAACTCGATAGGTTTTACGACTCTTGTGCTTCTTCGTGAGCGAGAAGTCAGTGACATTTTTTTTTGTGAGTTGCCTCTCGCTTGTCAATTTAAGAGGTTATCGTCTGCTTAACTGGACTTGCCTATGACGGCCTTTATGCATATATATATATATATATATATATATATATTGTAGGATGGGAAATCAACAAATGGCCGCTCTGAACTGAGCAGAAGGAAGTGTCATACTCTTCTTGACTAAAACCCATCCGTGTTCCTCCAAATGCCCTTTGCGTTCCAAGACTCTTTTGAACAAATTCCGCAACTTGGCAGGCACTGGCCGTAGCGGGCCCCGCTAGGCGTACGCAAGCCCGTGCCGTGCCCGTGGCCGGGAATCGCCCTGTAACTCCCAAAGCCTCGGGGTGTCTTCTTCTGTTGCGGCGGCTGGGGCGTGAGGTTTGCCTCTCCCTGAGATGCTTTGCTTGCATTAATGCATCGCAGAAGAAGGTGACCGCTTCCCATGCCTCCTCGATTCGGATCATGGATTGAATCAAGGCCGGACGCGAGAGGACGCAGGTACTTACCGGACGCAGGTACTTACCGGACGCGGTACTTTCGGGAGCTACCTGTTTCGGATTCGGCGGGAGGACATGCCCGGGTGTCACCACTGTGTGGATCGCCCGGAGGACACGGTGGTGCTCCGTCCAAGCAGGGCAGACCTCCATCGTATGCTCCACTATGCTCCACAAAAACAAAAAAATATTTTGGTATTTTCTTTCGAGTTTGTAACTGTAGTAGTGGTAGCATAGTTAACTATAGTAACATCGTTTTCCCCGTCGATTAAGATACGTTCACCACTCGATAATGACGTAAGTTTACGTGCTATGTCGCTGGCCTACTGTACGCAGGGTTAGCAAAAAAGTTTTGCACGAAAAAGATATTTATTTTATTTTTTCTGTTCGTTTCAAAACTTTTTCTGCAATCAAAGTCAAAGTCAATTCATATTATTTCAACTAGACCATTAAAATGCACTTTTGAACGTTAAATTTGCTGTTTTAGATTAAACTATTAGTGACTCTAGTTGTCCATTCGCAAAAAGTAGATTCTTATGGAATCAAATCAACAAATTACATCTGTATATGGGATTGAATAGAAAGGCAAGACTTCTATAAGTATTAGGAAGGACTTGGGGATATCTTTGCTCAGCCGCGGGTCAGCAACGGATAAACAAGAATGAGTATTTCTTTGTTTAATCAAACATGTCACTGACATAGCATCGTATTACAAAAATAACGTAAAATCTGAAAAGGGGTAATTTGAACTCATCTTAATCTTTACCTTACTAAAAGCTGTTCATTACGATGAGTAATTTTTTTTTTGAAAAACAAAAAAAACAGTTGTGCAAACCTAAATGTTTGCGGTTAAATATTTTTTTTCGCGATTACGATGAAAGGGGTCATCGTAATCGCGAAAAAAAATATTTCTTTTGCTTCATTTTTTGTTGCACGTTGTATAGTTGTGTTTTTTTGCTTACGTTACAAATGCTATTGAAGCGTGCGCGTACAGTCAGCATATACAACAGATGATAAACGATTGTTTCAAACTATTGTCGTTAGTGGATACTTTTATCTTTTCTTACTCTAGTGGGGAGTTGCACATCGAAAGTTTTTCAGTGTTTATTAAATATTTTAGGTTGGTTAACAAGCAAGCGTCTCTCCTGATGTCAAAGGCAAAGTCAAAAGTCAAAGCGTTTATTTCAATTAGGCCATTAAACGGCACTTTTGAACGTCACCATTTAGTTACATCAAATCAAATAATAGTAGATATAAAATTAATAAAGTGACTCTACTGTCCATTCGGAAAGGTATATTCTTATGGAGAATAACGGACAAGAAACTCCATAATTACTCTTTTCAAATAATGTTAATTTAATAGAGGTAAACTTATTCATTTTCTAAATAAATTTAGGTAACTGGTACTCACATATTTACAAATATTGGAACCATAAATTGCTATGGAGTATTTTATTTTGAGCTACCTTTACACATATGATAACCTGCATATATCAAAGGTTTACACATCATAGTTGGCTAGACAAAGCTGAAAAGTAAGAACGGTTTCACAAAAAAAAAATATTATCGTTAAATATAACCAACTTGAATTAAAAGTTTAAAAAAACACGCAAACGAGTTATTGATATGTCCAAAACAAAATTGAAATATTAGTAAAAAAAAAACAAAATATATATCACCATTAATAAAATCTGACAAATTTAGGCAAAAATAAAAATAGAAAAAACAAAAATATGATGTGTGTTTGTGTGATGTGTGTAAGTCTCCTTAGTTTTGTTCCTACACTGTGTTTCTGTGTGTGACTGTTTTCTTTCTTCCTTTATTATGCTTAATTATTTGTCAATGTTCTTATTTACCACGACAAAGCCAATGAGCCGAAAATAATCTACGAAAAAAGTGTCCTATTATCAACACCATTCGCTATACCCATTACCGATTAATGACATCGGCGAAAAAATCGCATGCGAAATAAATCCTCTTTAAAAAGAAATGCTGAGCGCCGCTGATGAGCGTAATTTTTTTCCCAACTGATATTAAGTCATGTTTAAGAAGGTTCGTCATTATCCTTAATAGTAATAGATATTTTATTTTGTCGCGTTTCGCTTTGGGGTGTTTACACAATATTCTTGGGGTGCTATTACGAAAAGTGCTCGATATATTGATGATATTTTTAAGATATTGGATTTTCCCAGTTTGAAGGATAAGAGTCTTACTCATTAGTAGGTAATAGTCATACATAGTAATTCTTGTAGAAACAACACTGATGTTACCTAGACTAATATATTTTAACACAATAAATGATAACTTCCTAACAAATTCTAAACGTACGATATAGTATGGTATAAATAATGACCGTGTAGTTATTTCAAACAGGTGTTTGAAAAATCCCGACTAAAGATTTAGCAGTTTTATTATTTTATTTGGATGTCAAAAAATACGTATTCTATCAAAACCTTGGACTTAAATTAAAAATAATTAAAAAGAATACGTAACATCGATTGTAATATCGTACCCTCAAATCACGATCACTTAAATATCGAGTACTTCTGCAATCCACCCCTGATACATTTGCCGTTCGTTAATAGGTTTTTCCGTCATAAAGGGAATGTTAACCTATTTATTATACAGCTGATATTAAAAACGAGGGGCTCAGTGTTGTCATAGCATTACAAGATTAAGAATATATGTCCGCATGTTTGTGTGCGCTCATCTTGGAAACTGTTGAACAGAGTTTGACGGGTTTCACTAACAGTTATAGGAAGTGATAGGGAGCCGTCTGGATTATTTTCTGTGTCGGTTATGTATTAATTAAAATGAAGGGGTTTTAATTTAAATTCCTTTCGGAAAACATTAACGGATAGTGTACATTTATTTATTTTTTTATTTATTTAATTGTTTTTAATTGTTTTTTGTGATTTAGTAGAACTATATTTCTTATTAATTTTGGAAAATAGCAAAGAAATTTTTTCGTTCATAAAATGGAAATTTTTACAGGGAAATTCGGGATATTTTCTTAGTGTATTCATTTGAGTGTTCGACGAAGTCTTTGTGTCATTATGGACGTGTCACGGATTGTTTGGCAATCTTAATGAGGGTTAAAAGCGCGTTTTTATTAAAATTTCAAACGGCACTCTTTGCACTTATTTTTAACATAAATATTTTAGAATTTATACAGGGTGGATTTTTGATATAGGGCAGTAAGGACAGGTACCTTAACCGTTAAAGTTACAGGAAAACGTTCCTAGGAAACTATCCATAAGTTTTTGAGGTATACTGAAATGCATTAACAGATTTTGGAAAAAAAATAGGTAGACAGCGAAAAAAAGGTCAAATGTAAAAAAAATGTTTATGTGCCTATCGATTCTATTTCATGTAGGGATCAAAAGACTATGAAAACATTTAAGATATGAGTAATGTAATGACAGAAATCGTCAAAAACTGGTCCCATACGTTTTGTACGGAAAAACGATTGATCAACTCGAAATATTATTTTTCGCCAAACAATCCTATTTCTTACTGTGATCAAAACTCTTTGACGTTAACAGAAGTTTGAGTACAGAAGCTATGGCAAGTCTTTTGGAATTGAAGCATTTTTTTCACTGACTGTACATTTTGCTAGTTGATGTTTTTTTTCGCGATTTCAGGTTTGGTCCCATAGTAAAAGTTGTTCATAATAGTGAGTACAATGACCCCTTAACAGGTACTGCGTTTATTCTGTTACACGTTGTATAATCAAGACATCACACAAAATACAAGCTAAATTCTACACCTAAGTATTTTTAAATAAGGTATTAAAGAATAATGCTACATATTCGATCTAAAAACCGAACGCAAACATTCTTAAAAAAAATATATCCAGCATCCAACCCTAAAACGCTGCCACATTTAAAATTCTTGATACGTACGACTACCGGGTACTTTAGACCGTCACATTCGCACCATATTTATCACTGGATCAAAGTCGGATCCGGGTAATGCTCGCGACCAATATTTCATCCGTTCGCGTCTCAATAAGCGAAGCAGGGTTGTAAATCATGTGCGGTTCGAGAGGAATATGAGGAGAATGTGGTACTTTTATTTATGGGTTTTTAACGGAATGGTGAATTTGGTAGGAACTCGTTAACCGATTGGAACACAAGACTGTTTACTGTGTTTCTATCGGTCAGAGTAACCCGACTTAGCGTTACTGGGTTTTTTATTATTTTTTTCATTTTTAATATGGGTTTGCTCTTGACTCTAGTCTAGATCATAGATGACAGAGACAAAATCGACGATGGAGCGAGCTTACCCAGAAGAAGCCCGTTCACTCTAATTTTGAAGAGATTAGGGTTGTATGCGTTCGGAAAGGATTAGGGTTGTTGCGCCACTTCTTCTTCCCAGCCATAACACTAGGAAGTGGTGACTGGCGGGCGTTTAAGGGGACTGTCTTTATATAGAACTTTGACGTTTTAAAAGTGCTGGCACTCAGCCTAATTTGAATAAATGACTTTTGATTTTAAATTTACTGCTTAGATAAGCGACCAAAAAATTAATTGTTTCTAGTCTAAATAACTTGTTGCATAAAATGTTCAAATGTACATATTTTTGCTTACAAACAAGAAACAATAAAAGTTGCCACATCCAATAAAAATAAAACAGTTTCAAGTCCCCTTCGCAATCGGAATACATTTTTAAAAAGGAGTTTAAACTTCGACAGTAGGAAGAGAATAAAGGAGTTGGTACAATTGAGAGGCTGAAGCGATTTAGGTATTTTTGCGATTAAACTTCGATCTGTGTGGTGCGAATTGATTTAATTTAAAAAATCTATATTAGAAGAGGTTTAAAGGTGCCGCGTGCGATATTTTTTTAGAATTAGGTAGTCTTGATTTTGTGCACAAAATTCTACTTTGAGATTTTAATGAAAATTAGATAAATAGTTGCAAAAACTACAAAAGAAGGTGATATTGCGACAAAAGCAAGAAAATTGGTTTCACTACATTTTAAGTTCTGTATGGTGTCGGAAATCAAAGAATAGCACCATTCCATCACGTTCCGTTGGTGTCGTAAAAGGCGACCAGAGAATGGGCAGCAGCATTCTCTGTACATTGCAATAGCTACACTGCGATCGCCAAATCGCCTGCCAAGCGTGGCGATTATAGCAACCCCCCCCCCCATTTGGGAGAGGTCTCTGTCCAGTTGTGGACGTCTTTTGGCTGATATGATGATGATGACATTTTAAGTACTGTTTATTTAATTTTACTGCATTTTTTACTTTTTACGAAATTCAGCACACTTAATTTTCATATGTGATATTCTAGTAGATCACTGAAAGTCAGATCCATGTTGAGTCACTTTCTTGTCACAGTCACAACGTGTGTTTATCGATTTTTTTCGTTAAACGTTTTTTTTTCTCTCTCTTAATTTATCACGAGTATATTCATTTTGATTCCACTTACTTTTTTGTCATTAACACCCATTCACGTCGTCTGCTCTATCCAAATTAAATATTTTTCTTCCTTTCTTTCACAACCCCAAAACATCTCAACTCGCTTATGCCTTGCACCCCATCCAGAATTAAGACAGTAATAACACAACGTCAAGCATGCGAGTGTAGAATTTGTCACGATCTATTTGAGCCGAGTCGATCGACGAGCCCGATCTGTCGCTCGCGGCTTTCGAAAAAAATGATCGCGATTACTAAGTGAGCAGAAACTTTTATACGGGGTGTTTCAGAATTGTAACATTTAAGAGTTTTGTTAAGGTAAAGGTAAATGGTACCTACGTGCACACATTAATATCCGTTAACAGGAACTTATCTTTTAATGTGTATTTACATTATAAGTGGCTTGAATACCACGATTATTACCCAATTTTTTTTTCTTTTTTTTTTAAGGATGGGAAATCATCAAATGACTTCTTCCGCTCTAGGTGGAGCGGAAGGGCGTGTCAGACTCTTACTGACTAAAACCCATCCGTGTTCCTTCTAAAGCCCTTTGCATTCCAGAGCCGCGGTGACTATTTCGAACAAATTCCGCAACCCTGGATTATTACCCCCTTGGCCTTGCTTTTAATGTACATAGTTTTACACAACATGCTTGCAACTGCAAAAACAGATGCAGAATATCAACCTTTTATACATATTACCCAGCCCCTTTTGAAACAACCTATATAAGAAGTTTGGAGTTTTTAAAATTGTAACTGAAATTGAATGATTTTATTTTGAGAGGTTTTAAAATGACGAGTATTTTAGAGCATAAGCATTAAAGGGTTATGTTGATGTGAATTCGTATTGATATTTTTTGCTTGTAAGTATTATTAGGATTAACAGTGTAAAATGACTTGACCATGTCACTTATGTCGCTGATCGGCGCAGTTCAATGAAAGGCTAGGTTTTTGATAAAAAAAATAAATAAATAATATATAAATAAAAGAAATAAATGCCTTTTTATTTCATGCAAAAAAAAAATTGTAACGAGTTGTTTTTTTGTTTAGTTTGCTTAATTTTCTAACTTATTATTTATTACACGCTTATTTTTATAATAACTTAATCTGCAAGAACCTCGGGTGTAGGCCTCCTCCAAAGAAGCCCAGATTTTATTTTAATGTACTTGATTTTATTTATTGATTTACGATTTCAAACACTATGTGAATTGTTCTATAATATGTACAAGTAACAACTAAATACTTAAACAACTAGACTAATAATCGCGAAGGTATTTACAAACGCGTATAAAAACAAAATAAATCATTGGGCATCAAACAAATTCATCCACATCGCTGTCAATGACTGGCCTGTTGGTCGAGTGGTTAGTGACCCTGACTGCTAAACCGGAGGTCGTGGGTTCGATTCCCACTCAGGACAAATCTTTGTGTGATGAGCATGATCATTTGTTCTGTGTCTGGGTGTAATTTGTCTATAATATGTATGTATTTAGAAATATATAAGTATGTTTATCAGTTGTTTGGTTGCCATAGCACAGGCTCTGCCTAGTTTGGGATCAGATGACCGTGTGTGAGTTGTCCCAATATTAAATATTATTCATGGCAAAAGTGCCCAGAACACTGGCAGCATTGCCGCGTTGAATGGCAATGCTGATCCTTTGGCCGAAGAAAAGCCCAGCCCTCTGATCACGTGAACAGTCGACAAGTTGTTCACTGATGAATTGTTCTTGAATAAATTGATTTGAATTGAAACGGCTGATTAAGACAGATTGATCAATACATAAATAAATAATATATTTTATAGTTCGCCAACCCTTATCTCCAGGGCTACTAAAACAAACCAAACCAACCAGCAATTTAAAATGATACTAGTAGGTTTTCTGCAAAAGAGAGCTACACTTTCGTGGTAACAATTTCACCGAAGCAATAACATTTTTTGGTTGGTTTGAAATTTTTAATATTGCCATGCGCTTGACCATACAGCCGATCCTCCACTCGCAATTCCAGTTTGACTAGACATTCAAATTTAAACACAAATACCCAACTAGTAAATTATTCCACATACTCAATTAATTAAGTAACTAATCACTCAAACAATCGAATCCTTTGATATAACCACAAAATAACGGATTCAACGCCACAGAATAACATATAAATACCAACGTTATTAAGCCTGATTAATAACGCATTACGCGATTGTTGGACGCGCGATATGTCAATTTAAACGCACAAATCCGATTCGCATCCATCACCGATCGCGGTATTAGCATTAACACATTAATTAACAATTAGTTGGATGCGCGTCGCCGCGTCAACGCGTCCGCGGCACGCGCGCGTTGACGGGTGACGTGGCGAGGTGGCAGTGTTAGCGGGTAGCAGGCACGTTAACAAAAAATGAAAAAAATACATTGCGTTGAAAACACGCGTGACGTCACTATGATCGTATAATTTTTACCAACGACGTGACATCAAGCGTGTTTGTGTGAGTGGCGAAAAAGTACGAGTCCAGTATATTTTGGAAATCTAGTTAGATTTTTTCAGTAAACCCTATTGCTTGACAGAGTTACTGCGGCCCGCTCCGCCCAGAGCGGAAAGGAGAGTCATTAAAAAAAAAGCGGATAGCGTATAAATCTTAGTACGATAGTTTGCTTGTACCGTGTTTACCATACAAGAATCAAAGTATAAAGACAATAAAAAATGTCTAGCGCAAACGACCGCTCTTGAAGATAGCGTGATGAGTTCACTTCAGTCTAGTCGTGATTATGTCAGAAAAAAGTTGTGGCGTCAGAAAACGGTGAACTAACCTTTATTTACAGCCCCATTTGATTGACCAATGAACTGAATGGTGCCTCCATTCAGTTCATCTAATATAGATAAATAAAACGTTAATTAGGTGCAACAAGAAAAAAAAAACACTACACACAGAAGATCAGTTCATTTAATAATTTAAAAAAAAACATTATAAACAGAGAAGTTTTAACTTTATCTATGGCACATAATATGCAGTCTATGGTACAAGTACCAAACTACCTACTTACAATAGATTCAAACACGTAACAACCAATGTGCGGTGTGTAGCCAAAGACGCCATTTTCTTTTCCGCTGTCCGCTGACAGTGCGACCACACCTCCCTTTGACGTTTGGGACACATAATGAAGTTTGTGGCGTGAGGTTGTCAACGCAACATGGCGCTGTCACTCGGACACAACCGTGTTTAGAACACAAGGTCCGTTTGTTATGGAAAAGTATAGCTCAACATATAAATAAACTTGGTTCTGCCCGTGGCTGAATTGAAAGTTCGCCCCAGGAAGCATACTCCTGTGAGCATACAGCGAGCGTTGGGTGGCTCGCTGTCTGGTCACAACCAGGCCCAGGTCGATGGCGCGTTGTGTTTCACGCGCGCCTCAAAGAGATGTCAGCATAGGAGACGGGCCCGCTAGGGCTAGAGCCTGCCAGGATTGCGGAATTT
This sequence comes from Mamestra brassicae, assembly GCA_905163435.1. NCBI lineage: Eukaryota > Metazoa > Arthropoda > Insecta > Lepidoptera > Noctuidae > Mamestra > Mamestra brassicae. The sequence goes on along the minus strand of LR991008.1, from coordinate 2,037,906 downwards.
GTTCGAAAGACTCACCGCGGAACCTGGAACGCAAAGGGCTTTAGAAGGAACACGGATGGGTTTTAGTCAGTAAGAGTCTAACACGCCCTTCTGCTCCACACAGAGCGGAAGAAGTCATTTGATGATATCCCATCCCTAAAAAAAAGATACAGCTCTAAAATTGGCCTCGTTTAAATCTTGGATGGTGCAAGTGGTTGTGCACGACGGCCAATTAAGAAGGTGATGCATGTCCTGTGAAGGGGCGAAAGAACGCCGCTCGCGGAGGCTCTTTTCATGCACCCCGCATTTAAGGAGCTTCCTTCTTTAAAAATATCGTATTGAGATTCTAAACGCACGGTGCGGCGCACTCTGGACAGTTAGCACTCGGTAACGCAGGGTCTAGCTGACTAATCCTTAATTCAAACTCGACGTGAAGAGGTAACTAACATTAACAGTTCATAAGGGTCAGTATTAAAATAAAAATCTATGAGTCTTCGACCTTGCAGTTACTGTCTTGTTTATTGATTATTCTGTATGTCTGTACCTTTTGAAGGGTTAAAAATTTGTCCAGGTGTCTGTCCGTAGGAGCCTTCACACAAACCAGTTACAAGTATTTTTTCCTAAATCTTCAAAATTCGCGAACAGTTTTTGCATTTCCATATTGCGTTCTAAAAATATCAATTTTCGATATAAAACCTTCAATATCCACCCTCTCACGCACCATAAGTTATTATTAAATGTTGCATGTATTAAAATTTATATCGTTGGCAACCCCCAACTTATGGGATCGCAATTTTATTGAGGAGTAAATCCGTTTGATACTGTACATTTTTTTTTTTAATTCGAGCCCCACACTAGAAAATGTCGAGCGTGAGCGTTTACAGGCATACACAAACAGCTACACCCGGAACAACTATCTGCCGGTCGGTTCTTGGGTGAAGTGATCACGAGGTGAGCTGTCAATCCATACAATCAAGATGTCACGTGATCACGGAGTGAGCTGTCATACCATCTTGATTATATGGATTGACAGCTCACCTTGTGATCATTTCACCGGCTGTACGCCATATAAATATTTTTTCCGTGCGGGAATAGAGCTCGCGACACGCAGCGCCAACCGTGTCGTCAAAATCGTATAGCTTGTGGATTGTAGATTCTCGGCGTTTGCCGGCTTATTCTGTAACGACCTTACCGTAGAAAATTAGCTGAAGTCAGCTTATGGAATTAAAAAAATACAGAATAGCACTACAGTACAGATCACATATATCAAGCCCTGTAAAAGAGGTCCTTACCGGAACGTTAACCAACAGTACCCTATTACTAACCACCGCTGTTTGTCCGTATGTCTGTAAGCGGGCTGTATGTATCTCATGAACCGTAGGTAGACAGTTAATAGTGGTAATTTTCACTGAGTTTGTATTTCTATTGCGGATATAAAGACAAAGAATACATATTAATAAAAAAAAAGTATGGGGCCTTATTTATATGGCCGATTTTTTTATGATGTAAACTGATCATCTGAACATCTGCTCTAATTAACGGTTTTATAAAAACGTGCCCTTTAAATTTTGTACAGTCAGCGACAAAATGCCATTGAGCATTTAAAAGTTTCAAAAGTCACTAAATAGCTTTGGCCTCAAAATGCGGTAAACAAATAAATTTTTCAAAATTCGATTATGTGTCACTTTTGTTTTTATTTGAAAATAAACTTCTGCACTCGAAAAGTACGTATATGTTTTCGAAATAAAAATTTTCTGTACTACTTTCTATAAGCAAATAATTCTGTAAGATAGTTGATTCCTAATTTAAAACACAATTCCTGCTTTATGAAAACAATATTTTATTAATTGAATTAATAAACACAATGGTTAAAATTGCACGACGCTATGCCCGCATTGACATAGTTTCAATCATTTTTAAAACGTCCTAAGTGCACCATGTACGGAAAAACAAAAAAGTTGGTGACCTAGAACTAGAATATCAATTTTGTAACAGTTAATCGAACTTTGTAACATTGATCTGTTAACCGCATTTTGTGCCGAAAGCTGTTCAGTGACTATTGATGTTTAGGTGTTGACGACTTTTGATTCTTTGTACTTTTTTTTTCAAAGGATCGGAATTCATCAAATGTCTTCTTCCGCTTTGGGTGGAGCGGAAGGGCGTGTCAGACTCTTACTGACTGAAACCTATCCGTGTCCTCCTAAAGCCCTTTGCGTTCCGCGGTAACTCTTTCGAACAGATTTCTCAACTAATTCTTTGTTAGTACAAATAATTAGTTGCGAAATCTGTGCGTGTGTATGTGTGCTGTGTGTGTGTGCTCATCGAATATTGTCGCTGATTGTACCATCGGAATTCAGATTTTAAGTTTTTAACTCAAATATTTAAATTATTTATAATTGTACCTACTTCCTGTTTCATGCGATTTGACTCGCAGGAAAAACTATTCAAATGCATAAACAGGAAAATGTACCAACAAAACACGCGATGACAAGTTACCAATACATAAAAATAACCCACACTTTATCTTTTAATTATTGTAACCGGCCGAATCTTTTAGCGTTACAAGTTAAAATAATTCGAAATCCATTTTTTTATATAACTAACTAACGAAAAAAAAGCCGGGGTGGGTACCACGGCTTCGCCAAATTTGTTCGAAAGAGTCACCGCGGCCCTGGAACGCAAAGGGCTTTTGAAGGAACACGGATGGGTTTTAGTCAGTAAGAGTCTGATATACCCTTCCGCTCCACCCAGAGCGGAAGAAGTCATTTGATGATTATCAATCCTTAAAAAAAAAGAAAGGGGTGCATATTATAACACAATAGACAAATTTTCCCCGTTTATTGATCTTTTATTAGTGAAAACTGTAACAAAGAATTAATTCCGTGTTTTAAAAAAGTAACCGGAGCAACAGACAAAGATAGTTACCGCTTTTTTATACTACCTATTTATATAAAGAAAAGTAGTAATAATAATATCTTGGGACAACTCACACACGGTCATCCGATCCCAAACTAGGCAGAGCCTGTGCTATGGCAACCAGACAACTGATAAACATATTATTATAGACAAATTACACCCAGACACAAATGATCATGCTCATCACACAAAGATTTGTCCTGGGTGGGAATCGAACCCACGACCTCCGGTTTAGCAGTCAGGGTCACTAACCACTCGACCTTCAGGCCGGTCAAGTAAAGTAAACCTCATCTATGATATACGATCGCTTTTCTTTGGTTTGTCTTTGTCGCTCTATCGACAAATGTGTCGTGACTGTCGGTTGTGACATTTAATGAAAAGTAAGATTAGGTATGATATTTTTATTAAGCAATTTAATTATTAAGATTTATATATAAAAATACCTGAAGAGAAAATACCTTAAGATTTAGATACAAAAATACAGAAACGCAATCACGTATTTATATCATTTCTCCTAATTATTGGAATAATACCATAATAAAACATTTTCGGTAATTATTTCACGAGAAATAGAAAAGTTGAGGTTTGATTTTGCGGTGAATTCGACGGCAGATGGAAAATCAAACTCAAATGCATAACCACAATAGCAACACCTGAAGGAACCTCAAGGAACAAAAACCTTTCCTTAAGTTTCCTACAGGTTGGTCCTGTAAACCTACACCATGTAAACATAATACAACACATCTTAATACAATATATTTCTTGTGTACGTTTGTATGTCACTGAACTCCTCCTAAACGGCTGAACCGATGTTGATGAAATTTTTTGTGTGCGTTCAAGGGGATTTGTGAATGGTTTAGATTCACAATTGGAGCCGATAGGTGGCGGAATCAATTTCTGTAATTTTCGTCATACACAATGCAAACGTTCGGACAGAACAACGTCTATCGGGGCCGAGAAATTCATTAAAAGCATTGAAGTATTCGTATTCAATAAAATTGTCAAAAAAAGAAAGAAAAAAATGCTTGTACGGCAGATAGTACGCACAAAATAAAAATGCTTAAGGTGGAAGCGCCAGGGTAGACCGCGAAATTCAAATTTTCTTATGTTTTTTTGAAATTTGCAAGTCAGTGTCAGGCTGTATGTTGAACAAAATATGATTCGCGATATTATATGGCAATATGGCATTTTCATGTCTGTCAGTCGCAATCTGTCAAAAATGTATAGAAATTGGGGCTATTTGCGAATGCGAACGTTGCTTCAAAGTTAGTAGAACTGGCCTTCACAAGTCAGACCTTTTTTTGGTCTGGATCCGAGCCTTTGGGCGTGGTTGTCGTGTTGTTTCGCGGTGGATCGGCAAGTACCATTGAAGTCCGTCGGAATATGTCTTCATCGTAATAATATGTTTTTTCATCGTCATAGTGGTACTGGCTTTTCGTAGTCTCCGATGGCAAAGACGGGGGCGTTTGTGGTGGTGGATCGAGAGGATCCTGAAGGTTTGTCGCCTGCTGGTACACATTTGCTTCCATCTTCAAGCCTGAAAATAAAATGGTGCTGTTACATTTGGTGGCAAACAAGCGGCTATGAAAGAAAGAAAGAAGAGAGACAAAGTATTTAATAATAATAATTGTACATCTATTTATGTCCCATTGTACACTTGTTTTTTAAACGTTTTTAATATGTTTGCAATGAGGTGTACAATAAAGTATATAACGGGAGGTCGGCGTCATGGTTGTTTTTAAAAAGGGTGACGTCAGCATTGCTGACGTCACGTTCTTGGTCATTTTCCATTTTTAATTCAAATGAAAAACTCTAAACACTTTCAATAACTTTTATTCAGTGACGTAACAATCAGTATAAGTACAATGACTCACAGAGGTGTGCTCCGTTCGACGGCTCGTGCGCAACTGCCTGGCTCTGGGACTGTCGCCCGTATTTATACAGACCGACCACGTGCCCGACGCACGTGTTCAAGTTTTAGGTTAGGAATAAAACTATGTAAATAAATAATGATTTTTACAATCTTTTAGAATAGTTTTAAAGGTAATTTCATTTTTAGCATTAATTAAACCATGCAACAATAATAAATTAACAATCTAGTTATAAATAACAATAACTTAACTATGCAATAAAAACAAATGATTTATCTGCATGAATTCGTGTTTTTAAACAATTATTTCATAATCATAATGTTAATCAACTCTTAATTTAATTATTTATTGATGTAACTGCATCTTACAAATTGTAACATATTGATGAGATGCTTCAAATAACGTAATTGCGCCGATACGGCCATTCTGACAGGCGGTGCGTGCTCTGCACCAGCCTGTGTTTATAAGTTGGAATTTTCTGAAACAATGAGAATCATTTTTGTTCTTTGAGTTTGGCATCTGTAAGTAACTTTTAGCTTATGTTGTTCTTTTTGTGAAATATATTGATGTCAACCATGTATTGTACTTCAGAGGTACTTATGTATTGACTTTTGTTTGTTTTTATTATGTGTTTCGACCATCCATCACGTCTACACACATTTTGTTTCTCGGAGATTGCCTCGTAGAAATGGGAAGATTATTATTGTGCTGTGCTCTGGGCGGTCCTGTTCGCCGTGGTACACAGAGGCTCTATTGGGAAGATGAACAAGGTCGATGCTGTGCCATGCACAGAGGCTCTAAATGGTAAAGGATAAGGAGTAATTATTTCTTTATAAAAGCACTTTGTTACTCACAATTTATTAACTGTGGATGTGCGTTTTCTTAATTTGAGTTTTGTGTTTGCTGCTCTGGCACCTCAGCTCGTGAGGTGGAAGGCACTGACTGTGTTGCTCCAGCTGGCATTGTAGGTTGTTCATCTTCAACCGCCGATACGGTTGCCTGATCACCTGGTTTTGGAGCACGTCGAAGCTGATCATGGGCAACCTTTCGTGGTCGCCCTCTACCAATAACTCTTTTTACTAGGTACCGGTCGTTTTCCAGTACTCGACAGATCTCATAAGGTTCACTGAACTTAAGATCTAACGAAGTTTGATTACGTGGATTGTTCTTTATAAGCACGTAGTCTCCCCTTTGGAAAGGATGAATCTTAGCCTTCCGCTGATTAAAGCGGTGTCTGTCCTGTTCCGCAGATAGGGTCATTTTTTGTTGTGCATGTTGAGTCAGGGCCTCCATATCCACAGTTTGGTCATCAATATTAACAAGACTTAGGAGTTCTGGAGGCACGCAATGTTTTCGCTGGGTGATGAGAGTGAGTGGAGCGATTCCAGTGACACGATGAGGAGTACAATTGAAAGCCAACTGCAGTTCGTCGAGTACACTGTGCCATTGCTCAGTCTCGTAATTTTTTATCATAATTAACGCGTTCTTTAGTGTCGCTACTATTCGTTCAGCTTGCCCATTCGCTCGGCTGACTCCTGGTGCTATGGCATGGATATTAATTCCAACTTGGTCACAATAGTTTTTAAACTCACCTAGGAATTCTCTTCCTCCATCAACAATAATCTGTACCGGTGTACCAAATAGATGCACATGGCGTTTTAAGGCACCTAGTGTACTGTACTGATTTTTATTAGTGGCAAAATAGAACAGTACGTACTTTGTGAAGGCATCAATTGTAATGATGACGTATTGTTGATCGTTTGGAGTCCCAAGCTTCCCTGTAATATCCATGTGTATAACTTGAAAAGCAGCACTTGGTTTTTGGATTGGATGTAGTTGGGCTTGTACAGCACCTGATGTTCCTTTAGATGTTCTGCATATCACACAATTGTCTACAAAATTACGAACAGTGGTACTCATTTTATCGAACCAATAGGTTTCTTTAATCTTCTGCAAAGTCTTTTCCCAACCAGGGTGTTTCAGTGCTGTATGGTAGGAGTTTATTATGCTCCACTGGAATGATTTGGGTACAACTGAGCAGGTTTGTTCCCCAAAAACTTGATCCTGTATAACTTTTTTCAAAACATCATCTTCCAATATGTAACCATCTACTGGGTTGTTGTCTCGTAGAGTATCCATTAGTGGCCGTAGTGTTTGGTCTCGTCGTTGTTCAACTTTCAACCAGTCCAGATCTCTTGTCATGATATTGACTGATAGTTCAGTTGGGTTTCTGCTGAAGAAATCAGCGTGCTGTAGGCGTTCACCTTTTCGGTACTCAACTTCAAAGTCATAATTCTGTAGAAATGCCCACCAGCGATGAATTCTAGGGAGCAGATCTTTCTTGTGTTTAGACGCCTTCAAAGCATTACAGTCGGTAATGACAATAAACTTTCGCCCATAGAGGTACTGGCGAAAATGCTTGATAGCTCGCACGACTGCTAGTGTCTCCAATTCATAAGAATGGTATCGGCTTTCGGCATCAGTTGTCCTCATACTCATGAAAGCGACTGCATGCTGACGTCCTTCAATCGTCTGGACGAGTACTGCACCAAATCCCAGACTGCTTGCATCGGTATATAAATGTATCGGTGCTTCTTCTTGAAATATTGTTAGTACGGGCGCTGATGTCAGAATCTGTATGACGTCATTCCGAGCTTTTTCATGTCGATCATTCCATTCCCATTTTGCACCTTGTTTGGTTAACTCATATAATGGCACCATGATACGTGAGAAATCCGGAATGAATCTTCTGAAATATCCCGCTAAGCCGTTAAACTGCCTCACCTGTTTGGCCGTTTTGGGTACTGGTGCTTTAACTAGAGCTTCCACCTTTTTTGGACTTGGACGCACCTGCCCATTTGAGATGACATTGCCCAAATATTCTATTGAGCGTTTAAAAAAACTGCATTTGTCAGCGTTAATTGAAAATCCAGCTTCCTGTAAGGCTATGAGGATGCGCTCAATCTTCGATATTCCTTCAGTGAATTCTACACATTTGCTTAGCACGTCATCCACATAAACCTGAGCGTCGGTACCAAGCAGTGAAAATAGGGCTTTATTGATGCATCTCTGATACACTGCACAGGCATTGCTCAACCCAAATGGCATGGTCATATATTCGTATAAACCATCAGGAGTTACAAAAGCCGTTTTCTCAATTGAGGATTCTGAAATTGGGATCTGGTGAAAACCAGCAGCCATGTCCAAGCTGGTATAATAGTTACCATTGGCCAACTGATCTATTTGGTCTGCAATTAGTGGTAGCGGGTAATGATCACGCAATGTGTTGGAGTTCAGTTCCCTAAAATCCACACACAGGCGATCATCGCCGTTCTTTTTCTTGACCAAAATTATAGGGCTCGAAAATGGCGACTTGCTTTCACGAATAATTTTATGATCCAGTAGTTCCTTGATGATTTCACGGACTTTCTCGCGTTCAATTGGGCTCAGACGATATGGTCTTCTTTCCACATACTTGTCAGGATTCTTGAGTCGAATTTCTAGCTTTCCGGTGTTGACTCGTGTTGTTGGGAAGCCACGAATAAACAAATGCTCATATTTGTTCAAAAGTGAGCGTAATTGAGCAATTTCATCATCCTTGGTGAGATCACAATCCAGTTTGTCAAAGATCGGGTTCTTAGTGCTCAACTGGTTGATTGATTGCTGCCGAATGAGTTTGGTTCCAGTTGATGTGATCATCATGCCCAAATTTGTGTTGTTGATTAAATTCATCCCAACAAGTATGTCTGTAGACATTTCGTAGTCCGGCAGTATATAGAATTGTAATTCAACTCTGATGTCATCAATGACACATATGGTAGACAGCGTTGTTAGGGATAATACTGGAAACCGTCCAATTCCTCTCAAGTAGTTAACCATTTGAGTCCTTCGTCCTGGTAATGCTTCAGCAATAGTTTCTTTCATGATTGAGCATTCTGCTCCACTATCAAACACGGCTTGTATTGACTGCAAGCCTATCTTTATGTTGATCGGTGCTAGCTTGAGTTTCCCTACACAGTTCACGTTTGATGTTAATGAACGTTCCCGCTTAAAGCACACTTCATAAGTGTGGCCAATTTTTTTGCAGAATGTGCAGGTAGGCGTGTTTATTTGCTTCGTATCCTTGTTTGGTGGTTCAGCATTAGTATTGGTATCCGCAGTTTTGGGCTTGAATCGGCAATCATTCGAGTTATGGTTGTTTCTTTTGCAGAAACGGCAGAATGAAGATGATTGGGTGCCTTCTGACATTCGTGCACGTTTGTTTGGCACCGTAGAATTTGGATTTGGGTGCGAACGTTTTGTTCGAATCGAAGAGGCCACTGAAATGAGTTCAGGAACCGTAGTCGCCCTTGCATTTAGCAGTTCTATTCTTAGGCGTTCATCATTAATACATCCAATCACGGCTTCCACGGCATCTTCATTGCCAAGTTTATCCTTGGTGAGTCTCTTCCACAACACCCAGGCACGTGATAAATATTCTGCTATATCCTTTGACGGATCGTAAACATGTTCACGGAAGCGAAGAACGTCCCGAGAGTATCTGTTTTCTGGTTCAAATGTAGTTATGAGTTTATGGCGAAGTTCTTCCCAGGAAGACGTGGTAACCATCCAATCATCCACCCACATTTTGGCTCGTCCTTTCAGGAGACCACCGACTTTCATGCGTACATCGAAGTCACTTAGTTTGTATGTCTCGATGGCTTTGTCAAGGTGTTGGCACCACTCCCGTACCCCAACATTGGTATCAGGGTCGAAGGATGGTAAGTAGATATCGTTGATCTTCACCCTTACTTCGGCAGGCTTGCAAAGGCGCTCAGACATTTGTTGCATCATCTGCATCATTTGCATGAGGAATTCTGGAGGTACACCCCCCATGGATGTGTTAGGCATGGGTAGATTCATCAGCGTCTGCATTTGTTGCCGAGTTGTATTGTCCATTGCTGCTGCTGTTGGCTGTGGCGGTGATGGATTAGCTGATGAAGTAGAAGCAGGAATTTCTTCAGATCCCACTTCTGATAACGGGAGGTCGGCGTCATGGTTGTTTTTAAAAAGGGTGACGTCAGCATTGCTGACGTCACGTTCTTGGTCATTTTCCATTTTTAATTCAAATGAAAAACTCTAAACACTTTCAATAACTTTTATTCAGTGACGTAACAATCAGTATAAGTACAATGACTCACAGAGGTGTGCTCCGTTCGACGGCTCGTGCGCAACTGCCTGGCTCTGGGACTGTCGCCCGTATTTATACAGACCGACCACGTGCCCGACGCACGTGTTCAAGTTTTAGGTTAGGAATAAAACTATGTAAATAAATAATGATTTTTACAATCTTTTAGAATAGTTTTAAAGGTAATTTCATTTTTAGCATTAATTAAACCATGCAACAATAATAAATTAACAATCTAGTTATAAATAACAATAACTTAACTATGCAATAAAAACAAATGATTTATCTGCATGAATTCGTGTTTTTAAACAATTATTTCATAATCATAATGTTAATCAACTCTTAATTTAATTATTTATTGATGTAACTGCATCTTACAAATTGTAACATATTGATGAGATGCTTCAAATAACGTAATTGCGCCGATATATATAATAAATAATAATAACATTTATTTCATAAAAGAAGTTCACATTGCACTGTAAACATTGTAGATATAAACTTAGCATTTGTCACACGATAAGCACAATTATTTAATTTCCACAAAACGACATACCCACATACATAATTTTATTTTTCTTAAACTAAACCCTAACCGCGACTGTTAATAGTTCTTTAATTATATGAGTAAAGACACGTTAAAAACAATAAGAAAAAATATAACAAAAGTATGGTATTTAATAAAGTAGATGCATGTCGTGGTCGTGGCAAAATGGCTTCCACTCAGCATAATGCTGTGCCGTGGGGGACCCATAGCACGGCGCTGGTTTTTAGTGGTCGTCTAGGACATGACGTACGGAAACCAAGCTCGCTGTTCTTGTGGAAATAGATACTAATATATGACTATTTTATATGTAATTTATTTCGTTGTAAAGCTGGAAGCCACTAGGTATTGCAAAATCTAATTGTTTAGGATTCATACTCGTCTAACTTTCATCATCTGCCTAGCCTTTTCCCAACTATATTGGGGTCGGCTTCCAGTCAAACCGGATTCAGCTGAATACCAGTATTTTACGTGGAGCGGCTGCCTACCAGACCTCCACAACCCATTAACTGGGTAACACGGTACTCCTTGGCAAGACTGGTGTCAGATAATCTGGCTTCTGACTATCCGTAACGACTGCCAAAGATCTACAAATGACAGCCGGAACCAAAAAGTCAAAAGTCAAAAACGTTTATTTCAATTAGGCCATTAAACGGCACTTTTGAACGTCAGCATTTACAGTTCAGTAAAATATATTAATAAAGTGACTCTACTGTCCATTCGGAAAGGTAGATTCTTATGGAGAAGAACGGACAAGAAACTCCATAGTTACTCTTTTCAAATAACGACTTTACAAAATTTGGTATACAAAAATCAATTTAATATTATGTGAGGACGATACACCCAGAGTATGCTACTTATAAGAATAAACTATAACCAGCAGAGGTACTTATTCCTTTTCTAAAAAAAAATTAGGTAAATGGTACTCACATATTTACAGATAATCTTAATAACCACCAATTAAACAGAAAATAAAAACACAAAAAAGAAACAGTATACCCATCTATAAAGTTAATTCATAAATCAACCAGTTTGATTTTGTCTACACCCTTGATTGTCCTATGGAGCAGGACCAGCATGTTTCCAAGCATTCTTATCCTGAATGTAATCTTCTAATTTGTAATATGCTTGTTTACAAAGTGTACTTTTAACATAAGTTTTAAATTTTCTTTCATTTAGTTCTAATATATCAGAAGGTATTTTGTTGTAACATTTAACACAATACCCCATGAAAGAAGTGTGGACTTTAGCTAATCTAAAAAATGGTTGATCTAATTTGTCTCTATTTCTAGTATTAAAATTATGTCTATCACTAATTTTACTAAAAAGATGTCGATTTTTCCGCACATACATAATATTTTCATAAATGAATTGGCCCTTGCCAATTCATTTATGAAAATATTATTATATACTGTCATAATATTAATCTTTTTAAAAATTTCCCTAAGAGAATCACGGCAACGCAGATTATAAAGGGCTCTGACAGCTCTCTTTTGTAAAATAAATATGGATTCAATGCCAGCAGCCCGACCCCACAGCAAAATACCGTACGACATAATGCTGTGAAAGTAACTAAAGTAGACCAAACGTGCGGTTTCTACGTCTGTTAACTGTCTTATCTTTCTAACAGCATACGCGGCTGAGCTTAAACGACCCGCAAGAGATGTTATATGAGGCCCCCATTGTAATTTCTCGTCCAATGTGATACCTAGGAAAATCGTTTGATTAATGAACTCCAGTTTTTCTCCATTCAACATGATCCAACCAACGGCTTAACGTGCTTTCCGAGGCACGGAGGAGTCTCGGTATGTTAAGATGGTCACCCATCCACAGACCAACCTCGGCAAGCGTTGCTTAACCTTGAAGATCGACCCGTGCGGCTGTTATAATTTAGCCACGAGCTCGTATAACTTTATACAAGAAAAATAAATACACGACACATACAAATTTCGGTTGGAGCCTGTGTTATGTATGTATTATTCGTTTATATAATACACACTAACTTTGACTGTCTCTTCTGTCCGTCTGTTTGTTACGATTTGAATAAAACTAGGTACACAGGTGAACCATTTCCTAGGTTAGATCATAGAATAAATAATTTTCAAACTTCACGTAAGCGAAGCTGGTCGCCGCATCTAGTGTAATTTAATGTTTTTTACGCCCCCCTTTTTTTTTAAGATGGTAAATCATCAAATGACTTCTTCCGCTCTGGGTGGAGCGTAAGGGCGTGTAAGACTCTTACTGACTAAAACCTATCCGTGTTCCTTCTAAAGCCCTTTGCGTTCCAGGGCCGCGGTGACTCTTTCGAACGAATTCTGCAACCCTGCCAGGCTCTGGCCCTAACGGACCCCGTCTTCTATGCTGACATCTATTTGAGGCGCGCGTGAAACACAATGCGTATCCGACCCGGGCTTGGTGGTGAGCGGACAGCGAGCCACCCAACGCTCGCCGTCCGCAGGCCCGCGCCGGTGATCGCCCTGCGATTCCCGACGCCCGGGGCGTCTTCTCCTGTAGCAGCAGTTGGGGCGAAGGTCTTGCCTATCCCTTGAGCGGCACGCCTCCTCCTTTGCTAGCATTACTACTTCGCAGAAGGAGGTGACCGCTTCCCAAGCCTCCTCGCTCCGGACCATCAATTTAACCAGGGCCGGACGCGAGAGGTCGCCGCCGCCAATCACCTCGACGAGGACACAGCGGTGCTCAGCCCAAGCAGGGCAGACCTCCACCGTATGCTCCACCGTGTCCTCCGTGCGATCCTTACAGTGCTGACACCCGGGCGTGTGCTCCTGCTGAACCGAAACAGGTACCTCCCGAAACAACAAATGACAGCTGGGAACAACGGCTTGACGTCTTTCCGCCTAGGCATGGAGGAGTATCCATACTAATATTATAAATGCGAAAGTGTGTCTGTCCGTTTGTCTATCTGTCTGTTTGTTACCTCTACACGCTTAAACCGCTGAACCGATTTAGATGAAAATCGGTACAGAGATAGATTAGACCTTGGAAAAGGACATAGGCTACCTTTTGTCGCGAGAAAAGGGTTGAAACGGGTTGGAATAAGGGGAAAAAACATGAACCTTTGTATTTAGGGACTTTGTAAAAAATAAATAAACATAATAATTATGTTCAAGTGTTTTTGAAAAAATAATATCTTAACAATGAAATAACTGCTCAAAGTAACTTTTCAAAATGTTAAAACTAACCTGTAAATCTCATCCGGTCCAACATTCCATCACCTGATTCCGCCATGGTCTCCCAACGGGTGTGGACGGGTGTGGACACAATTCAGATTAAACGTAATTTGAGTTGCAGTTGAAAACTACACTGATTTATGATTTCATCCTAGTATTCTGGATTATTTAACGAATATTAAAATTAAAGAGTAAGTAGTGATTGCCCTAATTCGTTCCGTACGTTCATTTTATTCCTTGCACAAATAAATACTAGCTATAAAGTATGGTTTTTATTATTCCTATCCTCCTCCATTTGGGCTTCGCCACAATCGGTTAAGGTTATAACATTCAAATCTATAAAAACGGAAAAAATATCACGTTTGTTGTATGGGAGCCCCCTTAAACGGGGGGGGGAGGGGAATTTTTTTTATGTTTATTATTGTTTTTTTTTTTATATAACATTCTGCGTAAGTTAATAATTTTTGTGTTTTAGAAGTACCTACATTTACTATTTATTTAATTGTACCTAGTTCATTCTATATTTCTCAACTTCACTTTGATTTTACATTGTATTTATTATGTTTACAAGTACCACTTCCGAACCCATCTCTTCACTTTTTTTTGATATTGTCTATTTGTGAGGTGTTTTTTTTTTATTGTGCCAATAAATGAAATTTTCTTTCTTTCATATTCAATATGTATAGCTCCCGTCTCCCTCTTAGAGCGGAATCATGATCGTTTTAAGACTTAAAAGTATGGCCTCTGAATAATCGAAAATCACACAAACTTCACAGCATTGTCGAAACTCTAAGTCAACAGAAACACGTAACAATAAAAAATAACATTTCCATACAAACTGCTCCCTTATCTAAGATCAAATAAAATCTATAGATACCCAATTTGTGAGGAATAAGGAACGTTAGCAAGCTTTTTATGCGCCTTATCTTACAAAACGATTGTCGATGCGAAGATTGAACCAATTTCGTAAAGAAATGTATGTGTGGATCGTTCTTCACTCGATACATATCTTTAAGGTTCGATGTTAGGGGGAAACTGGGGTAAGAAATGTGTTTGTATAAACGATAAAAGTGTTGTTGGTAAAGTTTACGTGGTAGGTTATGTAATTTGTTGCGGAATCTGTTCGAAAGAGTCACCGCGGCCCTGGAACGCAAAGGGCTTTAGAAGGAACACGGATGGGTTTTAGTCAGTAAGAGTCTGACACGCCCTTCCGCTCCACCCAGAGCGGAAGAAGTCATTTGATGATTTCCCATCCTAAAAAAAAAAAAAAAATAGGCAAATAATCATCTGCCTAGCCTTTTCCCAACTATATTGGGGTCGGCTTCCAGTCAAACCGGATTAAGCTGAATACAAGTATTTTACGTGGAGCAGCTGCCTACCAGACCTCCACAACCTAGTAACTGGGTAACACGGTCTTCTTGGCAAGACTGGTGTCGGATTTTTATTTTTTTTTATTTAATATGGGTTTGCTCTTGACTCTACTCTAGTTCATAGATGGCAGAGATAAAGTCGACGATGGAGCGAGAGAGATTTTGAAGAGATTAGCTTCTGACAATGACAAGCTACTACTGGGCTATTGGGTGTCAGCTTATTCATTGTATGTATGTACCGGTTTTTTTTATTATTACTTATATATATATATATATATAAATATAAAAATGCAACAATTATATATACATATATATATAAATATATTTATAATTGTTGCATTTTTACCCATATTTATACTTATTATTTTATTGGTATATTTCTTTTATATATGCTCCGTGAGTATATCCGTGGCACCACTGAGTGGCCCTATCAGAATACCAGCGCAATACAAGCTGAGATAGGGACTATTTTGGCCTCGCACAGATAAGTATTTTATTATACTGTTTAGTTTTTAATTTTATTTTACTGTTTTGTTTGTCTTGTGCGAGTCCCAAATAAACATTTTTATTTCTTTACTAAAAATGACAGCTGGGACCAACGGCTTAACGTGTTTTCCGAGGCACGGAGAAGTCTCGGTATGTTAAGATAGTCACCCATCCACAGAGCGACCTCGGCAAGGATTTAGATAAATAAGGACCCAATGTTCCAGTAATGGCAGACCCATCAAAGCCACACTTCTGCCACCCCACTAAAGTCCAAAGCGTGAATATACGATAGTATTGTTTGCAACATAGACTTATGAGCGATATAATTTTCCAATTTTCGGAACAAATGTCTCGTTGTGAAGGCGTGTATGCAAAGCTGTTTGTGTATTGCTGTGTTCGCGTTAAGGACGGCTTTCTAGGCCTGTTAACCGATAGAAATATAATTATGTAGTCCATGTTAAAATTATAAACGCGAAAGATTCTCTGTTTGTATGTTTGTTTGTTACTTCTTCAAATATTAACGGTTGATCGGATTTAGATTAACGTGGCACACGAGTGAACCTTATCCTGGATTACGTTATAAGATACTCTTAATCCCGGGACGGTTCCCGTGGGATAGGTACTCTCCAACTTTCTGCTGGGCTGGTGGGAGTTATATTTTTATAACAAGAAGTTGGCATTTAGTTCTAAGTACCCCGTTTCTCTATTCAGAATCAATCAAATGTAGTAACCACCAGAATAACTGTAATGAGTGACTGTAACTGTGATGAGAATCATCTTGACTTGGCGAATCTTGGAGAAACATATTAGCTGTTTCAAATCCCACAACGAAAATCACAAACACTGATTGGTTCAAGTACATTGGGGTTTTTTTGTCACAAATTTCTCAAAAACAAAATGTTTATATTTTTGCTTAGGGATTTCAGGTTTGATGTAAATTTAAAAGCTTTTCATTTTAAAGAAAGAAAATACTTTATTAAACAGAACTGAAGGCTCACAACATGTTTATAGGACTAACAAAACAATAACATTATTATACATATATACAAATGATATGCCAGATAACTAGTGCCGGACACTAGTTTTCAATTAAATCTAAGATTGTGAGGTATCTATTACACTAACATTAACGCAAGTCCCACATCGCGAAGGAAACATCGTTTCACTGAAGGAATCAAACGCCGGAAGCGGAAAGGAACGTATTTTTCGAATTTGAATTCCGAACTCCGACTACTTCCGGAGCGGAAACTTGAAGATTTTACGAGATGGAAGTTTTAAACGGAATGGCGGATTTATGTTCTTTCATTTTTATTATGAGGAGTTATTAATATATTCTGTTCAATCTTAAGTTGCGAATGGTGATAAAGATAACTTAAGCAAACTGACTTTATTACTTCAATCAAAGCGCAATACCTAAATCAAAATAATTAAGTACCTTCAAAACAATTGCCCAATACATTTATGTTTGCATAATTCCTCAAAGTGTGTAACAGCCACACGGGTCGATCTTCAAGGTTAAGCAACGCTTGCCGAGGTTGGTCTGTGGATGGGTGACCATCTTAACATATCGAGACTTCTCCGTGCCTCGGAAAGCACGTTCAGCCGTTGGTCCCGGCTGGCATTTGTAGATATTTGGCAGTCGTTACGGAATGTCATAAGCCAGTAAATCTGACTCCAGTCTTGCCAAGAACTACCGTCGTTGTGGAGGTCTGGTAGGCAGCCGCTCCACGGAAAATACTGGTATTTAGCTGAATCTGGTTTGACTAGAAGCCGACCCCAATATAGTTGGGAAAAGGCCAAGCAGATGATGGCTGTAATTCTAATCAGCCGTGTATTAGCTATAGCACGTCAATTCTACATATTGTATCAATATACATTACATTTCCCTGCCTATCCAAATATGCCTCTAATGGTGCGTCCACACGACACAGACTTCCATAATCTTCTAAAGAATATATTAGACCCTGCAACGAAGCAATGCAGACAAATGTCGGTGTGATAGAATTTTTGAAGTGATAACTTCTTTAGCAGCGTTGTGCATTTTTTGGGATGGGTAAAAAATTTTAAACTCGCGTCAGGACACGTGACCTGATTGAAAATTTGTCAGACGGAGAGAAAGTTCTGAAGAGTTACATTTTTAATGTAAATAAATTGTCATGTTTGTGTACGATAGCGCAAGAAATGAATATTGTATTTTACCACATAAATGATAGGTACTTTTATACTGATAATTAAAGCAATTCGTGCGAAATGATTCCCTAACCATTCCAAAATATCAAAAATGCACAACGTTAATGTTCAAGTTTTCACGTCTGCTGACACTCCCGGAGTGCAACCCGTTGTTTTTTTTAATTTAAAGCTCAAAGTCGGACAAAAGTCTGTATCGTGTGGAACCACTTTAAGCTCGAGACATCAAACTACCATTGGTTTGGAGCAGAATCCACCATTTTATGACGATATATTATAATATTCAGAATAATAAGACGTAACGTCTCCGCCGCCGTCGTACGTGACATTGATTTGCTTCTTTTGAATTGTGGATGGCGGTTACTAGAGTGAGTCATGAAGATTTTTACTTATTTTTAAAGTGAACAAATTAAAGTTCTACTTATTCAAGTTTCACACGTTCCACACTGACAGGCAGTAGGTAATTTAATTTTAATTTGGGTAACTTATAATCGTTAAATTCTTCAATGAAATCAACAATAGTTTGTGTTTTGATTTTACAACTTGTCATTCATTTATTATTACGATGGTTTAGGGCTGATTTTTAGCACTTAGGCAACGTTTGTCTAGAGGAATAAATATAGTCGTTGACAGCTTTTGTATGGCAAAGTTTTAATGCTAAAAATACATACTCATTAATGTAGAAGTATATAAGTAACGAAAAAAATAACTAACTATTTATGTCTACTAAACCTAACTACGTACATATACATAAAAACGAAAAACACTTGCTTCGCTGCCACTCCGGCTGCTGCTTTGAGACGAAAGTTCATTCATCCATATATATAAAACAAAGTCGGGTTAGTTACCCCATTTATAACCAAAGAAATGCTGGACCGATTTTGAAGATCTTTGGTTTGTTGGATTTGTCTTTTCCCCGAATAGCAGAATAACTATTAAAACATTGGAAAAATTTAAGAAAAAATATTTACAAAAATCATTTTCGTACACAACGCCATTTCTGACACATGACAAAAACAAAACACGACAGTAAAATATTCTGAGGCGGTACGAAGTTCGCCGGGACTACTAGTTTTAAATATTACTATTGTTTCTATTTACCTACCACAGTGTTATCTTTTTAACCCAATGGTTGGCAGAGAATGCCTTGTTGCATTAAGTCCTCCTAAGTACCACTACTGTTCATCAAATATATTGTTCTTCTTCGTCGCCACACCCTTTGCAGAGTGGTCGTATTCGTCATATCAAGGGCAGCTTTATAATCCATTTGCATTTTTGCCCTACTGTAGCTCTTCTTGTTCATTCGTGAAATGGACAATAGGGATGTTGCCTGGGTTAAAAAGTATGATTCTATTTAGCGTCAGATAGATTATCGAAAAATATTGGAAACGTATTATTTATTGTATCAAATCAATAAAAAAATACGAAAAGAAATCGCATCAAAGATAAGGAGTGGGCTTGTAACGTCACTTTCCAGTAAAAAGCGTACTGTAAGTGACGTCACACGAGTTTTCAACGCACTATCCCTTCTTCATTTTTAGGGTTCCGTTCCCAAAGGGTAAAAACGGGACTCTATTACTAAGACTCCATTGTCCGTCTGTCTGTCTGTCACCAGGCTGTATCTCATGAACCGTGACAGCTAGACAGTTGAAATTTTCACAGATGATCACGACAACAACTAATAAAAAATAAATTTAATTTAAAATAAAGGAGAGGCCCCATATAAGAAACATGTTTTTTTTGGCTTATCTGTATCTACTAATTTTTTGTTTACGTGACAAGAAAAAAAATTGTGTTCAATATTTTTTGGAAATCTATCTGACGTACTTTTAAGGTTTTTTTGGTTAAATACCCAATTAAGTACAGTTTTAACTTGGTCGATCCAACGCATGCATTGGTGACTTGCCCCGTTCTATTTTTAACCGAAATAAAAGCAAATCTTCCAGTACTGCTGAAATCGCATGTCTGTTTATTGTTTACACCAGTTTATAAAATAACATTACGCCGGTACGCTGTGAAGGGATACGCAAATGTGTACAAGTCAACCATGTTTTTTTGGGTTATCTATTCGGGCATAACTTTATTGTTTATGAACCAGTTTTTATGATTCTTTTTGCGTAGAGTTTCGTTACAAATATTGACTTTGCATCGGACTTTGAACTTAAAAGATAAACAAGTGACCCCCTTAACTAAAAATCTAGTAAAGTGAGATATTGTAAGGTTTATATCAATCCCAAAACAAAGTACATGTTTAGGTAACTATGAGCTGGTCTGGACTTGGACTACAAAGACACAAAGTAACACCTTATCGGGAAATAGCGCAACCACTCGTCATGGAAATAATGAAAAGGCGAAAAATAAAAAAGTGTGTTTGGAAGTCGGTTGTATTTTTTTGTAATTTTTTTTTTTTGCCTTCATCTTTTCCCTGCACCACAAGTCATTCCTTAAACAATTCTTAGCTACATCGAACATAACCCCACCCACGCCTAATGCAGATAGATGTAGTGTAGAAGAGGGATTTTTGATAGCGCTCCGCTGCGAGGGACGAACGACTATTTATATTGAATCTGTTATGTTAAACAATTTATTATTTCGCGTTTGCCAAACGATTTCCTACATACGTCACTGTTTCTTTTGTCGTTTGTTTTCGGAGACCTATTTGGGAAGGTTGGATCAATGTTGAATTGGTAAGTGCGTGACTGTCTGCCAGGGTTGCGGAATTTGTTCGAAAGAGTCACCGCGGCCCTGGGGGGCTATTCTCTAAGCCCGAAGTCCGTAGTTTCGGGCTTCGTTACGGGCGTATTCTACTCCGCATCACTTACGGACTTACGATTAGTTCCAAACCCGATTTGACAGTTACTGTCAAATCGTGTTGTCCTTAATTCTTAGTGGTTAGGTGATACGGACTAGAATACCCCCTGGAATCCAAAGAGCTTTAGAAGGAACACGGATGGGTTTTAGTCAGTAAGAGTCTGACACGCCCTTCTGCTCCACCCAGAGCGGAAGAAGTCATTTGATGATTTCCCATCCTTAAAAAAAGAGTTTAAAAAAGTTAGGTTTTACACTAGATTTTTATAGGAATGGGAAATATTGGAAGTTTTTATAAGTAATTGTAATCAAAATATATATTTTTAATTTGTTGTTTATACTTACATAACTTTTAGAAAGCCAAAAGTATAAGTGAAGGTGAAGTGTAAGAAAATAATTTGATGATTAATTTAGTAAGTGGAAAAGTTACATTAATTTAGACCTTATAGTGAAATCTAGATATTCTGTGTTAGTGCAAATCTATCACTAATAACTTTAGTCATGCTAATACTAAAATTAGTGGAAGACTTTGACATTAATGAAAGATTGAAAAATAATATAAAACTGGCCAAGTGCGAGTCGGACTCGCGCACGAAGGGTTCCGTACCATTATTTATAAAAACGGCAAAAAAAAATACGTTTGTTGTATGGGGCTCCCATACAACAAACATGTGTTTTTGCCGTTCGCCTTAAACATTTATTTTATTCTGTTTTTAGTATTTTTTGTTATAGTGGCAAAAGAAATACATCACCTGTGAAAATTTAAACTGTCTAACGATCACGATTCATGAGATACAGCCTGATGACAGACGGACAGCGAAGTCTTAGTAATAGGGTCCCGTTTTATCCTTTGGGTACGGAACCCTAAAAAAAACAAGAATCCAACCAAAAAACTTCAAACATTACATGTTGTAAGTAGCCAGAAATATTTTGCTCCTTTAACAGTTCACTCAAGGAAAACCACGAAAATATAGGAAAAAAAATCCTTTCAAAACCTGTAACGCAATATCTACACGGCTCAATTCCCACAATATTTGATAACAAGACAGCGAAAACACGACCAATTCAATCTCACTTAAGGCGAAGTATTCCAAAGGGGTACCCCCATACATGTGCCATACAAAAGCCTGGGGCAAAACGACACCAGCATCTTTACCAAATTGGAACAGAACAAATTACATTTGATTTTATTTTACAATTTCTTTTCGATAGCTTTGCCTTAAAGACTTATGTGACGTTTTTAGAATTTTGGACTTTGACTTAAAAAATTTAAGGTTGAGATTTGAGTGTGTAGGGAAGATCGAGATCTTTGATGTGTGGTGAAAACATAGGGGACCAAATTTTGTTGGGAAAAATTAAAAAAAAAAGATTTTCCGTAGGACCATTAGTTAGACTGCCATGGTGTGCCTCTAAAAGACTTAAAAATCTAAAAAATAAAATTCAATCTTTAAAGGGGGTAAAAATTGTTCGTACTAAATCTTCGCACACGAAGTTGCGAGCGCAAAACCCGAATAATATGGCGTTTCTGAAAAAGAGAGATACAATAACACTTATAATAATACTATCATTTATTTGCATAAAATGTGGTAGAAATAGATGTTATAATAATATATTTTGTGCAAAGACACATACAGCCATTTAGTGATGGCATGCAAATATTAAATCTATTAACTTGTTTCAGTAATAAATTATATCTATTTTGCAAGTAGGTTAAACATAACACTTTTACAGGTCAATCTTTTTTTGGTAATTTTAAGCTAGATGAGGCCACTAAAACGGTAACATCCAATAGTTATATTATACATACACAAATAATAACAGTTTCAGGCATTAAATTCTTGAGTGTGACGGAAAATTTACTATCTATTAGATACATTTTTAACCTGGAAAATACATGGTTTGTGGGATAGACCATTTCTCGGTGGCCACGATTTATTTTAATTGTTTCTTTGAATTGTTCTTTTCACTCCGGACGCTTTTATCCTGCACGTCTTTAACAGCGTTCTCACAAACATGTATAATTTGAACAGGAATGATGTAACCATAACTTTGTAAAAAATATTATTTTTAAAAGAATGTCCGTGGAGTTTCTTGCACGTTCCTCTCCATAGAGATCTACGCTTTGGAACGTGCGAAAAGCTTCATCTTTTTAACCGACCGACCTTGATAATTCAAAAGTACCTGTAAATGGTCTAATTGAAATAAATGCTTTGAGTCTGTGAGACCACAGGAGCCAAACCGAAGGAAAAAGGCTAGTTAACATAAAAACAAACGTGCAAAACGTCTTCCCGTATATTTCTTACTCGGGCCTAATGTTCAATACTTGATGTACACCAAATGTGATCTTCTGACAACAGGGGTGTTCGTTATTGATGTCTCCTTCAGATCAACATGCCTGATCTCGGTAACAGCCCAGATTTAGCAACACCCTTTACATATGCAGATGGTGTAGGGGTTTCTAAGTGATTCGCGGTGTGTTCACGTAAAATGGGATGCGAACGGGTGGATTAATGGAAGAAAAGTTTTTGGAGATACTGTCTTTTTCTGCCTTGTTTGAAGAGTTTGGGTGCAGGTCCATGAGACATTTTAATTACACTTGGTATTTGGCAATGCCTTCTGCCTAGTTGGCTAATCTCCGTTGCGGTTGGCCACCATAACCGAAATTCGGTCTATGAAAGGATTATAATATTTTCATCATCAGCCGAATGATGAAATCAGCCACTGCCCGACATAGGCCTCCTTAAAAGGGGGTTTACCATAGTCGCCACGCTTGGCAGGCGGGATGGCGATCGCAGTGTAGCTGTTGCATTGCACAGAGAATGCTGCTGCTCTGGTGAGTCCCTTAGTTGCCTCTTACGACACCCACGGGGAGTGATGGGATGGTGCTATTCTTTTACGTCTGACACCATACAGAAAGGGTTATAGGTACATTATAATAAATTTTAATTTCACGTAAATCATGCATTCCGAACTTTTGGTTTGTGAGACCGCGCCCAGGGCCCTAGGTATAGTTGTCATACAAAAGGGTGTATTTGACTAAAAAAATCTCATCAGTCGGTCGGATAGATTTCCAAATACAAACGAAAACAAAGACGATACAGTGCGTTGAAAACTCATGTGACGTCACTTACCACTTTACCAGTACACTTTTTACTGGAAAGGGACGTTAAAAGCCCCAACTCCTTATCTTTGATGCGTTTTATCTTCATATTTTTTTATTGATTTGAAAAAAATAATAAATACGTGTCCAATATTTTTTGATATTCTAACTGACGGACTAAGTAGAATTTTTATTTCACTACACCCAATCCAAGAAGGTTAAAACACTAAATTATATTCGACTTCGCGCTTCGAACCAAAATCATCATACATTCTTCCACACACACACCTGCCAAATTCCGCTACAATTCAACATAATATTCATCTCCACAAAATGACCGAAGGGTTCTTATTCTGCACACGTTCGACTGTGATTCGTTATGTCCCTACATCTGTAGAGATATCTCTACAGGATGGCTCTATCCTTCAAACAGTGCCTCGTATTCGTCACTTTTATACCTTTATATTTACCTAGGCACGCGTAAAAGCCGATACGTAGAGTAGGGAAGGAATAGAGGCGGTTTTGACAAGGATGTGGAAATATAGGTAATTAGGTATGTGTGTTTTTAGCGAAGGACGAGGCGGGCCGCGCGAGTGAAAAGCAAGGCCTTCGCCCCAACCGCCGCTACAGGAGAAGACGCCCCGGGCGTCGGGAGTCGCAGTGCGATCCCCGGCCACCGTAGGCGCGGGCCTGCGGACGGCGAGCGTTGGGTGGCTCGCTGTCCGATCACCACCAGGCCCGGGTCGATGGCGCGTTGTGTTTCACGCGCGCCTCAAAGAGATGTCAGCATAGAAGACGGGGCCCACTAGGGTCAGAGCCTGCCAGGGTTGCGGAATTTGTTCTAAAGAGTCACCGCGGCCCTGGAACACAAAGGGCTTTAGAAGGAACACGGATGGGTTTTAGTCAGTAAGAGTCTGACACGACCTTCCGCTCTACCCAGAGCAGAAGAAGTCATTTGATGATTTCCCATCCTTACATATAATACTATGGCCACTTCGGTCCGTCAATAACCTTATCCGAAATGGAAATTCTCCTGAATCCCTTAGTGGCCGCTTACGACACCCACGAGAAGTGATGGGACGATGCTATTCTTTAACGTCCGACACAATACATACGCCAAAATATAAACCATACCTGTTTTTTTTTTCATGTCTCTAATGCCCGCTCTATACCTTCCCAAGTCGTTCGACAATAACATTCCCGGCAGCACGTATTCGTCATTCGCGCGGCCTGTATGCCTTATTGTGGCAGATCGTGCCGGATTTTTACGAGAAGTCGCGCCATCGCGCATCTTGGACACTGATGCCTAATGAAAGATTTTTTTTACGACTTCGCGCGGTTATGTCGACTGTGGAAATTACTGGGCAACGTGGATGTAGGCAAATGGTATGGAGAGAAATAATTATGTGATGAAAGACATGAAAAATGAAAAAAAAAAATTACTGTTTGTTTCCATGAAACAAAAAATAATCGTTAAAATGCTCATTAAGCAATACTGTATTTTAGGGGATATAATTATCTGCGTACGTAGATATTGAACTTACAAGGGTGCAAAATTATTTTTAAATTGTAAGCTTACCCATATTTTCTTTATTCCCATTTTCTTGTCTACAAAATATAAAATCACGGGCAAGCCTAACTTACCCCTCAGACAGTCATAGTGGCAAACCCTCAATAACTTTATTTGGCTTCAACAGAATACCCAATAAAACATACGATGGACAATTTGTGAGCAATACCCTACCTCTAAGGAAGTAGGGTGCCCAAGTTATGGGCAACATAAAAATGGGACAGCCCCTATATGCGACAACTGGATTGACCACACTTTACGGCCGGAAAATAGGGATAGTAAAATTTTTATACCGCCCTTTACTTACGGCGAATTTGGCAGAATGTTAAATGATTGGTAAAATTATTTTTTATGAATAATTCAAATGGCGGATTTCAATGATGTTGAATGTTTAAAATTCTATGTAGTTTTTAAAGGGATGTTTTTTTTACGAGTTATGACCAAAAGTTTAAAGTTGTAATGTGTGTTTTGTTGCTACCATTATTTTGTCAGGCGTTTGATTTTTAAAGGTTTCAAGAATTTAACAAAATATTATGATTGTCAATATTACTTTTCATATGAATAGTAAACTAAACACAAGAGTTTAAATAAGTTAATTTAAATATTGCAATAATTACTGTTAGGAACTTGTCGATGGAAACTGTGTTTGTAGTAGTTCATACTACTGGCTTCCCAATACTACTAAAAAAAACACAAATTTTCACGATCACTCCGACACATAAAATTTTATGTGTCGGTGAATCCCATTCCAAATAACGTTCCCAAATAATACTATAATTTTATTCCTTTAGGTAAACAATGACATAATTGAAGGTAGTGCTTTGGTCCATAAGCGCGAGGTGAGGACTATAAAAGCACCACAAACCGGGGAGCTTCGGATTGACAGCCGCATTAAACTGAGCCAGAATGTTTGAGGTGACGTTTTATCTCTTACGGTAGATGTGTTCCTGGTACATTGTGGCTGGTTCTGTTTGTGGGAGCAGATTTCTTAGTTTATTCACGAATAAAAATAAACCGTGAATTGGCTTCCCATAGTTTTCAATATAAGTTTGTACCCATTGTTAATAAAAAATTGTTTACATTTTGACAGTCAATCAATATCAGAATGACCTAGGTGACAGTTTATCTCTTACGGTAGATGTGTTCCCGGTACATTGTTGCTGGTTCTGTGTGAAGGAGAAAATTTCTTAGTTTATTCATGGATAAATAAACCGTGAATTGTCCTCCCATAGTGTTCAATATAGGTTAGTACACATTGTTAATGAAAATTGTTTACATTTTGTCAGTAAATCAATATCGGAATGATTGTAGGTGACAGTTAACCTCTTATGGGAGATGTATTCCTGGTATTTTGTTGCTGGTTCTGTGTGTGGAGATTTCTTAGTTTATTCACGATTTATTTGGATGCTCATATATACTTAACTAACTGTACCTATTCACTGAAAATAAAAATAAAAACTCCTAACTAAATTAACCCTAAAATATGGCGTCAAGAAATTCCTCCGCATCGCTGTCGACTGGAAGTGTACAAAAGACTGGCGGCATTGCCACGTTGTATGGCAATGCTTATTCTTTGACCAAGGTAAGCCAGCCCTTGGGTCACGTGAAGTGTCAACTAAGCGTCTTGAGAGATCTTTAAACAAGTTATGTGCACTCGGACCCCAAGACCATATTATTCAATAAAGGGTCGTTGTATCAAATTTATGATTTAATTTGTTTTAATTTATTTAAGAAAGTTTCTCTATTTCTTACCTTTGATTGATTTTAGTTCACTTTGTATCTCTTACTAGAACTATGCCCCTGGTACGTCGTGATTGCTTCTGTGTAAGAAAAGCAGATTTCTTAGTTTTATTTGGTTGCCCGTAGTTTCCAATAAAAGTTTCTGCCTATTGCGAATGAAAATCATTTTAAATGTGATTTGTGCCATAAAAAACAAATACATTAGTTATTATATGTATCTCCTTTCATACTTCCACTATTTTTTATCTCTAACTGGAGCTGAGTTCCTAGTACATTGTAATATTAATTTTGTTATTTCTGCTACTGTTTCTCTATTCGTACGATGGCAGGTTTTGAGGCTAGTTCTGAGTGTGGCTAGTGAGAGGGAGCTGATTTCTTAGTTTATTCACGGTTAATACATTTTAGTTTTATACCCATTGATTGCTAATGAAAATAATTTTCATGACATGACATCCAATCAAGATGGAAATTTTATTTTATTTTATTTATTAGGTATACCAACAATCGTTTGCACTTATTTACAAACAAAAAGAAAACATTCGTTTAAACTTTACACAGTGCAACAATTACCTACTTAACGGTAAACACCACGAAAAAAAACTTTTAAAAAAACTTTAAATAAAATTCAATATGAATGTTATGTGTTTTTAATGATTTCCTGTTTAGGGTTCCGACAAAGGCCTTTTGTGCTTGCGCATACGCTATGTTTAAACAACAATAACTCTTAAAGTATTAGACATACAGTTGTGAATTTTATGTTGTATTGTAGCTTAGCTCAAAATCTGTCGATCTAGTAAAAAAATAAAAAAGTTGTCGGGTATGTTTTTGTAGTAATTAACAGTTATTGGTTGAATTGCATAATCTTTGGTTTTTTTTCGACTTTCACATTTTTTTTTCAAAAGTTATAGAATTGTGAACACATTGCTTTGTATTGCAGATGGTCGACAATATTATTACCTTTCGAATAAGCCTATTTTTATCTCAGTATGACTAAAACTTCGAGATTTATGATTTTTTTGTACTCGCATAGAGCATATTTCAACAAAAAAAACAAAATGGTTGCCACATAGCGGGGAAGTGTATTGGACTCAAGCCTAGAGTGTAATTGTACTTTAAAATAGTTTATATTTAAGTATTTAGAATATCGCTAGTCCATGACCGGACACACTGTATATATATATAAAGATAATTATATATCCATATATATAATTCTGGCTAAAGGATCCATTTAGCTTTTTGTCGAATTTCCTTTCTTCATACCTTTGAATGGTAAGCTAAGCAAATCTACATTTTATATACCTAAAGTAATTATTATATGCAGTATTATTTGAGCTTGCACCTCACAATCTATTATTATTACAACATGACCACAGACTGTGCATGTAAGTTATTTCAAGGAAACGCCTGTAGAATGAATAAAGCAATTCTGTACTATTGTCAAAGTTTGCTTTTGTTGATAATGTAGTTACCTGGCCAAGGTGAATAGTACTGTTTCAATGGTCATAGGATCGGTAAAATCATGTCTGCATTCCCAGAATGGGTTGGCAGAAAGGTAGAGGTACTATTTGCACTACACATTGTTCAAGATAATGGTCTAATGCCGACTTATCCAAGAAAATCTGCAAGGAGCGCATCGGACTAACCGACTATAGTTTAAACTTGTATCGAGTAGTAAAAAGATAACTCTGCCAACCAGCCTTATAATCTCCAGAGATAAATCCATTATATTTATTCACGTATAATTTTTATAGCACCGTCCCATCACTTCTCGTGGGTGTCTTAAGAAGCGACTAAGGGACTCACCAGAGAATGGGCAGCAGCATTCTCTGTACATTGCAACTGCAACACTGCGATCGCCAACCCGCCTGTCAAGCGTGGCGATTATTGTAAACCTCCCTCTTTTGGGGGAGGCCTATGTCCAGCAGTGGACGTTACGTTAAGTAGGTTAAACATGACACTTTTACACGTCAATCTTTTTTGGTCAATTTTAAATTAGATGAAGCCGGTGTTTCCTAGCTGACTACCCTTAGAAGAAACACCGAAAAAAACTCAGAGGTCAAAGTCTATTTTAAAGTCCATACAATCTGTACTGGTCAAATCATATGAGAATCATGTAGTTAATGTCTGAAGAGGTATTTTGTGAAAAGTACCACACAGCTTTGAGTGGACCTGTCCAGACAGTGCAAGCATTTGTCAGGTATCGTGTAGCTCAAACTTAGAATTTTTAGGAGCTCAACGATTTGACGAACAATTTACCAAAGTAAAGACATTTGATATGATGATGATGATTTATTGATGGGTGTACGTAAATGAAGCAAAAGATGTATGTTTTTTTTGTGAGTGGCTTCTCGCAGTTCAACCTATAAGGTTGTCGACTGCTTAACCGGGCTTGCCTGTGGTGGCCTTAATATAATATTAAAGCCTCCAGCCTGGGCTTATAAAAAACTTACAAACTAAGCAACTACACGCTAAGGTCACCCCCTGTGGGGTACGGGCCTCGGCTTAGGGCGTCGATGGGGGGAGGGCAGCTAGGGGCTGGATCGAACTAGAGCAGTAGATGTATGCCATTGTATAGTTGCGTACTCTTCAGATGGCATTATATGGTTTCTGCCTAACGTTTTCATGGGAAAAACTGTGAGTAAGTATTTAGACACCTATACATTTTTCGAGGTTTAAATTTGACATATGGCATGTTTTTTTTTTTTTTTACTTTTGATAGGCACGCGTTTCACTATCTCACCTGATGGTAAGCGATGATGTGGTCGAAGATGGAGCACGCTTGCCTAGAAGTAACCTATTCAGTCTTGACTTAAAGACTCCCAGGTTGTAGCTATCAGGAAACACAGACTCTGGCAGGGAATTTCACTCCTTAGCTGTGCGCACAATGAAAGTGTTCCCAAAACGTTTAGTGCGTGGAATGTCCACCATGTGCCTACCGGTGGCGTATCGCCGTACATCTTGTGGTCCGATGATAGAACGGGTTTGGCGGAATTAAACTAAAATATAAGAAAAAAATAATAAAAGAGTTTCAATTAAATTTTTATAATTGTTGACCGAAAGCTATAGGTGAATGTTTACCATACTTGAATCTTAATTAGCCAATTACAGACGATAACAAAACCAGCTTCAAAACCCAGCGACCAGCAACAGACGGCTAAGTCTTAGTGTTAGGATTCCGTTGGCACGTTTGGGTACGGAACCCAAACAAATCACCTACCAACTACAATCCATTTCACACGCTCACTTTAATCCAACTTTTCTAAAAGTAATTGTAAAACGAAGAGGCGTTATTTTTTATTCAACCCCCCAATACTAAAGAGTCACGTCTTCCTCTAATTTAACACCCAATTTGCGTTGGAACCACTTCGACGAGGAAAGGGTTAAAAATGAGACCCTTCTTGAGAGACAAGTGGCTAATGACGAGGCATTTGAGAAAGGTATACCTACTTATTGGATATTTTTTGAAAGGGTATTTTAGTGGCAACTGCATCATTGATCTAGTGATCGCAAACCGAGGTTGGGTGATTCCCAGGTTAGGCGAAAAGTGTCATTAAGAATCTGTTAGTAGTCGGCCGGAGTTTTGAAGTTGGTGGTGTGACTCACCCGTGCCTCGGGAAGCAAGTTAAGCCGTTCTTCCTGCGCCAGATCTCTCTCCGGTCGTGTCGGGTTGCTGTCCCTTCGGAATATGAGAGTGATGGAAGAGGGAGTGCACCTGTCTTTGCGCACTATGATATGTCCCGCGTCGATGGGTAGTCTCGGTTGAAAGTGGCCGCCATGGCCGAAATCGGTCAGGAGGAGGACTATATATATATATGTATATAATATCTACTGCGTACTTAGCTTATCTTCATTGAAATAGGCCATCGTAACCGAAATTCGGTCGGGGGCATGATGTAAAATATACTAAGTATGTACTTATAGATAACCCTAAATAGCGTATACTAAATACAACTGCAATGCAAATAATTTAATGGTTTAACTCTCAAACATAACATTACAAAGTTAAAGAGATTGTGGCCATAAATCTTATATCTATTAATTCTATAGATATTGTCCCATACACGTCCATATTTTACCAAAAACATAAATAAAAAATCTATTTAAAAATGATAAATTAACTTATAAAAGTATGACAATATAAACTCACTAAAATCTGGTAAAAAATATGCCGTCAAAAATATCATTGCCACGTTGTATGGTAACGATTAACCTCTGTCCAAGGTAAAAGCCAGCCCTTGGATAGCTGGCGAAGTGTAGACTAGGTGTCTGGACAGATAATTACCATAATTATGAGCATTCTAAGGTATGCCTACAATCAAAGAGTTTCCATCACAAATGGAAATAAAATACATATATTTATTTATTTATTATATACTTTATTGTACACATCATAATAAGAACAGGACAATCATACATAAAATAAGTGCACAATGGGCGGTCTTATCGCACAAGGCAATCTCTTCCAGACAACCTTTGGATGGATTGAACGAAGGGAGATAGATTTAGGGCTGTCAGTGTACAAACGTTTTAAACAATACTAATTAGATATAATAATATAAAATACATAAATACAATACCAATTTATATACTAATACATATCAAATATATAATTGAGACAGGAGCGGAAAAGTTAAAGTGAAAGGTAAACCAACAAGGTTTGGACGTTTTAATCGTCATAATCAATCAATTACATACCTCTACATAAAACTCTTCCTTAACTGATGAGTGAGTGACTGAGTGATTGACAGACAACGCACAGCCGAAACAGCCGGTCGATTCTGTAAACATACCGAAGTGAAGGTTTGAGTGAAGAGATCACGAATCCATGTAATTAAGATGGAATGACAGCTCACTTCGTGATCACGAGACATATTGATTGTATGGATTGGCAGCTCACCTCGTGATCACTTCACCCAAGTCATGCCAAGCCATTCACTTCGACATGTTTACAGAATCGACCGGGTCGTAGACAGCTGAAATTTGGCATGTATGTAGGTTCCTTGGAGAGTGTAGGAGAGCATTAAGAGAGGATTTCCCGAAATTCTTACAGGATCGGAAAACACGGGATTTGAACGTACGAAGTCGCGGGCATATGCTAGTTATCCATTAAATATAACCTCCAGTTAAATGTTAAGTTTAAAGATTGTAGGATAGCAAAGAAAAGGTTGGGTATAGTTGGGAACTTCCCCGACTGTACAAACCTAGATGTTTTTTTCATGTTATCAAGTTATTAACTAGTCAAGAGGTTTTAGTCAAAGTGACATTTTATCAGCGATAACGATCGTCGAAATGTTCCAATGTACCAATCTAGGGGATTCACAGCGTAACGTTTCGATAGCCTGAAAATCATATCCACATTTTCTTTTCCATGATAATATGTAGTGTGTTATGAAATTTAAATATTAAGCAAACTATACGTTTATTTACTATACCACTCCTAGACAGAAAACTTACCAAGCGCCTTCTGCGACTGGATAGGGGCAGCCTGCGAATGGTGGCAGGGACCATCACCGGACACTGCTCACTGAATAAGCATTTCCACACAATAGGTATAACAGACAGTCCTCTGTGCAGAGCATGTATGGAGGAGGAGGAGGAAACGGTATCGCACGTGCTCTTTGAGTTTACAGGCGTCGCTGAGATACGCAGACAAACAATAGGGACACCAAATTCACTCACAGATATCCTGAACTCTTTAGGAGGGCTGATCTGCTTCTGGAGGGAGGTTGGCTGGTTGGAATGACAGCCGCCATGGCTCACACACAATGGTCCAACATCAGGACTAAGTGCGGAAACCATACCCCAGTAGATAGATAGATACGTTTATTTGCAGATAAATACCGACTATTAAATTACATACCTTAAGCTAATAATAAATTAAATGAAGAATTTAAGGGAATAAAGTATTTCAGTATTTCAGCCCCAAATACGTAAAAGTTATGTAAAAAAAATAAACTAAATGTATGAATATTTATTTGAAAGATGATACTTAAATAGTCCGACATGTGAAAAAATATAAACGCTTCAAGCCTTTGAAAGGTATTCTTCTAGGCTTGTCAGGTAAAACATCGTTTCTACCTACTGAATGGCGTAAATTAACTACAGCGTAACTTTCGAGTGACGTCATACGCAATTAGCGCTGCCTCTGTTCATCATAGATTTTGAAACAATCATAACTCCGTAATTATTTAAGGTAAAGTAAAAATTAAGGATGGGAAGTCATCAAATGACTTCTTCCGCTCTGGGTGGAGCGGAAGGGCGTGTCAGACTCTTACTGACTAAAATACACCCGTGTTCCTTCTCCCCTTCGTCTTCCCTTTGCGTTCCAGGGCCGCGGTGACTCTTTCGAACGAATTCCGCAACCCTGCCAGGAGAACTGTAATGCTGGAGCTACATTAACGCGCGAATATTCGTGTCGTGACAACGCAAATCTTTGCATTATCGCAACAGTGTGGCCCCGACATAATAAAAATATCCCGTCAAACAGCGTTTTCCCTAGAAAGTTGTTATTTATTTAAGCCCAAAGAACCAACTACGCGATACATTTCTGCACCAGCAACAATCTCGTACTACCACATAGTTTCAAATAGCCACAACATGAGTCCAAACTGACCATGTTCAAGACAAAGCATTAAGGCAAAGTTTCTAGCGCGTCCACGCGTCATAATCTTGTGAACGGAACCGCGGTCCAGCTACTTGAGAACTTGCCCTTAAGTTGGCCGGGCTGTGTACAAGTTTGTCATACGTGCGAAGTTTGAGATAATAGGAGTTTTGGACAATGCACTGAAGTGATTTATTGAGAAATACGACGTAGCGTAGGGAGTATTAGGTCCCTGTTGTACGTCCACCTGGTCTGCTGGACTTTCAATTTATTGGCAAATAGCAGTACGTTCACTTTTTGAAATAAAATATA
This sequence comes from Mamestra brassicae, assembly GCA_905163435.1. Classification (NCBI taxonomy): domain Eukaryota; kingdom Metazoa; phylum Arthropoda; class Insecta; order Lepidoptera; family Noctuidae; genus Mamestra; species Mamestra brassicae. The sequence continues at coordinate 2,004,067 of LR991008.1, read as the reverse complement.
TCCTATGATATTCAGTCATAATAAAACTTTCTAATGGTGTAAGAATTTTTAAAATCGGTCTTTTAGTTTTAGAGCCTATTCATAAACAAACATAAAAAAATACAAATCTTTTCTCGTCTTCTTTATGAAATTATATGCATATTCAGTAGGTCTGTGAATCGGCTACTATTTATTTTTCATACCCCTAAGTGATAAGGATTGTCCACCCCTAACATTTCATTTTTTATTTTTTGGACAACTTTTTTTTTTTTTAAATACATACAACCCTGAATTTTTACCCTTCTATCACCAACCCCTATTTTTGAATAGCGATATTAGGGCTTTAATTATTTTCTACTCTCGGCGGTTACAAAATCAAATCCGGTAGTGACGGGCTTGTCAAAAAAACATGTTCTCTTGTGTTCTGAAATATCCGTCTTTACTACTATTATCAAGACGCAAAAAATGATGTCTGCGAGTCCGATTTTTAAAATCGGACTTCCTTCCATGTTTTTTGAGAAGCCCATCACTACCGGATTATGTATTGCAAACAGTGGTGAACATCAGAAAACATCTGTAAAACTAAGATGTGAAAGCCAGGCGTATGAGAGGAGTCAGACAGTGGTGGCCCAGTGGCAACAACCCAGACTTACGTATCGTAGGTCGTGGGTTCGGACCGACCAGGCACACTACAAGCAGCTTAAAAAACAAAAAACAAGCCTTTCACTCGGTCTTCTCACAGAACCGCAAACATTCAAACAAAATCGTTTCCATTCATCTGCAAACAAGTCCAATCCAGGATTAGTTTCAAGTGCGCGTTGAGCATCTTTGGCATACGTGGTATAGGAGTCGTGGATCGAACTTCAATGCGACGAAATGGGACATTAAAATAAATGCTATGCCTACACAGCTGCGGATGGTTGATTTCCCCCGCGCACTTGACCGGTTTATATCAAGGACCACAGCGATATCAGCTAACACAATTAGACAATGTCTTGAACAAATAATTAGGTACTCAGTAATGATGTACAAACATTCCTCGAACTATATTTAAAACGTCATTCATTAATTACAAGACCAATTAATAAAGGGTTTCCCTGTGGACTTTGCCCAAGGGCATAATGTGGGTGGAGACGGAATGTACCCTGTATTGGTTAGAAGAAAATTGTTGTTTCTTATAATGTTGAAATGCGTGCAATGAATTCGCATTTTTTGTGTTTGTGATACCTAAGGTTCATAATCCAAGTCATGTCCTCCAAATGGACTTCATCTCGAATCATCAAAGTAATAGTTTTAGCTTGTTTATTGACTTTAATCTAGGGTTATTCTCGAAATCACGGTTAAATTTTATAAGGATAACAGTATGTAACGGGTCGATCTTCAAGGTTAAGCAATGCTTGCCGAGGTTGGCCTGTGGATGGGTGACCATCTTTACATACCGAGACTCCTCCGTGCCTCGGAAAACACGTTAAGCCGTTGGTCCCGGCTGTCATTTGTAGATCTTTGGCAGTCGTTACAGATAGTCAGAAGCCAGATAATCCCACACCAGTCTTGCCAAGTAGTACCGTCTTACCCAGTTAACTAGAGTCACTTATATTTTAATTTTAAAGTGTAAATTTGACGTTCAAAAGTGCCTTTTAATGGTCTAGTTGAAATAAATGGATTGACTTTGACTTTAATGGGTTGTGGAGATCTGGTAGGTAGCCGCTCCACGTAAAATACTGGTATTCAGCTGAATCCGGTTTGACTAGAAACTATGTTTTGTTGTTAATATTATTCGTATGATTTAACAGTATTCTATCTTATTTACAGTACGCGTTGTATTTGTCTGGAATAAACCATTTTCCTTTCCTTCTTTCCTTATTTCTACTTCCTCTTGTTCTTATCTGACGCCATATTATTTAATTTAATGTTAGTATAATTTTCCCTATTATTATATTTTTTTCATAATAACACTAAGAATGAAACAACGCTTTATCTCAAAATCTTCGAAAACCCCAAATAAATATTTTAGTTTTTTAAATATTTCATCATTATGAAAAAACGAGTAGTGAGTAAGACTTTTCAGAAAAGAGGCAATGAACGATATGTACTTAAAACTTAGGTACATGTTTATGACAATGTATTAATTAACATAACGTTTCGTCATTAAAAAAAAAATGGTAAAAAGAGTTGCTCTCAGTAATGTGAAAAAGAAACCGGCCAAATGCGAGTCGGACTCGCGTGCAAAGGGTTTCGAACGATTTTTTTTTAACATGTTGCTTTGAAATCATAAACTTCTTATAGGTTTCCCTGTAGTGTATAGGAAAAAACCTATTACTATTTTTTTTTTATTTTAGGCTTTTTTTTTAGTTTTGGAGGTAAGCCTGCCTCCTCCTATTTCCGATCCTCACTATTGAATTTGGATGGGATTTATTGTATATATAACGATTTTTTCATAATGTATCGAGAAATTATAATCTAAAATGATTTATTACAATCTTACGGCGTTTGCAATCTTCCGGTGACAGATACATATCACATAGTAAAGATAAGACATGACGATAGCCATCTTCATCGTATGAAGTGGTTTACAAATATTAGGACTTTAAAACATGCTGATTTATTAAACGGGCCACTTTTAAGTACAACGTCTGTATTTCATGGATAGTTTTGTATGTGGAACATTCCTTACGCGCATCGCTGAGTTTTCCCATCAAAGAGACAGCTGACTGGTACCTAAAAAAAAGAGAGCATTTGAACATGTTATGCGGTCAGGCTGTCTCCTCTTTCTGTAACCCCATTGTACGAGCGCATGACGTTTTCAATGAAGCACTGGGAGCTAGAATCCTATTAGAGGTATGCCGTGTGATTGTACGCCTTCTAGCAGCAGGCTTCCTTCCCGTCGATGTGTACTCGTAGGTTGTGGCGTTATTGCGCTCTCTTTGAGGAGTGGCTAGAGAGGCACAACGGCGTCCTCACCTTCTGCGTGATGCAGGAACTCACCAGACACGGCTGTATCGGGGGATACCTGTTTCAGATTCGGTGGGAGGACACACTCGAGTGTCAGTACTGTGAGAATCGCCTTGAGGACACGGTGGAGCATACGGTAGAGTTCTGCCCAGCGGAGCACCGCCGTTTCCTCGTCGAGGCGATTGGCGGCGGCAACCTCTAGCCGTCGGCCCTGTTTCAATTTATGGTCCGGAGCGAGGATTCAACATAATTAAATCCATAGACTAACGATAGCTATTTAGGCTGAACTGATAGATGACAACTAATAATTTTTACCTTTAAGACGTCAGTCAGACAGACAGACACAGTCAGTCAGTCGTCAGTCAGACACCATCGCGACTCGTTTTTTAGGTCACGTGATATATAAATTAAAAATATCGACTTTTAATTTAAAGATAATAAAACAATGATGTGCTTTTATGACTCAACATCAGAATACCTATTTAAGTAAAATTTTATTTGTTATCATATTTTATCATTCATTTTGTACTACCGAAAGTACCCTATTGCGCAGTTGTACTTTAGACAATAATTTTCGCTGATAGATTCGACACTTTGTCTAAGTTTCTACCTGTATTAGCTAAGGAGTAGAATTCCCCGCCGAAGTCTGTGTTTCCTGACAGCTACAACCTGGAGGTCTTTAGGCAAAGAGTGCACAGGTTACTTCTAGGCAAGTGTGCTCCATCGTTGCCCACATCGTCCCTTTCCATCAGGTGACATTGTGAACAAACGCAAACCTATCAATATACAAAAAAATCTGTTACAAAATGACATCATTGTCCAACGGAAATAAATACCTAGAACAAATGCTTGACTATGAGCAGACTATGAATGAATACTTATTAACGTTCAATCATTTTATAGGTAATAACATGCACTTATGACTATTTCAAGGGTTTTTTAATTGATATGACAAACTTGAGACTTGAAAGAAGAAAGACAAAGTATTTAATTGCCACGAAACGACATACCTATATAGAAGGTATGCGGAACAGAGAGTAAAGTCTCGCATACCTCCACTGAAATGGGAGGATCCTCCGACCAGACGGTTATTGTGTCTGGTGGGCAACTGCCCGATAGTTGACTGTTGTATATGTTCAAATCGCTCGGATAACTTTGCTTGCGCGATGCAGGATTTCGTAGTTGTTCGTCTAAGATGGCGCTGCGGTTCTTTTTTTTGCGTTGAAAAACTAAGAAGCAACTTCTTAGTTTTTCATGTGGCGGCATCGATGCCGCTACACCTACTAACTACTACTAGCTTTATTTTGCTTAAACTTAACCCTAAACGATAGTGTTAGTAGTTCTTAAATTATATTAGTAAAGCCACTTTAAAAATAAGAAAAAAAAATAACAAAAAAAATGAGTAGGTATAAATAAAGTAGAGACATATCGTGGTTGTGGCAAAAGAGCTTCCACTCAGCATAATGCTGTGCCGTGGGGGACCGATAGCTCGGCGCTGATTTTAAGTGGTCGCCTAGGATTACTTGATTTTGAATTGTCACCTGTTATGAGTAACAATGAGCGTTTGCGTCATCGCCGAGGAAGGCCAAGGAAATGCTGGCGTGAAGACTAAGAGGCGTTAACGGGAGATGGGTCGGAGAAGCAAACAAACACATCGAGAAGAGGGGGACCTTTTGGAAATACTTTCATTCTGCGTACAGCTTAGGAGTGGAATTCCCTGCCAGAGTCTTTGTTTCCTGGTAGCTACAACCTGGATGTCTTTCAGCCAAGAGTGGATGGGTTTCTTTTAAGCAAACGTGCTCCATCGTCGACCACATCATCGCTATCCATCAGGTGGGAAAGTGGACAAACGCAAGCGAATAAATTATAAAAAAAACTGCTACAAGTAACTTAATTGTCAAATGGAAACAGAAGACTAGAGGCTTTTACGAGAGATGGATCGGAGAAGGAACAAATACACCGAGAAGAGTCGAACGTTCTAGGAATACTTTAATTGTGTGTACAGCTAACGAGTAGTATTCCCAACCGGAATCTATGTGTGTGTCGTGGGGAAGTGGTCGAACGAGAGCGAATCAATAAGGGAGCGTTCAAGTATTACGTAACGCAATTTTTGAAGATTCTTGACCCTCCCTCCCCCCCATGTAACGCGCTGTAATGTTTATCTGTACCCTCCTCCCCCTCCCTAAACGTTACGTATCATCCAAGAGAGAATTTTTACCCAAAAGTCACAATTATGTCTACTACTCTCATGTTACCAAATTTTTTAATTAATAAATGTCATTTCAAGAAAAACATTGATTTTTATTTTTGTTTGGCAAAATGATTACTGTTTAGTTACTGTGTAACTCGAAAATATGTTTAATGAGCTAGCGTTACATAAAAAAAACAATGTTACGTAACGCGTTGTTCGAACACACTCCCCCCCGACCCTGTAACGCATCGTAACGTTTTACAAGACCCCCCTCCTCCCAAATGCGTTACGTAATACTTAAACGCCCCCATATGACTTCATTGTCCAACGAAAGCCACCACTTAGCTACTTATCAACATGTAATCTTGTAGTTAATACATGCACTTACATGTATCTATTACAAGGGCTTCATAATATGTTGTTATATGACATCACTCATACTCATAAAATTATTCCTTAAATGGGTATTTAAAATTTTACACCTATTTTTGCAAGGGGTGTCGTGTCTTCCTGCCCTAGAACGCAAAGCAACACTGGAAAGTTTTAGTCAGTAAGAGTCTCGCACTCTATTTTGCTCCACCTAGAGCAGAAGGAGTGATTTGATGATTTCCGATCCAAAAAAAAAGGGTTATCGTGTTCAGCTGCTGAGTTCTGGCCAACCCCCATATGGTTGGAGCAAGGCGTCACAGAGCCTGAAAACGGCGCTATTACCCATTTTAACCCCCTACCAAAAAGAGGGGTGTTATAAGTTTGACTTTGTAGCTCCTATAAGGATGATGAACCATTTTGTTTTAAGGTCATAAAACAAATATCAACTCGGAAAGGGATCGTCACCGTATCAACTCGAGCCGTATAGTATTCTTTGTATAAAACTCCCAACTGCAAAGCACTCTTATCGGAATCGTAACGAAATCGCCTCGCTTCGGGGAAATACGAAGATAAAGGCGAAACGGTGACGGTCTCTTTCCGAGTTGATATGTGTGCCTTATAAAAAAATGCGCATCAGACATTTTTTGATGCTGTTCAAAAAATGTTGCTCTAATGTTTCATCATTATTTTAGGATTTCTGGTGACACTTAACCGGAAAAACAAGAGTGTTTTCCTCAAAAACATGGGCACGTCGCCGTGCTAGGTGACACGTAACCAAACTAAACATTGAGCTTCCGATTCGACGGCCTCGTCCATAACGTTTTATCAAAGTCATAGACTAAAAACTGACTGTTTTTTTTTTTTAGTAAATCATCAAATTACTCCTTTCGCTGGGTGGAGCAGAAGGGAGTATAACTACTGAATAAAACCCACCTGTGTTTCTCTGCAAATGCCCTTTGCGTTCTAGGGGGGCTACTCTCTAAGCCCAAAGTCCGTAGTTTCGGGCTTAGCACCTAACCACTAAGAATTAATGACAACACGATTTGAAAGTTACTGTCAAATCGTGTTGTCATTCATTCTTAGTTCGGGTTCGGAACTAATCGTAAGTCCGTAGGTGATACGGACTAGAATACGCCCGCAACTAAGCCCGAAACTACGGACTTCGGGTTTAGAGAGTAGCCACCCAGGGCCGCGGTGACTCTTTCGAACAATTCCGAAACCCTGGCAAAAAATATACTGCTACATTTTAAATGTTTAATGTTAACTTTCTCCAAATCGTACTTAAATTTCATAATCTCCAAAATCGTCACATTCTGATGATGAAATTTTGGCACAAATGCCGCGAATTGATACATATGTGCCTACATGTTAACACATAATAACATGTTTATTACGAAATGGCTTTGTAACAATTATGAAATATTCAGGTAAATTGTACTTGTTTATTAATTATGACGTAGGTACTCAAAATGTTTGGTACTATATTCATTGTGTAATTGGAGGAATATTGATAGTAGGCATAACAATATGTTGTTCATAGATAACAAGCTTTTGCTCGCGACTTCGATCACGTTAAAGTACTCTATAAGCTCAGCCTCCAGGGCAATCAAATGAAGCATAATCATGTCACTCAGTAATATTGTAACCTTTTACTAGTGAAAATAAAAATAAGAAAAATAGTACATTATGCACCGAGGGGATAAAGCAGTGTCTTATGTCACGGGCGTCATATTAAATCCCAAACGCAATGAAAGATTCGAGAGTTAAATCACGAGCGAAGCGAGGGAGTTAATGTATGTAGCAAGGGATTTAAGCTAGCCCAAGGCAAAGCCACTTTCACTCTACTCTACTCTACTTTTCACACCTACTGTGAGAAAATTGTGGTTACACCATGAAGAGAGGTGGTTGTTCACCGCGAGGGCCGCGCATCAGCCTCCACTGCTAGGCAATCATATTGTACTGAATTTCATTATAACCCGCTAGGCAATAATGTGTTATGAATTTTCTTGTCCGTTCTTCTCCATAAGAATCTACTTTTTGCGAATGAACAACTGGAGTCACCATAATATTTATTTCAAGTAGACCATTAGTCTAGTTGAAATAAATGAATTGACTTTGAACCTCATTTTGACCGCGCGACCTGCACCTAGCAGCGGAAGCCGACGGGCGCCGCTCGCGGGCTATAATGACATTTTTTAGGTTAGGTTCGCATAGTACATAATTTGACATTTTCGTGAAGATGGTGTGAAAAAAATATTTGTTCGGAACCTTACTTCGCCGGTTTGTTTTTGTAATAAATCGCAAAAAGATAGAAGTTACGTCAGAAAAGATAACCGCGTCTTCCGGTCTGCTACTGCGCATTTCCATACGTTCGATTAAATTATTCATTGCAAGCCTGAGTCATTCTAAAACGTAGCTTTTTAAGTACTAAGATGCTTATCGGTACATGTTATCGATGCTTCCAACAATAGTTAAAGCGCAATTCACTTGAAATGCAACATACGATCTACAGTCAGCAAGAAAATAACTTTATTTATTTTTTATTTTTGTGAGTGGCGTCTCGCAGTTCAATCTATAAGGTTGTCGACTGCTTAACCGGGCTTGCCTGTGGTGGCCCTAATATAATATTAAAGCCTCCAGCCAAGGCTTATAAAAAATTACAAACTAAGCGACTACACGCTAAGGGAACCCCCTGTGGGGTACGGGCCTCGGCTTAGGGCGTCGCTGGGGGGAGGACAGCTAGGGACGGACTGGATCGAACTAGAAAAATAACTTAGCTTTTTTTCAATTCAATAAATACTCGTTGAGCTCCTTAGTAGTTCTAAGTTGAGCTACTCGACTACTGACACAGGCTTGTACTGATTGGACAGGATCTCTCAAATCTGTGTGGTTCTTTCCTCACGCCACCTCGTACTTTAACCTGCATGGTTCACCAGCACGGATTGTATCTGTCATCGGAAAATTGCCGACTCCGTAAGATTGTAATAAATCTTTATTAGATTATAATTTCTCGATATATTAAAAATAAATCGTTTTTACTCGATAAATCCCATTCAAGTTCAATATTTTCCAACATATCGTGTCTTATTTAGAAAATGTAGTTTACAATTTCACGCGATATTCTACAATCTTACGGCGTTTGCCATTTTACGGTGACATATCCACTTTAGAAGACACTTTGACAGTCGTTAAGGATTGTCAAGAGCAAAAAATCTGACACCAGTCTTACCCAGTTACTGGGTTTTAGGAGGTAGATGGTTAGTCATCATAATCATCATTATATCAGCTGAAAGACGTCCACTGCTGGACATGGGCCTGCCTCAAAGGGGGAGGGGGAGAGTTTGAATCGCCACGCTTGGTAGGCGGGTTGGCGATCGCAGTGGAGCTGTTGCAATGCTCAGAGAATGCTGCTGCCCATTCTCTGGTGAGTCCCTTAGTCGCCTCTTACGACACCCATGGGAAGTGATGGGATGGTGCTATTCTTTTACGTCCAACACCATACAGAACTTGTAAACGTATTTGAAAATAAAATATGTTGATATTTTTTTATCGGTGTTGCGTTAAAACTGAAAAATATATATTTTTGCATTTAGTTATTGCAGCTAATTATAAAGAAATATAATTTAGGGCAAGGACATTGTTTTTGTAAAAATATTAATAGTATGAAAAAATTTTTGTCTGTTGCTCCGTTTACTGTATTTAAACCACGCAATGAAGTTTGTTACAGTTTTTTACTAATAGAAAGAGCGATAAACGGGAAAGATTTGTCTATTGTGTTATAATAATATACACCCGTCCGAAACCAGGGTGGGTCGTTAGTTAGTTATATTTTTTTTTTTTTTTTAAATAACAATAATTACACCGCGAAAGATAAAGTGTGGGTTATTTATATATATATCTTGTCATCGCGTGTTTTTTTGGTAAATTTTCCTGTTTTTATATGTATTTCAATAGTTTTGCCTGCGAGTCTAATCGCATGAAACAGGTAGTCGCTTCATGTAAAATACTGGTACTTAGCTGCATCCGTGTTCTGAACGAAACCCCTACGATAAGCAATTATAGAATTCCACTTGGTGACAAATACACTCACTCACTTCCTGCCCTTATACCAATCCCTTTCGAGTCAGCGTTGAAATTCTTCTCTACACCTCTATTTGCCGACATCTGAAAATTCACCTAAATTCTTGCCATACGCAATCCATCCATCGTGTGTTTGGTTTTCTCCTACCTTTATAACCATCTACATGCAATAATTAATTTTTAAAACACACTTACGAACAACTAATATTAGTAACATGTTATAATATTAGAACACTAAAACTTCCTGAAACGTCACATACATGTTCCGTGGATGACTGTACCAACATTATGCGCTATAAGTTTTTGCCCCCACCATTTTCAGCCAGTATTTATACGGTAAACGAAGAGAACACACGATCACGTACGGAAGTTTCTAGTTCACATTAAAAAAGAACTAGAAAGGATTTGTTGTTTTGGGTTGCGAAAAAGTTGTTTGTCGCATTCGTATTGGTGAACAAAACAATTGCCACACCCAAGGGGGTTTGTGACAATGGCTTCTACAAATTACTTTCCTAGATTGGAACCAGCACCAGGTGAAGGATTGTTATCCCGGAAAAGATTTCGGAGTAAGTTTAATTTTTTTTATTTTTTTATTATTCTAAATTTCATGATTAAGTGGACATTAAATAATCCTTTTTTTATTTCTATACTGAAATGGTGACGATGTACTCGAGATATTTGTAAAATATGGCATTTTTTTAAAATAAGTTTTTCCCTATATAATGAGTTCCTAAAGTTCGGGACACGGCTCGTGTTGTTAGGAGGTTCCTCTATTTGGAGCCCTGACCGCCAGTAGCTTTGTACGTTAATTTGATTTTATATTTCACATAATTATATTTTTAAAGTTAGTCAAAAATTAAAATAAAGGAATTGATAATAGATGTTTTGTACTTCCCAATATGAATCATGATTTAAAGCTGCACATACAAGGAATATAAGGGGCTTCCCCGGTAGCGTAGCAATGATTTTATATTGATACTATTAACCTACAAAATATTTATATTAAATATTTAATTAATTTAAATACTGAACTCAATTAAACAGTTGATCTATTCTGTCAAAATTTAATCGTGTAACCTTAGGTGGAGTTAGCATGAAGTGAACTGTCATTCCATTTTTTTTGTACGGATTGACAGCCCACTTCCTGTTTACTTCACCTGAGTTTACACGATGACATATTTTACAGAATCGCACTGCAGGTAAAACGCACTGCAGCCTAAACTACTAAAGATAAAAACTAAAATTTTGGACAGTTGTTGTAATTTAAAACGAAGGTGCGAACTTAGGAGGGAATTTATTGGCAGGTTATTTTGCAAAAAATAAACCTTAAGAAGTAAAATGGGGGGAAATCATTTGTATGAAACATCTTGTATTCTGAAAGAAGAGTTTATAAAATATACAACTGAATGTGAATGTCATTATCATGAGTATATTACTTGTAATGGTCAAGGGAATATATAATCTTATCTACACGAATGGCTCACGGAATCTATTGCAACGTTTTTGTATAAACAGAGCAAGTACGTACATATATTGCATACCTGGCCTGTTGGTCGAGTGGTTAGTGACCCTGACTGCTTAAACGGAGGTCGTGGGTTCGATTCCCACCCAGGACAAATCTTTGTGTGATGAGCATGATCATTTGTTCTGTTTCTGGGTGTAATTTGTCTATAATATGTATGTATTTAGAAATATATAAGAAAGTTTATCAGTTGTCTGGTTGCCATAGTACAGGCTCTGCCTAGTTTGGGATCGGATGACCGTGTGTGAGTTGTCCCAAGATATATTATTATTATTATTACCTACTTTATACACTAAGCAGAAAAAAAAGCCAACAGTTCATAATGCACATACACATAAACAAAAACAAAAAATTACAAGAATGAACGTGTATAATATAAACTGTACAGTAAATTTAACTCAAATAGTTAACAGGACAGTGAACAGTGAAAATAGTCAAGTAAACTTTTTTAGACGTGAAGCTTGGCAAATACTTGTAATATGGCTGGCTTTAGTGGACAAAATTGCGATTTAGACGTGTTGTGTTGTAAACACCATTAGATCATTTGTGTTCAATAGGGAATATACATGAAAAAAAAAAATATTATCTACACAATTTTTCTAAAAATATACAAAAATATAATACTAACCGTGCAATGAGAATCAAAATTGATCGAAAAACAAACGAGATATAACTATTTTAAACAAATATATCTGTCTCTCTCGCGAAGACCGTTTTCTATGGCAGCTGTATAGGCGAACATAGTATTGGACGTCAGAGTTCGTATCGGACTTCTCTTTCTAATTGTTATCTTTGAAGCTTTATAACTTCATCGTTGATGATGGTATTTTAAAATTGATTTCATAATTGTTTACAAGAGCTAATAAGTGTTTAATTTTGCAAATAAAAAAAAGCATGCATATTCCCTCTTGTATCCTACTTCTGTGTACTGTAGATTCACCGTAGTATCAATTTCAATAGTTTCTTCGATTTACGTGTTTGTTAAGAGCGTTAACTCTTTATGGCACTTCATACTTTGCAATCAATATTTTTATCCTTATTCCCTGTAATCTTTTTTGGAAAAGTTAAGTTCCTGAAGTTTTTCTCCTTGATTCGTATATTTATTTGAGAGCAGGTGACTACACTTCCCATCACTAGAGACACCACCTCTTTTTAACCATCATCTGCCTAGCCTCCAGGGGTCGGCTTTCAGTCCAACCAGATTCAGCTAAATACCAGTATTTTACGTGGAGCGTCTGCCTATCTGATCTCCTCAACCCAGTAACTGAGTAATAAAGTCCTTCTAGGCAAGACTGGTGTCAAATTTTCTGGGTTTTGACAGCCCGTAACGACTGCCAAAGATCTGCAAATAGAGTCGGGACCAACAACTTAACGTGCTTTCTATCAATTAATCATTTAAAAATCCTTTTCCTTTCAGACCTGCAGATGGAGGCAAATGTCTTCCAGGAGGCTTCGAACCTGCTGCCTCCTCTCGACCCGCCGCAGCCTATGGTTCCTGTTCTGCAACCAGTAGAAATAATAGGACTATGGCTTAGAATCCGCTTCGCTTGTGGTTATGCTCATGGTCCTGCTTGTTGCGCCATGCAGCACCAAACACCAGCATTTACAATTTATACAAAATAGTAAAATTAAAGACACAAACGAAGACTCAAAACCAGCTCCAAGCAGTCTACAAGTATTCTGTCAACATCTCACTATGTAAATTTAGGTGGAGTGAACATGTATTGAACTCTCATTCATCTCGGTTCGAACAGCTCACTTCATGTGTTTGTGAATTTTGCGTGCTAAATTGATGAATCCCTAACAAAATTGCGTATATGTATAATATAGTTTCAGTATCAGTATTTTGTGACGAAATAAAAAGTTATTTAGTTGGATATTTGTATACTAAAGCTCATAGTCATTATGTATTAAAGTTGGTCAAATTGATTTTAAAATTCCTAAATACTTACGAGAATAAGGAGCATTTTGGAGCTACCTTTTCTAAGTTTTTAAATATTTTTTTGTTATAGCAGTAATTGTAACCCCAAAAAAGTACAATAAAAGGTTTGTTTACCTCTTAAATATGTAGGCCCATTAGATTCAAAAGTTATATTCCAGATTTTCATTGTATGCGATAATATTTAGGCAAGGACAATAATCATTAAATTAAATACCTACATAAAAATGTGTTATTTGAATTATTATTTTTTCCATTACGATTGTGATTCCACTTTAAGTTGTACTTACCATATCCTGTCTCGAAAAAAGCCAAGGCATTAGGTCCGCCTTTTGTACAGTTTTTTAACTAGAAGGAAAAAACGTTTAATTGCTCCAAGAATGACACAATCATCATAGCAGCCGAAAGACGTCCACTGCTTGACATAGGCCTCCCCCAAAAGGGGGTTTTGCCATGATCGTCACGCTTGGCAGGCGGGTTGGCGATCGCAGTGTAGCTGTTGCAATGCACAGAGAATGCTACTGCCCATTCTCTGGTGAGTCCCTTAGTCGCCTCTTACGACGCCCACGGGAAGTCATGGGATGGTGCTTCTTTCACGTCCGACACCACACAGAACAGAATAATACAATATGACTCAATATCAAAGTCAAAATTATAAAAAATGGTAGCTAGTAAACTTTACCCAACCTGTACGAGTTAGTTAGTAGTGAATATAGTTTTAAAAAATAAATAATAATATGTAAGTAAATAAAATATCAACTTAGGTTTTTAAATGCCATCCGGCCCTGGTTGAATCCATGGTCCGGAGCGAGGAGGCTTGGGGAGCGGTCAGCTCCTTCTGCGAAGCAGTAAGGCTAGCGAAGGAGGAGGCAGGCTGCGCGAGGGAAAGGCAAGGCCTTCGCCCGAACCGCTGCTACAGGAGAAGACACCCTGGGCGTCGGGAGTCGCAGGGCGGCCCTGGAACGCAAAGGGCTTTAGTCAGTAAGAGTCTGAGACGTCCTTGCACGCCATGCCCACGCTCCACCCAGAGCGGAAGAAGTCATGTGATGATTTCCCATCCTAAAAAAAAAAAAGGTTTTTAAGTACCTGCGGTTGTCATTCATTCCAGCCGTTGAATATTTGTCTATAATAATCAGAGATCGGAATAGGCAGACTATATTTACCTAATGTTCGTGGAAGTAAGTAACATAGACTTGATAATACCTACTTTAAAATCCTAGAATCATAAACATGACAATTGTATACCGGGATTTAAGAAAATGAAAATTACTTATTGCGCTTTGAATGCACTTAATTTGAATCTTATTGTGTTTTTAGAGTTCCGTACCTACTAAAACTGTTAAATTAAATAGCTTTGTTTTCGGACAACTCTTTCTTCTTTTGATTCTTCAAATCAATAATTTGTAACTATACTCAAAGTCCAGTTCATGCTTTTATAACCCCGGGTTTAAATCGTCATCAACTCTATGTTACTTACTTCCACGAACATTAGGTAAATATAGTCTACCAATTCCGATTTCTGATAATAATACTCAATGACACCAGAAATCGCCTGTGCCATTCATTTTGTAATAAAAATAGTTCTTTCCTCATAGATTACAGAAAAGCTTGTTAGACGTCTGTTATTTTAACTATAGTAGGCGCCAGATAATCGTGGAATATCGGTCATTGACCCACCTACATTTATTGACATTGTTAATTTGAAAAACGGAATTAATGACACAAAACTGTCCCGAATCATCATCTCTCGTGATCCTTAACATTGTCTAATAATGAAAAACGATTCATATTTAATTGTTCAGGTACCTATGAGCAGTTATTAGGGAAAGGTCAATGTACTTTATTCCACATTTATCTGGCGCCTACTATAGCATACCTATTAAAAAAACATGATTTGAGTCCGACTCGCACTTGGCAGGTTTTTTCATGGCATAGCATGCCACGGCATGGGATGGCGCGGCACGGCGCGCTTCGGCATATCATAATTATCATCCTGTGGCATCCCGCAGCATACTAAAGAATCCTGCAGTACCTATGCCACACGATCCTCTGGCATGCCACTCACTCGTTCAGTTCAGTACTGTGCTAATGTAAAATTGGTTGTGTATTTCGTTAAAATGATTGCCGCGGCGTGCCATAGCGTCTTGTGGAATGTCACGACGTGCCGTAGCATCCCGGGGAATGACTGGGCGTTCTGCGGCATGCCGCGATAAGTCGCGTCACCATGTTGGATGTTACTACCGATTCGAATGTCAGTTGTCAGCTCATTGAAATAGGGTCAAAAATTATTTGTGCGATGAGGCCGCCCATTGTGGCACCCTATGTAATGTTTCCTTCATCTATCTTTAGTGTAACGTATCATCTATTAACCCTTTATATTCAAGAGTACATATTCTTTTCTTTTGAAAGGGATTTGCGGAACTTTACAGTACAACACAACAATTATGTAGGTATATTTACAGAGAGTTAAGGATCTACGGGGTCCACTAAGGCCAGTGCCTGCCAGGATTTGCGGGATTTGTAGGGCAATAGGAGAAACACGGATGGGTTTGAGTCAGTAAGAGTCGAACACTTCCTTTCGCTCCGCCCAGAGCGGAATGAGTCATTTGATGATTCCCCATACAAGAACACTGGGACCTCCCCGTGTTACCCACTACCGCGTTATTTCACTCACACGAAGTTGGCACGCGCGCAAAGTGATGCGCCCGCGCCGCCAACGTGGGGGCGCCACTGTCCGTACTGTATACCGATCGGTTCGGCGAGTCATAAAAATGGGAATAAAACATTAAAGAAAAAAATATATGATCATAATCATGGCATGTATTGAGGAGCTCGTGGCTAAATAATAACAGCCGCATGGGTCGATCTTCAAGGTTAAGCAACGCTTGCCGAGGTTGGTCTGTAGATGGGTGACCATCTTTACGTACCGAGACTCCTTCTTGCCTTGGAAAGCACGTTAAGCCGTTGGTCCCGGCTGTCATTTGTAGATCTTTGGCAGTCGTTACGGATAGTCAGAAGCCAAAAAATCTGACACCGCTAAGGAGCGGAGGAGGAGGTTATTGCTAAGGAGTACCGTGTTACCCAGTTAATGGTTTGTGGAGGTCTGGTAGGCAGTCGCTCCACGTAAAATACTGGTATTCAGCTGAATCCGGTTTGATTGGAAGCCGATCCCAATATAGTTGGGAAAAGGCTAGGCAGATGATTAATCATGGCATGTATTCTAGTATTGTTCAATGTAAAAAACAATTTTAACAATATGACTTATGTGCTGCCACCAACGATGTCGTGGAAGGAGTACCATGTCCCTTGCTAGCAAACTCTTCAAAATTAGAGTGAACAGGCTTCTTCTGGGTAAGCTCGCTCCATCGTCGACTTTGTCTCTGTCATCTATGACCTAGACTAGAGTCAAGAGCAAACCCATATTAAATAAAAAAATTAAAAAAAAAACTTAATTTTATCTCTGCTGGTATTGCTTTGTTGTACCTATTAGTATATAAGTGTGTGCTGTACATTAGTGTAATGTTGGATGCATTGTACTCACATAATATAATCAATTGATCAATGTACCTATGTATACAAAATATTGTAAAACTTATATTTGAAAAGAGTAACTATGGAGTTTCTTGTCCGTTCTTCTCCATAAGAATCTACTCTTTGCGAATGGACAACTAGAGTCACTTGTATTTTAATTTTAAACTTTAAATTTGACGTTCAAAAGTGCCTTTTAATGGTCTAGTTGAATTTGAATTGACTTTGACTTTGACTTTGAAGTGTCAATGACAACATCTGTCATACGGTCTGTTGAAGAAGAAGAAGAATAAGAGAACAATGATGTATGCTTTGTTTTAATGATATTTGATTACTAGCTTTTGCCCGCGACTTCGTCCGCGTGGAATAGTCACTTGGGGCAGACATTTTTATTTTAAGATTATGAAATTTAGTAAAGTTTCAGTCAATGGTACTGAACAGAGAAAGAATAGATAGATAGTTTAACAAATGTTCGACGTGATTATTTAAATTGTCATAACTATTTTATTTATGAACCGATTGACATGAAATAAACACTAAATATTAAGTGAAGCTAACCGTGTCTGAGATTAGTGTGCAGAAACGGACAGACAAACACATAAACAGACAAAAATTCTAAGAATCATTGTTTTGGGTGCTATTTGCGTTGAAAAAGGTCCCAATAATATTTCTTCTCATATATCTTCCATGTACAGACAGCGATCCGTTACATTTTTATCATATGTATAAATGTAAAGATAAAGACTATATTTTGCGCACTGTCACTCACGTTAATATAGATTTTCCTAAACAAAAGTACTCAAGTAAACAGGTAAGTAAATAAGCCTACAATCGTCTCCAGGTATAGAGATAGTTGGGAAATATCTCTGGGCTAAAATAATCAAAATTGGATTAGCAATTTGAGCGTACAAGCATAACAAACAAACAAACTTATGTTACTGGATTAGAATTAACTGCCCGTTTAACCTTTGTGGAAGTTACACTGGTGTGCTTCACGAAGTAGAAGAATTCAGTCAATTGACTAGATTCATTATACTGCGAGAATATGGGCAATGTGGAGATATAGAGGTATGCGGAAAAGAGAGTAAAGTACCGCACACCTCCACTGAAAATGGGAGGATCCTTCGACCAGACGGTTGTTGTGTCTGGTGGGCATCTGCTCGATAGTTGATATTCGGACGTTGTATATGTTCAAATTGCACGGAGAACTTTGCTTGCGCGATGCAGGATTTCGTTGTTAGTTCGTCGTAGATGGCGTTGCGGTTCTTTTTGTTGCCGTACAAATTTCGTTTCTTTGTTTTTCATGTGGCGGCATTGATGCCGCTACAGAGACATTTATACGATATAAAATAATGAAAACATGGGCAATACTGTTTCAAAATATCCCTATGAAACAATATTGCCCATGTTTTCATTATTTTTAATTAAAAAAAAAAACGTCAAAAAAACCTAAACTAGTCAAGGATAGTGACTACTATTCTGACGAAATATTCCAAGCAGTCTGTTGCAGTTAGTGACATCAAATCTGTGATAAAAGATACCAGATTTGTATGATCTAGTATTGCCTGTGTTTTTATTTATTGTCCTCACTCTGTATATTGTAATACTAGCGGACTCACGCTAGTGCTACTTATGATATTATTATAAAATAAAACTATATTTGAGATTTAAACTTCATAATATATTTTTCGATAGCCTACAACGAGCGCTGGCACCGGGGTCCCATATAAAAACAAAACACATTTTCATATTCCTAATTCAAATTCACTTTTTTTTGCCAGACGCTTCCAAAGAGCTACCTTTTTTGCCAGAGACCTGGAGTCAAGGAGATCCTCCCGACAATATTCACATACAAAACACAACTTAGAATATAATATTTGAATCTAACATTCCTACACACATTAAAGGTAAGTTAGAAACTGTTTCTTGATTTAACAATAAATGCGATACAGAAAATAATTAAGTACAATAAAGAAAGATGCAAATAACTTAATAATGAACAAATAGCATAAACAAAATGTGAGTATTTGGGAATAAATTTAACACAATTTTCATTTACTTATCTAACACTTAATTAAAAGTAAGAGTTTTTCAAACTGCGTTGTGTGACATATCAAATAGAACGGCTGATAAGTTATTCAAAGCATTTATTCCAAATAAATCATTTATAGGAATTGTCATGAACGGTCGGTCAGTCAAAAACATGAAGCTATTGACACGTTTCAAAGCGTAGATCTCTATGGAGAAGAACGTGCAAGAAACTCCACGAAATATTCAAGAAATTAAATTAAAATATTGCCATTCAATACAAAAATATTCTGCCGGTTTTTTTTCAATATTGTGTGTATTATTCTTGGTACAAATTAACTCTTTTATAAGCTTAATAATTTGTTTTCAGTAATCCATTTTTCAAGCACTTCTTGACATCCGATTAAGCTCAAACTCATGTAACTTTGGGCATAAATGAATGAATGAATGAATGAGTATGCCAAGTTTTATTAAATTATTATTATTGAATAATAATTTGTACTATGGAGCTGGTCTGATGTTGAAGCCGGGGTGGCCATAGCAACTTCTCAACCAAACAGTTTAGCACCATCTTATTTCGGATTTTTAGATATGTATTGCCAATGTATATAAATATGTATCTATATTTCTTTTGGGCTCACTTGACGCCATATTTTAGTCAGGAGTTTTTTATTTTTTTGTGTAGGTATATAGTTAGATTAATATTTAAAATTTTAATATATTTTTTTTTTAAATGTAATAATATATTAAAGCTAGTTTTAAAAAGATATATACTTATAATTATTCTATATCTTTTTGTTAGCACACCTTATTAAAAAAGCACAATAAGTTTTTTCTTTATTATTGTGTCATGATAATAATTTGTCTGGTTCAGAGTCTTTTTGGGCGTTGTAACCTGTTTTCGGAGAGATGTTAAGGATTCTTCGCTTCATTACAAGTCTAGCTGAATGGGAACCAATCTGAGGTATCTCAGGCTCTGCTGGAGGCTGTGCGGGATCCACAGGAGGCTGGGGCGGGTCGAGAGGAGGCTGCAGGTTCGTAGCCTGTTGGAACACATTCGCCTCCATCTTCAAGTCTGGAAGGAAAAGGTTTTTCTTTTATTTATTGGTGGTCAAACGAGCTGGTGTTGGAAAGTTAAGTCACCGGTCCTCAGAGAAATGTATCAACGAATTTTCTTGAGAAACATAACATCAGAAATCGGTATTCCGCCTTAGCACAAACAACTTGCTTTGCTTACTAAAAGTAAATGTTGCTTAGCAGAAAACCCAGTCTTTGTAATTATTAAAACTAGTTGTTCGCCCCGGCGTCGCTCATATGTATTTTTTTTTTCAAAATTTTCTTTCGCACAACCCTCGCCCTGACAATCTTCGACGAACACAACAAAATAAGAATTATTTAAATTGTTCAAGTCGTTCCCAAGTTATACGCGTACACACATTTCGGCGATTCATTTTTATTTATATAGAAGATAGATAATGCCCCAAAAAATCGAATTCAGATGAGCCCAACTCGATTCTAAATTCTCTTCATTACTTTGGCTTTTAGGGAACGCGAGGCATTAAATCCGCCTTTGTACAGTGATTTTACCAGTGCATAAAGTTTTAATAAATAAATAAACAAAAGAGAGCCACGGTATGATTGAAAAAAACATGCGGGGCAGTCTTTGGGGACTGCCGATAGAAGTGAAAACTAAGCGAAAGCTAAAGCGTTCGGTGACAATGACGCGAGTTCAATGATTTCTGTTCACCCAAAGCGTTCGGTGATGATGACGCGAGTTCCATGATTGAAGTAGGTATATTTAAGTATGGATTCCTGCCGATTAATAATGATCGTCAGCGTGGCTAGAATATGTCAAAAGGCCAAAAACTTTTAGAGTCCGGGCATGTCTTAGAAGTAGAAGAAATAGAGGAATCAAGAAAATGCAGTAATAATAACTGGCTTAGTTGTAGCTCAAACGAAGATTCTAACTTTTGTTTATGATGTCAAAATAACTGTAAAGAATATTCTGAACCCGTTTTTCACGTAAATATTTTGTCTATTTTATTTGTGGTTAGATTTGTAACATACGTACAAACCATTTTTATTTTTATAAATAACATTATAATTTACTTATAATTGTTTTTGAAACTCATAATTACTAAATATGTTTTTTATTGCATTTATCCACTCAGACACAATTGACACTTCACATAACGATGGAAAGTGAGTACTATTTGAGGGAAAGCAATAGGATTTTACACTATTTGACTGTTTTATATTTATTTATTTTTTAATTTAATATGGGTTTGCTCTTGACTCTAGTCTAGGTCATAGGTGACAGAGACAAAGTCGACGATGGAGCGAGCTTACCCAGAAGAAGCCTGTTCACTCTAATTTTGAAGAGATTAGGGTTGTATGCGTTCGGAAACACAGACGCAGGCAGAGAGTTCCACTCCTTTGCTGTGCGCATTATAAAAGACTTCTATGCAGCATTCTATGAAGCGTTCGAGCATCCAGACACGCAAAAACATTTTCACTCAGTTAAATGTTTTTTTACTCATTTACGTGATTATTACATGACGTGAAACGTCATTGACAAGTAGTGTTTACATCAATGATTTGGATCGGCGCCACCAGATGGCAGAGCCTTCGTCGTGCACATTCCCTATCTACTTCTATGTGTTTTAAATTTTTCGAAAAAAACATTTTTAACAAATAAATGATGAAAGATGAAAGTACATTATATTTTTCAGACGTATGGATTTTTTAAGCCATTTTTGTAAAGTTTTCATCAGAAAAATGCTTATAAAAAACAAGTATAAATTAAAAAAAAAAAACATTATAACTCACAGTGAAATCTTTTTCGGGCTAACATTTGTTCACCTGGAACAAGTTCCAATCTTGAAAAGTTTTCTTGTTTACTATTCATCGTCACAAGTCCCCTTGGGTGTGGTAAATATTATTTTATTTATTTATTTGGATCACCAACGAAGGAAACACAGATATCAATCACAATTTTTTTGCAATGAAAATACGACACAAAACCTCTTCGCAATCCAAAAACACACTTGAAAACAACCGCTAGCTATCTTCCAATAAGTTTTTAAACTTTATTTTCAAATTCTATTTTCAAATGTGAACTAGTGATGTCCGTATGTGAATGTGTGATCTCTACGCTTTTAAATAAACACTGACTGAAATTGGCGTGGAGGGGGGGCGAAGTTCTTATGCCAAAATTTAAAATCAGAGATCGTAATCTTTTAGTATAATGAACCCTAAATCTCACAAGACAAAATTCAAATTCCATTGCAGCTCATACTTTTTTTTGAGACTTTATGACATATAATTATCACATAAAAATTTACTTAAAATACACAACGCTAAAGTCGAAAATGTGTTGGTGGCGATGGATTCGAATTATCGGGTATTATTTAAAGTATATCAGATAATGTCGGTACAGTCATTCACGGAACATAATATGTGACGTTCCGAAATTTTGGAATGATAAGGAAAAATTGAAATGTTCTAAATTTAAAAGTTAGTAATATTGGTTGTGAGTAGGTGAGTGAATCGGGAGGAGAGTTTTAAAAGATTTGTCATAATTTAATTGTACTTACATCTAAGGAGTGAAATTCCCTTGCCGGAGTCTGTGTTTTCTGAAAGCTGATAACCTTGGATCTTAATTTTTTTTTTTTTGTCTATTAAAACTTTATGCACTAGTAAAGACACTGTACAAAGGCGGACGTAATGCTTTAGGCATTTTCTACCAGTCGACCTTAGGGTGGTGCAGAGACAACATGGCAGGTGCAACTTAAAGAAAAACTAGAAATGCCAGTATACGGGAACGGAAAAAACGAGATATGCGCGTACAAAGTCGCGGGAAAAAGTTAGTATTGGATAAAGAAAGAAAAATGTTTATTTGGGACTCGCACAAGGAAGGCTAATAGTAAATTAAAAACTAACAGTACCTACTAATTAATAAATAAAAGCTGCAGCAAGCAACATGAATTAATAATAATAATAATAATAATAATATAATAATATATCCTGGGACAACTCACACACGGTCATCCGATTCCAAACTAGGCAGAGCCTGTACTATGGCAACCAGACAACGGATAAACATACTTATATATTTCTAAATACATACATATTATAAACAAATTACACCCAGACACAGAACAAATGATCATGCTCATCACACAAAGATTTGTCCTGTCAAAAAAAAACAATCTGTGCGAGGCCAAAAAGGTCCCTGTCTCAGCATTTGCTACGACATTAAAAAAAAAAAATAACACATATTCTGATAGGGCCTATGATGCCATGAATATACTCACAGAGCACATACTAAATAGAAATTTATAGAGATAAAATAAGATACCGATAATATTATAAAATAATGTGCAAATATGAAACAATTGAAATACTAAATACACATACAAAGTCGATGTACAATACTGGCGGAAAACGTGTACATCGACCAACGCCCAAAGGCCCAATGTTCCAATATAATTTGTTTGATTCAATATAATTTGTTTGATAAAGGCAAACTGTATATAGGAGTACCAAATTTCAACTGAATTCGTCCAGTAGATCAGGAGCAAATTGACTGAGACAAACAGACAGATATACGAGTGACACTAAGGGACCTAAAAGGAATCGAGGCTTTATTTAGATGAATTTGACAAAAAAAATATTGACGTGTCAAAGAAATAGGCACTCATACCACCAACCAACCAATTCGCAAAAATGAACATCATTTTATCATTTAACGGTTCCGTTTTTCCATTCTGATATTTGGAATCCTAAAATTTATTAATACAAATTTTTGATGTTGACTGTATTCCAAGTAGAATAAATAGCAGATTATCGATTATGAAAATGATTGATAACATGGTCTACTTATTATATCTATATCGATGGGTGATTCTGATAACTATCGATACACCTCAAAAGTAACGTTATTTGGCCTAATTCATGCAAATCTTAACTTCTATAGGTACACTACACTAATACTTATTTTTATTTTTTTTAAGGATGGGAAATCATCAAATGACTTCTTCCGCTCTGGGCGGAGCGGAAGGGCGTGTCAAACTCTTACTGACTAAAACCCATCCGTGTTCCTTCTAAAGCCCTTTGCGTTCCAGGGCCGCGGTGACTCTTTCGAACAAATTCCGCAACCCTGGCAGGCTCTGGCTCTAGCGGACCCCGTCTCCTATGCTGACATCTCGTTGAGGCGCGCGTGGAACACAACGCGCCATAGACTCGGGCCTGGTGGTGATCGGACAGCGCGCCGTCCGCAGGCCCGCGCCTATGGTAGCCGGGGATCGCCCTGCTACTTCCGACGCCCGGGGCGTCTACTTGTGGTGCGGCGGTTGGAGCGAAGGCCTTGTCTTTTCCTCGCGCGGCCCGGCTCCTCCTTTGCTAGCATTACTGCTTCATCTATACTAATACTATAAAAGCGCAAATTTGGATGGATGTATGTTTGTTACTCAATCACGTAAGAACGGCTGAACGGATCTTGATAAAATTTGGCACAGAGGTAGATTACAGTCTGAAAGAACACATAGGATACTTTTTATCCCGTGAGTATGTTCTCTTGGGATAGATTTCGAGATTCACACGGGTGGAGCCGTGGGCGGCAGCTACTAATGAATATTCAGAAGTGGTCATAAACACAGTTTTTATAAACACAGACAGCGGGGGTTTAAATTATCATGAAAGGTTTAATTGGTCTGATAGCCTATATTCTGAATTCAGCGATAGTGTAGCCTTCTGTAAAATAATAATAATAACTTTTATTTCCTTACACAATATTAATAAATTATTACAATATTACATTGGTCAGAATCGACAGTAATTCAGGTAAGTATATATTGCGGGAGACTGGTGCATAAGCTAGGCTCGAAGCCTGTGTTTCAGGACACCAGAAGAAGAGAATACTTTTTAGGGTTATTATTTTCTCCAATCTTCTGTACCGATTCAGTTGAAATTTGGTACACACATGAACTTCTGTGACCCAAAGACGGAAGCGTAACAGAAACAAATACATTTTGAGGATGGGGACACTTTTCGGGGGAGAAATTTGAAATAAGCTGGGTATGTTCGCTCCACCGTCGACTTTGTCTCTGTCATCTATAGGTGGGTACCTAGCCATGTAGCATGTAACGTATCTACGTAGGCACACGCCTGCTGCGAGCCGCTCGCGCGTGGAGCGTTGTAAGCTCGTCGAACACAAAGGCGGCTCGCAGTGTGCGCGTGGACGGATCCGGGAGCTCGTAGCTGACGGTGACCATCGACCGTTCCCACTTGCAAGTTGATACCGTATCAGATACGTTACATGCTACACGGCTAGGTGATTACCCACCTTATGACCTAGACTAGAGTCAAGAGCAAACCCATTACAAATTAAAATCAACTGCACTGTCTGTCTACATGTCCATCTGTCACAGCCAATTGATCCACATCTTCTAGACCGGTTAAGCAACATTGGTACACACATGCTTTTCGGTGACCAAAACACGATAAATTTAGAGAAAAATTAAAAAAAAAACAAAGTGTTTCAATTGACCGTGTTAAATCGTGTCAAATGAAAGAACTTATTTTGAGCTCTCCAATTTTTTTTTTACAATTTTTCGGTGTTTTTGGTTGTTTTTTCGTTTTTTGACACCGACTTCCGAAATTAAAGTTATGATATACTTTGCTGTGTTTTTTATTTGAAAGCCAGTTGTATTTTTTGAAAAAAAGTTTTTTTCATGATTTTTTTAAAACATTTTTTTTACGTTATTTGAGGCTCAGTAGTTTCGAAGATTAGAGTAATGGTTTATTTTCATCTGTTTTCTTAAATAACTCTAAATCTTTTAATTTTTACGCTTACTTAGTAGTAAGCACTGTTAAGATGTGCTTAGAGCATGACACTTTAACACTTTTATTATTACATTTTCAGTGTGAATGGTCGAAAATTTGAAAAAACAAATACGGAGACTACTAACGTATTTGGTGTTTCAGATTTCCTCCACTTACACTGAACCCATCGCTATAGTTTGTTACCTTCATAAACTGACTGATCACTGAAATTCTCAAATCCTCACTTGAAGGTTATAAAAAAGGATAATCCGTATACCACTCCACTCCAACATATACATATATTACTTTCGTTTAAAAGAGTTGTTAATACTTCCGATCATTAATTGAACGAGCCATCATTCATGTTAATACAAAAAAAACTAAGTAGAAATAATTATACAAATACTAGCTGAAC
The DNA here is from genome assembly GCA_905163435.1 of Mamestra brassicae. Classification (NCBI taxonomy): domain Eukaryota; kingdom Metazoa; phylum Arthropoda; class Insecta; order Lepidoptera; family Noctuidae; genus Mamestra; species Mamestra brassicae. The sequence continues at coordinate 1,978,239 of LR991008.1, read as the reverse complement.
CTGCGAACTTCGTACCACCTCAGAATCAATAAATGTTGTGTGGTTACAAAACAAAGTTCGTCGATAATACTGGCTTTATCTCATAAGGTTTTAACTTCCTATAGTTATTCAATTAAACTTGCTTACAATTCAAATGAAGCCAGAGGAGCTCGTGGATAAATAATAACAGCCACACGGGTCGATCTTCAAGGTTAAGCAGCACTTGCCGAGGTTGGTCTGAGGATGGGTGACCATCTTAACATACCGAGACTCCTTCGTGCCTCGGAAAGCACGTTAAGGCGTTGGTTCCGGCTGTCATTTGTAAATCTTTGGCAGTTACGGATAGTCAGAAGCCAGAATATCTGACACCAGTCTTACCAAGAAGTACCGTGATACAAAGTTAATGGGTTGTGGAGATCTGGTAGGCAGCCGCTCCACGTAAAGTACTGGTATTCAGCTGAATCCGGTTTGACTAGAAGCCGACCCCAATATAATTGGGAAAAGACTAGGCAGATGACGACAAGGATTGACGAGAAGGACAAAGGATGACTCATTGTAACGTTACGATAATTTCATCAATGTTTTATAATGACGTTGTCACGTTAAACTATCGTCCGTAAACCAACTTTAAAGACAACTAATTTTTTGTCGTGACAACGTCTAATAAATCGATGAACGCCAGCTGCACGCACGAAAAGGGATGACTCATTGTAACGTTACGCTCATTGAAACATTACGATAATTTCATCAATGTTTTGTTATAGCGTTGTCACGTTAAACTATCGTCCGTAAACCGACTTTACAGACAACCAATTTTTTTGCGGTGCGTCAATATACAAAGATGACGGTTTTCCGACGCGCGAACATGCGACGTGTAATTGTCCATGCACGAAACAGGGAAACTCCAAGTTGATTCCGCAAACTTCAAACGAATGGCCTTCCGATTCATTTATGGTTATCGCAAAGGCTACACAGACGCTTAAAATCGAACGGTAAATCCATTTGAATCATCGGTATACGTGGGATCAAGACCTCCTCTCCTATGTATTTTCCTTTGATGATCGTTGCTTCGATGACTTTATTCATTAGCTGTTTCACAGTCAGTCTCGTTCCATTGCACAGTCGAGCTTGATTAATGTTACGCAGCATGATGACAACTGATCCTGCTTTGAATTGAAAATTGTGTGGTGGTAGTCCAGGCAATTCCAGTGACTTCAACAACACTGTGGGGTAGTTGACTACCTACGTCATCCTGGTTTATAACTGTGTCAACTGATTTCAAGGATGCTATCCGATACTCTCCCGGTAGAAAATTTTAACTGTCTAATTATCACGGTTCATGAGACACAGACGGACGGACAGCGGAGTCTTAGTAATAGGGTCCAGTTTTACCCTTTGGGTACGGAACCCTTAAAACGAGCCACGACTTAAATACACATAAAATCAATGGTACCAGGATTTGTCTACCTTAGACATTTTCGATACGGGACTAACTGACCGACTGTTTAGCCATTGAAAAGTGCCTATTAACTACACTCGCAAGCTATAAACTGGCCTCGTCGAGGCGATCGACGGCAGTGACCTCTCGCGTCCGGCCCTGTTTGAATACATCGTCCGGAGCGAGGAGGCTTGGGGAGCAGTCACCTCCTTCTGCGAAGCAATAATGCTAGCGAAGGAGGAGGCGGGCCGCGCGAGGGAAAGGCAAGGCCTTCGCCCCAACCGCCGCTACAGGAGAAGACGCCCCGGGCGTCGGGAGTCGCAGGGCGATCCCCGGCCACCGTAGGCGCGGGCCTGCGGACAGCGAGCGTTGGGTGGCTCGCTGTCCGATCACCACCAGGCCCGGGTCGATGGCGCGTTGTGTTCCACGCGCGCCTCAAAGAGATGTCAGCATAGAAGACGGGGTCCGCTAGGGCCAGAGCCTGCCAGTGTTGCGGAATTTGTTCGAAGGAGTCACCGCGGCCCTGGAACGCAAAGGGCTTTAGAAGGAACACGGATGGGTTTTAGTCAGTAAGAGTCTGACACGCCCTTCCGCTCCGGCCAGAGCGGAAGAAGTCATTTGATGATTTCCCGTCCATAAAAAAAAAAGCTATAAACTGTTCTAACTTCATCGCGCCTTGTTCAAACAATTTCTATGCAATAAACAATAGATTGTGATATAGCATTTCAAAGATAATTTTGTTAGCTTCCAAATTTATTTATTTTTTCGTTTGCCTATTGTGTCCCATTGCTGGGCAAAGGCCTCCCCCATATCCATTCTTTTCTTGCGTCACCAAATAATTTACAAAAAAAAAATATCTTAATTTAGGGAATTAATGCAATAGGTCGAAGTTTTGGACGTCTCAATGAATGGGAAGTGACATGAAAGGGTAGAAATTGTATTACAATTATTTATGTAATTTCTCCCTCAATATTTTGTGTTACCCCATACTTTGTGTACCCCTCCATACCACCAAATTTTGTGTACCCCTATTATCATCATCATCATCATCATCAGCCGAAAGACGTCCACTCCCGGACATAGGCCTCCCCCAAAGGAGGGGATTGCGTAATCGCCACGCTTGGCAGGTGGGTTGGCGATCGCAGTGTAGCTGTTGCAATGCACAGAGAATGCTGCTGCCCATTCTCTGGTGAGTCCTTTAGTCGCCTCTTACGACACCCACGGGAATAGATGGGATGGTGCTATTCTTTCACGTCCGACACCATACAGAATGCATTGATTGGATTTAATTCAAATTAAATTTGCTTTGAATTTGAGGAATACCCACTCGCAATAACTGTTTTTCCTTAAACGAATCCTAAGTAGCGAATTATATAAATCTAGACATTCATTCTCAATAACAGCCAGTATTCACATGCTTATACGAGGTACAACACATACATAAATATATTGTACACGCTAGAATTTGCAAAAAAAATATAGGTATACAATATTAAACTTTAAATTGTTCAATCATCCAAAAACCTACCAAGGAAGCAAGAACCTAGATTTTATATTTGTGGAAAACGCAATAGTTCTAAGTTCTCCTGATGAAATAACAAGAAAGATTTGCCACACCTGAGAGGAGCCGAGACAATGAATTCTGAAGAACATATTATCTTCACAAGAACGGATTTGGGAGACGGAATGCTTAATTTGAAAAAAAGTAAGTTCGCTAAACGGTTTTATTTCGCTTGCCTTGTTTGGTATTTGTGTGGGTCTTTAGTAGTTGAAATTGTACCCCCTTCCTGTTGTCAGATTGATCTGATATTTGGTATGTACCTTTAGTTCTGATGTTATTCAATATCATTGTAAATTCAAGATAACCGCCGCAACAAAATACAATATGGCGGCCAAAAAAATGGTGGATTCCAATTTAAAAAAAATATATTTTGTGATATAAAATAAGCTATTTTTCTTTCCGAGTACTTAATACATCTATAAGTAGGTTGTGCCTTGTGTATAAAATATGCTGCCGGTCGATTCTGTAAACATGTCGAAGTGGAAGCTTGGGTGAAGTGATCACGAGGTGAGCTGTCAACTGATATATTCAAGATGGAATGACAGCTCACTCCGTGATCACGTTACATCTTGATTATATGGATTGACAGCTGCGACAGCTTCGACATGTTTACAGAATCGACCGGCAGGTCTAGTAATTACTTATTTGTTAAATGGTGTAAACATGGCGTTTTTTTCAGTAAAGCCCCGTTTTCTCGTATCGGGTGACGTCGCAGGGGACATCGCATGTCATCGCAGGGATGTGATGAATGTCTAGTGATGTCCGTTAGACATTAAGCGGGCACTGGCGTCGTAGCGCGACATTTGTATATCGCTAGTCAGGCGCGGTAGATAGTCGCTCTACAGCGTTTCTAACAACGCACGTTAATTCCGGGTACTTGTTTGTTATCCAGCTTTAAAATACATCTCCTTTTCAGGACGTACGAGGAGAGCGTGTGTGTACCAACAGGCAACGAACCTGCAGCCTTGTCTCGACCCACCCTATTCTCCTAGCCCACCGCCTAAGCCGACCACGACGACTTCTGTAAGTGAAATGTTTAATTCCCGATATTTGTTTAAAAGTAAAAAAAACCGGCAAAACACTTTGAACGTTTCTAAATTTGAAAAAAAAAAACATACTTTTATGCCAATCAGATCTGTCACCAGGAAGTATCTTTTGAACCGTGATAGTTAGACAGTTGAAATTTTCACTGATGATGTATTTCTGTTACCACTGTATCAACAAATACTAAAAAACAGAATAAAATAAATATTTTAGGGGGCTCGTATACAACAAACGTGATTTTTTTGCTCGTTTTTGCTCGATATTAATAACGGCAACAGGTAGACGCTTGAAATATTCACAGAATATTGAGTTATATTATTCACTTTAAAAATAAAAATATTATAAAATAAACTTAATATTTAAGGGGGCTCACATACAACAAACGTCTTTTTTTGGCCGTTTTTATAGATAAATAGTACGGAACCCTTTGTGGGCGAGTCCGACTCGCGCTTGGCTGGTTTTTTTTAAAGAGCTAATCAATGGTTAACTGTTGCCTCTACTCCCAGCCATATTTTTAACGAGGTAATTTTTTTCGAAGAAAAGCATCAAATACTTCTCCTGCTATGGCGGGAGCGACAGGGATTGTCAGACTCTTACTGGCACAAAAGATAAAAAAGTATACAACAAAACTTGATGCAGACAACAACAGAGAAATTATTTATTAAAATAATTCGTATGTCAAAATGGCACGGAGAGAAGTGTAATCGGAGTAAGAAGAAAAGATAAATTTGAAAATAAAATTAAAAATGTAAAAAAAATTGAAGCTGTGAATAAAGAATGTAAAACACTTAAATGGAAATGGGCAGGACATAATATACTGAGAGAGAGAGAGAGAAATGAGAAATGGGTAAAAATAAGATCCGAGTGGTACCACTCTGACTCTGATATTATTTTGTAGGGGTAAAAGGAGTAACGGTCGACAAATGAAAAGATGGAAAGATGACTCAAAAGAATTGCCGGTCCAGAATGGAAAAGAATTGCGAGAGACAGAGATAGGTGTAAATTTTAATGTAAATTTTAATGTAAAATTTTAATGTTAATGTAAATTTTAATTATTATGAAACAGCAATCAATGCTAGCTCAGCGACTAGGGGAAACATATACTTGAGGAGAGCAGAGGTACTCGTATACCACGGCTATGAGGACAATCCTGAAAGTGCGGTCAATATCTGTACTAGAATCTTACCGGATTCTACATCCTCCTCCTGGACACGATTGCTCTTGCGGATCTCCACTCATACCGGTCAGTAAGGCAAAAGAGAGGTGAGAGCTCTGATCTTTGTTAGTGTGCACGAGCCGTCAATAAAGCCGACCCGACCAGAGAGATGAAGAACAAGACATCTCCCGGCAGATCGGGTCCATGGGGTCACTACTGCCCTACATTTTGCCATAGAAATGGCCCTGCAGATTATATATCTCTTAGTCTGGCTCCTCATCCTAGACACGTAACTGAGATTGGTGTTATTTTTTTACAATCTTTACTAATATAATACAGCTGAAGAGTTTGTTTGTTTGTTGGTTTGAACGCGCTAATCTCTAGAACGGATTTGGAAAACTATTTTCGTATATGATAGCCACATTCATGAGGAATGCTATACGGCTATACGGGGACAGGAAAACTACGGGATATACGCGTACGAAATTGCGGGCAAAAACCAGTTATAGTCTAAAATGTTGTCGGTATAAATGTCATTTATTCATCAATGATTAAAGTACTGTCAATATTATATAATAGTGATTTTGTCCATTTATTAACATTAGGTTCATTTTCACCGCCAGAACGACGCGCTTCGGTTTAAAGATTAGTATTGGCCTGAAAAACAGGATGCCCTATGTGTTCATTCAAGGCAGCACTTGGCCCTACCTCCATACATATATTTGCATTGTCCTTTATTTTTATTCTCATTCAAGACGTTAACCAAGTTTCAATTGTTTCAGTCGCAGCATGTCATGCGGAGGTGGCAACAGTGGTGGAAGTTGTGCTCGATATTATTTTTTTCATTTTTTTAAATTAAATATTTCTCGCACGTTATTTTTCTTATGCAACGTGTAACAGAATAAACGCAAAACCCAAAAAGGGGTAATTATATTAGAACAACCCCGATATTGTAAAAAAAACAGCTCTTCAGTACATTATACATATAGAAAATAATAGTGCTAAACTGTCTCAATTTCTATATGCGCTACGCGTATTGAAACGTAACACAGACTGACTTGCAGATATTACGAAATAAAGAATGACTGTACTATATAATATTTTATGGCTAAAATGAGTGAACAGTTTCGTACAATAATAAACTAAATATTTTGGATGACCTGTATAAAGTACCTATTGTAACTTGTAACATTGATTTGAATTGTTACAGCAAGGAAAATTAACATTATATTATTAATTATTTGACATAGGTTCTACTTTAAAATGTGCAGTGTCCTTACAGGGTGCGTGTACTAATACTGTGCCATGAAAACTTAATGCATTCCTACTAATCAGTGTTGTGTACATATAAGCAAGTAAATAAATAAACATTTTGTCGAGTTATGCGCACATTTGAAATGTATGGGACATTTGATTTTTTTTCGCGATTGTCGTGTGTCCCATTTGACTGGCCTGTTGGTCTAGTGGTTAGTGACCCTGACTGCTAAACCGGGGGTTGTGGGTTCGATTCCAACCCAGGACGAATCTTTGTGTGATGAGCATGATCATTTGTTCTGTGTCTGGGTGTGATTTGTGTATAATATGTATGTATTTAGAAATATATAAGTATGTTTATCAGTTGTCTGGTTGCCATAGCACAGGCTCTGCCTAGTTTGGGATCGGATGACCGTGTGTGAGTTGTCCCAAGATATATTATATTATACTAGTTGCCGCCCGCGGCTCCGCCCGCGTGATTGTCGAAAACTATCCTAAGGGAACATATTCCCGGGATAAAAAGTATCCTATGTGTTATTCCAGACTATAATCTACCTCTGTGCCAAATTTCATCAAAATCCATTCAGTAGTTTTTACGTGAAAGAGTAACAAACATCCATACATACATCCATACTTACAAACTTTCGCCTTTATAATAGTAGTAGGATTATTAAAAAAAAAAAAAAAAATTGGTAAAGACAATTCTCGACCGATACAATTTCGTTTCTCATTTTATGATATACCTTTATGTGATATAATTTAATTTCATACAATCTTCAATCAATACAATATGTTACTTAAACTAACGGTTTAAAGTTGATTGGTCGAGACCATTCTCTACCAATCAACTAATTAACATTTTGTTTGATATAATTTGTATTTGTTATAATTATGTTTTGTTATAACAACTTATAATATACGTCCATGAGACACATAATACCTAATAAGACACAGACCGACAAGCCAGCCAATTATTTAATGGGTATTAATTAAGACTGCCATCCAGTATTAAAAGTAATCATTTATAGTTATTTTTTTACAAGTAGTTATATAAGTTAAAGTTTATTAAAATTTTAGGACAATAATGAACAAAAACCCACCACGCCATACATCTCCAGTGCAAGAATATCTATATAATATACTAGTTGCCGCCCGCGGCTCCGCCCGCGTGATTGTCGAAAATTATCCCAAGGGAACATATTCCCGGGATAAAAAGTACCCTATATGTTATTCCAGACTATAATCTACCTCTGTGCCAAATTTCATCAAAATCCGTTCAGTAGTTTTTACGTGAAAGAGTAACAAACATCCATACATACATCCATACTTACAAACTTTCGCCTTTATAATAGTAGTAGGATAAATAAAAATGAACCTCTATTTCTCCTAGTCACGCTATAACTTGAGAATGGCTTGACCGATTTGGCTGATTCTTTTTTTGTTTTGTTCGCTAGATAAAAATAGGTATAGTAGGCGCCAGATAATCGTGGAATAACGGTCATTGACCCACCTACAATTATTGACATTTTTAATTTGAAAAACGGAATTAATGACACAAAGCTGTCCCGAATCATCATCTCTCGTGATCCTTAACATTGTCTAATAATGAAAAAAGATTCATATGTAATTGTTCAGGTACCTATGAACAGTTATTAGGGAAAGGTCAATATACTTTATTCCACATTTATCTGGCGCCTACTATAGGTAGGTATGTAGGGTAGGTAACGGTTGACGGGAGGTGACGGGAGCGAAGCAACGGGCACAGCTTGTAAGAGAGTAATGCCGCTACTATACGGATATTATTAATTGTTTTTGTAATTTTAAAATATATTTTTTGATAATATACTGTGTTGTGTATTTCTTTAAACATGTTAGAGTCCCAACATCCGTATACCTAAAAAAAAACGGAATCCTCATAGGATCACTTGTATGTCCGTTTGTCACATACGATTTGCTCCAAACCTACTGGACTGATTCAGTTAGACTTATGAACTTATTCGACCCAAATATGTAACGTATATAAAAACAAGTGCTTGTCGGGCCACGCACAGGAAAAGGTAAACCATGATAAAAAATAATTTATAGCTAACTTTACTTTAGATTGTAAAGTTTCAAACGCACTTAGTCTTAAGACAATTTCTTTGGAATATTATTACGCCGACAAAGTGGTTGGGTATATAATATACTATATACTATACGAAATTCCAACTGTCTAGTGCTATTCGTCTCTGAGTTAAACCGAGGATAGACAGACGGACATGGCGAAACTATAAGGGTTCCTTGTTGACTAACCTAAAATAGGATTGGGTTACTTTTGGGTGACCAATAAGAAAATTTAAAAAAGTTTTCAAACCATTTCCTGATATACTCAATACTTATACTGCATTCCACATGTATTCTTAGGTGGTAAAATAACAAATTGGTTCATATGGACCCTGTCGGGCACAGCAAGATAAGTATCTAGGTTAGGAGAGAGGAAGCATTTTTTTTTTTGTATATAAAATAAATGGGCTCATTGTGAGGGCATCATGGATTTTTTTTTCAATTTTTTTTTAAGTTTTAAGTGGAAATAGATGGCACTTGCCCCATCTTCAATAACTCGAGCTTAAAATTACCAACTGGGTCATTACAGGAAGAATACAGGGCATAATGATAAAAATATTGATTACAAAGTATGAAATACCATAAAGAGTTAATGCTCTTAACTGGTAAGGAAACGCACTAGTGATAAACATGGAGAGTGTAGGCCCCTCTTTTGATGGCCGTTTCAGGAAAAATGCCCTAAGACTTGCTAAACAGCAGTTGCGTACAGTCACAGCCGTCACAACTGGCCATGGGTCTTTTAATAAACACCTCTATGTCATAGGAGTCACTGACAGCCCACTCTGCAGAGCCTGCATGAAGGAGGACGAGACAGCAGCACATCGGCTTCTAAGCTGCCCGGTAGTCGCAGATTACAGGGCTAAGTACTTCGGAAACGGAGCGAGAAGGCTTGGGAAGCGGTCACCTCCTTCTGCGAAGCAGTAATGCTAGCAAAGGAGGAGAGATGTCAGCATAGAAGTCGGGGCCCGCTAGGGCTAGAGCCTGCCAGGGTTGCGGAATTTGTTTGAAAGAGTCACCGCGGCCCCCAACACCAAAGCGTTGCTGGCCTTTCTTGGGGAGCTGGGGTGGATCGAATGACACATTTGCCCCACCTGCTCGCAAAATACGCGCTTAGTCGTGGAGTTGCGCAAAGTAGGGCATTCAGGATAAGAATGTTTGGAAACATGCTGGTCCTGCTCCATAGGACAATCAAGGGTGTAGACAAAATCAAACCGGTTGATTTATGTATTAACTTTATAGATATACTGTTTCTTTTTTTGTGTTTTTATTTTTCTGTTGACTCACACACTGTTTAATTAATGGTTCCAATGTTTGTAAATATGTGAGTACCATTTACCTAAATTTCTTTAGAAAATGAATAAGTTTACGTTAAGTAGCATACTCTGGGTGCATCGTCCTCACATAATATTAAATTAATTTTTGTATACCAAATTTTGTAAAATCATTATTTGAAAAGAGTAACTATGGAGTTTCTTGTCCGTTCTTCTCCATAAGAATCTACCTTTCCGAATGGACAGAAGAGTCACTTTATTAATGTTATATTATTATTTTACTGAACTGTAAACGATGACGTTCAAAAGTGCCGATTAATGGCCTAATTGAAATAAACGTTTTGACTTTGACTTTGAGTTGCGGAAACCTCCCGAGTTACATTCATACGTAACTGGGTCATTTCACATTTCCGTATACAAAAGTATATGTATATAGTCACCGACAATGACCATCATCGTCACAGGTACCTTATTGCTTCCGCAGTACTATTAGGACTTGCCCCACTTTTGGTACAAGGTGAAGATTGTTCATTTCTAATTGCTAATGAGTAATTATTCACCCTTGGAAGGTTTTACTATTTAACGTTAATTGTTTAAAATAGGTTCGTTAATGAATGATTGTACTTTTCACGGCAATTTAGTACAGTCATTGAAGGTTTGATAAAATTCTTATTGTTTTTCATTAGAAAACCAGCGTCAGACAGCATTAGTCTGTCTGATATATCGCTGATATGGACATTTTTAGGGTTCCGTAGCCAAATGGCAAAAAACGGAACCCTTATGGATTCGTCATGTCCGTCTGTCTGTCAGTCGACGGAAATACAACCTGGTGACAGACGTGTCACCAGGTTGTATTTCATGTACCGTGATAGTTAGACAGTTGAAATTTTCACAAATGATGTATTTCTATTGCCGCTATGACAACAAATACTACATACCACAGACATGATTTTTTTGCCGTTTTTATAGATAATGATACGGAACCCTTCATGCGCGAGTCCGACTCGCACTTGGCCGGTTTTTAGTGCAGCCGTGAGACACACACTTAGTTTTTGGCATAACTACCTTTTTCTTGTTATTTTTACCGTACGTGTTTCATGTACCTATGTGCTAAATAAATTTAATTCTTTCTTTGGTCTATTCTAATTAGGTACTGGAATAGCTAAAGGAGCTTGTGACTTAACACACACAAATCTCGACTCCTTGTTGCTACTGAGAAAATCCAGATTGAATACCCAGATTTTTTTTTAATTTATTTTTATTTAATATGGGTTTGCTCTTGACTCTAGTCTAGGTCATAGATGACAGAGACAAAGTCGACGATGGAGCGAGCTTACATAAAAATATAATATTGTTTATGTAAATATCCTTTGTTCCAACTCGGTAATTGAACCCAGGACCTCATGCTCATCAGTAGCACTTACGGACCACTAGACCAATGAGGCAGTCCCACTGAGTACAAGCACACGTCATACTGATTAAAATCTTCGTATGAGTAATCCTTATGGTGTTACCGCACCAATCGATCGATCGTCGATCGATGGTAGAATGGATTAGTTGACGTCTATTGATAGTTTGTCGTCTGTTGATGAGCAGGGTCCGTGGTTGCACCAACACTGTCCTCAGAACGTTAGCGTGCAGAATAAACAGTCCGTTTATTGTGTACTGGGCAAGTGTACACCTGCACAAAAATAGGAAATAGTTTTAGTTATAGTGTTTAACTTGTTTTTGTTTACTAACAAATTACTAACACCTTGTTATTTTTATTTTTGTGTGTACTACTAACAACTGTACTGAACTAACACTTTTTCTTTGTAAAAATATGGACGTTTGTCTGAAATAAAGATAAATTATTATCTATTATTATTAATAAGTCGACTTCGATCGATAGTTTCTACTACACCCGTCGATCGATGGTAGAATCAATTAGTCGACGTCGATCGATAGTTTCTACGACTTTCTTTGATCAGTCAAAGCTAACACATCTGCCATCGATCTGCATGCCATCGATCAAAATCGATCGATGGCATCGATAGGTTGTCGATCAATTATTTGTCGCCCGGTATCCATCGATCATCCAAAGCTACTACACCAATCGATTAACATCGATCGATGGCATCGATCGGTTGTCGATCAATTATTTGTCGCCCGGTATCGGTTGATCAGCCAAAGCTGCCACACCAATCGATCAACGTCGATCGAAGTCGATCGATCGATTGGTGTGGTAAAACCCTTACGGACCACTAGACCAACGAGGCGGTCCCACTGAGTACAGGCACACGTCATACTGACTGAAATTTGTATTTGAGTAATACATAAATAGATAAAGAGGTTAGTTTAACTTAAAATCCGTTTCGTCACTGCTTTCCGTAAAGTTCAATGAGTCATCAAGGTAACTTTTACTTACTATTATGAAAGTGTGAGTTTAAGCAACTAACTTTTTTTAAACTTTTAAACTTTTTTTTTAAGTGTAACATCTTTCCTCTCGCTTTCCTGTAATCTGTCGCAGTGATTTCGTGAAATGGGACGGAAGTGTGTAACAGGAAGCCGAGGAAACGCGAGCTATTTGATTTGACCAATGAGCGCACTATTCGATTAAAACAATGAGCGCGCGCAGTGTTCGAGTTTGCTGTCAGTTGGTACCTACTTTTAATGTTAATGTTGCTTTTTACCAAGGTTGGATGTTACATCCTATGCGACTATTGTAAGACTCAGCGAGTTTTTTAAATAATCGGCCGCTGCTCCCCAGGAAACAAAAAAAAAACACCATAAGCCACAAAAAAACATGTTTCATGTATGGCCCCCTTTTATTTTTAACCTTTTGCGTGTCTACCACAGATTTTTATCGTCCAATCCTGACCAAGCCCTTAAGTGTAACTGTCCGACTTAAGACATTTGGAGCATTTTTTCTTATGTCGAACTGTGTAACTTAAGACACGCAAAAGGTTAATAGATATTATTTCATTTTTATTATTTGTTATTATAGCGTTAACAGAAATACATTATCTGTAAAAATTTCAACTGTCTAACTATCACGGTTCATGAGATACTTCCTGGTGACAGACAGACGGACGGACAGCGGAGTCTTAGTAATAGGGTCCCGTTTTACCCTTTGGGTGGTTTGGCTTTCATTCTTGTTATTTACTTTTCTTATCTCGCTAAGCACTAATCATTTATTATATTTGCTGGTACTTTCTAACTAATATTAAATGTAATCCGTGGGCAGAAGCTAGTTCATAATAAAGTTATAATGGAAAGTACAATATATTTTCTCTATCAGTAGGGAGATGACCAAAGGAATTACGGTCATGCCCCATAGAAATCTCTTCAGCATACCTAACATCTAATTGACAGCAATTAATGACTGACCACAACCAACCAATTTCTCTGTGACACACACTATAAACATATCCGTCTCTTTCACTCCTTCCTCAATTTAATAAGCCCTCTCGCTTCTGCGAATTTATCTTACAGAAAAAAGACGTCACTGACCTCAATACTGGCTTGGTACGGTTTCACATAGTACTAGAGTAAAGTGAGTATTGGAATATGGAATTTATGTAGCAGACTTTAAAGTCGATTTTTGACTGACAGAAACATGGCTCTTCCTTTGTAGTGAATATAGCTATCAGTCGCAAAATGTTCAGTGGCACTGTCAGTTGACCATCGAACGCTCTTTCGATACAGTCCATTGTAAACATTTTTAAATATCGAATGTTTTATTATTTTATAAATTGGTGTTGTCGAGCTGTGTGGTTCTCTTTTTGAATTTGGATTTTGTTGCCGTTAGCTACCCTCTTTCGTAAGTTTTTTTTTTATTTTTGGTCTGCGCGGGAGTCTTTTCGCTGTCACATCTCTCTGTTTTGACAAAATTTTTTCTTTATTCATTTTTATTAGTCTAAGTATAATTATATAAAATAATATATATGTTAATAATTTGTACGTATTTTATAATGATGATAACAAAAAGGGCATACACAAAGGTGTTACTTAATACCTCTTAGATTGTTTTCAAGTACTTTTTCAACAAGTCTCAATGACTTTAAGGAAAATAACATCATTATATGTACTTTACATAACACAATAACGTGAACTGTATGTGCGCTTTCTACAGGAGTTACCCTGTTACCATTCAAAAGTCGAAATCATTTCAAACAAATCGTAATCAAATTTAGCCAGCTGTTTTTGATATCCGAAGCTAAAACAAACCAACATATTATTAATCTTAATTGATTATTATTAAGCTAAATACATAACAGTTTTGATTTAGACAATGGACAATGTGTGTCCAAGCTGGGCCATTGTGTAAACTCTTAAGTTGACTGAAATTAAATGAGTCAGTGTTTGAGATTATACTATCTGAAAATAATACTAATTAAGTCATTGCATTGTGTTAATCTAAAACGAATAGTATGGGAGTCTTTGTATCATTACGACTTTTATATCTGTGAATCCTTTGTTGAAAATCTTAATAAATAATTAAATAATATGATTGAGAAATTAACTCTGCCCGTCTGTTTGTTAGTTACGTTTTCACACCTAAACCGCTGAACCAATTTTTATGAATTGTTGTATTGATATCGCTTGGGCCTTGGAGAAGTAAAAAAAAAATTTTATCTCGGGAGTACGTTCCCTTGGGTTAATTTCTGACTTAGAAGCGGAAGCGGGAGAATTGTTTTCATTAAAATATTTATAATAATAATAAATATATTTATTTATTTTATTTTATGTTTGTAAAAGCTAGGTATCACGTAATGCTACTGGCTAATTTTTATTCCCAAAAAATAAACGGTTCCTGTGGTTATGTCACGGGAGCGAACCCGCGGGAAACAGCTAGTATATGATCTATTTAATGCTGTAATAAAGCTGACGAGTTTGTTTGTTTGTTTGAGCGCGCTAATCTCTGGAACTACCAGTCGGATTTGGAAAATTCTTTTTTCTATATGATAGTCACATTCATGAGTAAGGCTATACGGGAACAGGAAAAATCCTACTAAAACGGGAAAAAACGGGATATGCGCGTACAAGATCGCGGGCAAAGCTAAAATTTCATAAAGGTAGGTACTTAATAAGCGCATTATTAATAATTATATTATTGATTATTACACATCCTTTAATATAAGTAACTGCACAACCTTGAATAGATAACAATTTATCGCACAAATAACTTATAAATATACCAAAAACAATAAGGACACCGTGTCCTAAAGATAACGATTAAAAAAAATGGTGGTTAGTGACTTTGCCCGTATTCATCATCTGCCTAGCCTTTTCCCAATTATATTGGGGTCAGCTTCCAGTCAAACCGGACTCAGCTGAACACCAGTATTTTACGTGGAGCGGCTGCCTACCAGACCTCCACAACCCATTAACTGGGTAACACGGTTCTCCTTGGCAAGACTGATCAGATTATCTGGCTTCTGACTATACGTAACGACTGCCCAAGATTAAAGACCGCAATTAAAGACGGAAATTATCGTAATGGACCAGACCTACTTCCGGAATAATAATCCTTGTCTAAGCCTCCTGTCCTTTTTCAATATAACTGTAAACCAAATATCACGAATTCAACACATTTTGTAACCTATAATTCATTAAATTCAAATTTTCTCAAAATGTGCCTTTGTGTGCTGTACCATAATTATATACTTCCGTTATACATTTATTTGCCAAAGTCACAACGCTAAAAAAGAAGTGTAAAAAAACGTCACAAAAATCGTTTTATTAGTTCGTCTTTAAATTTATAACCTTTCAGGTACAATAAATGTTATCAATAACGATAGTGGATCGATTTCAACACAAAACATAGCTCCGCCCCGACCCTTGCTCGAGCCGCTGAGCCTGTAGTCTTAAATTCGCCCCTTAATAATAACTCTAGTTCGCTCCAGCCCGTCCCTAGCTGTCATCCACCCAGCGACGCCCTAAGCCGAGGCCCGTACCCCACAGGGGGGTGCCCTTAGCGTGTAGTCGCTTAGTTTGTAAGTTTTTTATAAGCCCTGGCTGGAGGCTTTAATATTATATTAAGGCCACCACAGGCAAGCCCGGTTAAGCAGTCGACAACCTCATAGGTTGAACTGCGAGACGCCACTCACAAAAAAAAACACAAAACATAGCAATAATAATAATAATAATATCTTGGGACAACTCCCACACGGTCATCCGATCCCAAACTAGGCAGAGCCTGTGCTATGGCAACCAGACAACTGATAAACATACTTATATATTTCTAAATACATACATATTATAGACTAATTACACCCAGACACAGAACAAATGATCATGCTCATCACTCAAAGATTTGTCCTGGGTGGGAATCGAACCCACGACCTCCGGTTTAGCAGTCAGGGTCTCTAACCACTCGACCAATAGGCCAGTCAATAAGCAATAACCAAAGCGTAAACAAAGCGAAAACGATTTGACAGCAGTCATCCCGCCGCTGGTGACATCTGGATGAACTTAGCGTTTGGATCCCCATTATCCCGAAAGTCTTCTTTAAAAACATAAAATGTAAACTTGCTAACAGTACAACTAGATAGTAGGTACAAATTGAGTATACCAACAAATCAGATATCAATAATTGCTACTCTTCTAGTAGAAAAGTGATAAAGCAGTTAAATATACATAGCTGATAACGTTATAAATGGTCACTATTCTTATGATAACGATATTGTACCTATTGACGTCAAATAGCTGCTTTAGTAACTAGTTACAGATTGAGAGTTTGACAGCCAGATATGGAAAGTACGAGGTACAAAAATAAACTGTAAAACGACATTTAATTTTTAATATTTTAGCATTATGGAATTTACTAGCTTTTGCCCGCGACTTCGTCCGAGCATATCCTATTTTTTCCTGTTCCCGTAGGAATTTCGGGAAATCCTCTCTTAGTGCTCCTCTACACTCCCCAAGGACTACATGCCAAATTTCAGCTGCGATAGGGTGTTTTTTTATCCCGGAACAATTAACGGATTCTGGTGTGGTAGGCGATAGAAACGATGCCACAGAAAATAGAGTGAACCACCATCCCTACCTTGTTGCTATTCCACCAATTCGCACTAAACGTTTCTAAACGTCTTTTATAATGCGCACAGCAAAGGAGTGGAACTCTGCCTGCGTCTGTGTTTCCGAACGCATACAAATCTAATCTCTTCAAAATTAGAGTGAACAGGCTTCATCTGGGTAAGCTCGCTCCATCGTCGACTTTGTCTGTCATCTATGACCTAGACTAGAGTCAAGAGCAAACTCAACTAAAATTATAAAAAAAAAAATTGTTACTCATAATAAATCCGCAGAAAATATAATATGGATAATATTTATCTATGAAACAGTTTATATTTGGATTATCTCTATGTATTATGTAGGTTAAAGATATGTTATCTAGCCCAATGTTTCACGAGACGTACGATATTTTTTGCGCACAAAAATCTATTACCCAACCACTCTAGATTTCACGGTTTTGAAATCAATGAAAATGTAACCTGACCCCTCATTGTAAGAAAAGCCAATACAAACTGAGGCCCGCTTATAATGGAAATGTTGATAAAATGTCGTCGTGTGTACACTTGATAAACTAAAGTAAATGATATCACGTCTGTAGTCCTCAAAGTAGGTCATTTCATCAGTTATGTCTAATTTCCCTTTTGTCCGCGACTTCGTACGCGCAAATCGCGTTTTTCTCGTTCCCTTAGGAATTTCGGGAGATCCTCTCCCGCTCCCCGACACTCCTCAAGGAACCTACATGCTAAATTTCAGCTTTCTATGACCAGTAATGGTGGCTGTGTGTTGTCTGCCAGTCACTCAGTCGGTCAGAACCGGAAGAATTTTATACATAAGAATTTTAAATATTAATCTTTGAGCTTATTTCCCTCGACTGGTAACAATTCTAGGTAGGCCATTGACAAGAAATCTCTGATAGTAATACAGAACTATACTTGACCGAACGTTAGAGAGCTAGTCTCCTTTAAATCAACGTTAACGTTTGGCAAAAACTGAAAATATGTGGAATTGACACAGATAATTATACGCTCTACCGATTGACAGTAAGTTGAGCTCCCTAAAGTTCTAAGATGAGCTACACGATAACTGACAAATGCTTGCACTGTTTGGACAGCCGGTCTATTCTGATAATATCTCACCGTGTAAACGTAGGTGGAGTGAGCGTAAAGGGTACCATATTTAGTGTAAGCATACAGATGTACCTGAGAGACTTGCTAGTGCAATTTAAATCGAATTTATATGTTAAACTAATTATTGTTTGTATCACAAAACATTAGTTTACATGCATAACGAATGAAAATTTCTCAAATATTTGTATGCCAGTAAATGGCAAAATATGTTAGATCATAATACTAAAAATAAGACCTTAAATGTACCATGTTTTAAATGCAAATAAAATATTCTTATTCTTATTCTTATAAGGGAACTGTCACTCCATCTTGTTTTGTGTGGATTGACAGCTCACTTAGTGTCTTTACTTAAGTTTACACCGTGAGATGTTTACAGAATCGTACTGCAGGTCCACTCAAATCTGTTTTGAAAGTGCCACACAGTTTTGACAGGAACACCAGTGAATCATTATGAGAACCGTGTAGGTTAACTTCTGAGGTTGTCTTTTCGCTTCTTTGCTTCAGTAACGTGATAAGTCCAAAGATTCATATGTTTTTTTTTTATTAAAAAAAAAAAATCGGTCACGGCGGTTTTGCTTCAATAACGTGATTAGTCCGGCAATTAATATTTTTTGACGGTTTTCGAAAAAAAATAATCGGTCACGGCGGTTTCAATTATCAAATAAAAAAAAATAACCGTCGCGTTATCACGTTATTGAAGTAAATAGGCGTTTTGAGGGAAATGGCAAAAAAAAAAAATTAAAAAACTTTATACCAACTTATAAGCTATGTTAGAAAGATGAATTTGGATTTTTGGCAATCGTTTCAGCTAAAGCTAATAGACTAAGATCCCGGAGCTGCCAGACTTTCCTTATTTTCTCACTAACTAAATGTTTGTCAATATGTCAAAGTCAATTCATTTATTTCAACTAGACCATTAAAAGGCATTTTTGAACGTCAAATTTACAGTTTAAAATTTAAATATAAGTGACTCTAGTTGTCCATTCGCAAAAGGTAGATTCTTATGGAGAAGAGCGGACAAGAAACTCCATAGTTACTCTTTTCAAATATAAGTTTTACAATATTTTGTATACATAGGTACATTGATCAATTGATTAAATTATGTGAACACAATGTACCCAACATTACACTAATATACAGCACACACTTATATACTAATAGGTAGGTACAACAAAGCAATACCAGCAGAGATAAAATTAAGTTTGCTAGCAAGGCACATGGTACTCTAGTAACACTACTCTATCGCACATATTTTGTTAGTGACAAAATAAGAGAGGTCTGGCATCTTTGGGCTTTCAGTCCATAAAGAGGCGATTTGGCAAACATTGACACGTCAGCCCTAAAAAACAAAACACAAGCAATTTATCTTTCATTAAGTAAACGACACGGGTGTTCTAAAACTGACGCAATAGTGATAGACCGATAGAAGTTATCTAACGATTAATATCTGACCGTGATTCATGAACCAAATGCGTGCAAAAACGGACTGGGCTGTCCGAATACCTTTCGCTACGTCACAAGGCAGCCATACTTTCTCTTTGACATAGCTTAGGGGCCATTGCTAACGGGTATCGCAGATTGTGTCCTGGTGTTGAAATATTTTAAGTGTAAATTTTACGTAGATTTGCAAACACAAAACAGGTTTTATTTAGGTATTCTAAAGTAAACCTAGTTTTTTTTCTGTTTTTGGCACACATCATCGAAAATTGGTTCATATCAGCACAAAAAAAATATGTTAAGTGTTTTTTTTTTTACTCTGTGTATAAAGTTGCCAATCAGAATCGATTCATTAATAAGAAAAAGTTCGTATGACCGGAACAAAGTATTCCAGGAATTAAAAAAATCGGGATAAATTAAAAGTGGAGTTTCTTGCGTTCGGATTTTTGGCAATTTTGGAGTTGTTATTATATTCTAAGAAACAGTATACGACAAAGCGTTGGACTGTCATGAAACAAAATTGCTCTTGAAAAAACCTTAAAATGTAAAAAAGGTTTCTTGAACTTTTAATCTCCGATTAGTGGTTGTCAAAATATAAATATGTAAAAGGTTGTTTTTACATAAGTCGACCAATCGCAGATATAATATGATCTGGAGCTCGATTAGGCTCCATGATTGTAGCGATATCTTATCTTATAGATAAATGTCAATTTGGAAAAACAGTGCCCAATGCCCGCATAATATGACGCGTCTTTGAATATTTTAAAAAGAAAATATTTATTAATTTTATAATTTATGTAGGTTATTATTATGAGTACAAAGGAACTGCTTATTTCTAACGAAATTTCTAAAATGTGATTTGATAGGGCTTATTATTTTTAAATCTACTTGCTTTTTTTCCCGGATTCGCTCTCTTTACTTATTCCACATGAAACCTGTCTTTCCCGGGATTAAAAGTATCGAGATCACTCACACTCAGTGGTAGTGTTGCTTTCTTTATGTGAAATTATAAGATCCTTCTAGAGTTATTCTTCTTTATTTCCTTGTAGAGTTGTGTGAAAGATGCTGTACAAAGGCGGATTAAATGGCTTAGGTATTTTCCCTTGACTTCCTACACGCACATCCCGTTTTTTCCCGTTCCCGTAGGAATTTCCCATTCTCGTATAGCCGATAGCATTCCTCATGAATGTGGCTATCATATACAAAAAGAATTTTCCAAATCCGACTGACAGTTTCAGAGAACAGCCTCTTCAGCTTAATTATATTAGTATATAGATAGATTCCGAGACTTTCTTCTAGTGTACCAATTTTCATCCAAATCAGTTAAGACGTGAAGATGTAACAAACGGACAGACAACATTTATAATATTACGGATTATTTTTGCTGATTATACATGGTGGAGACGACAATACGACAATAAATCAGTACACTGGCAATACTAGTTCATACGAATATGTTGTCTTTTATCACAGATTTGATGTCACTAACTGCAACAGACTGCTTGGAATATTCCGTCAGAATAGTAGTCACTATCCTTGACTAGTTGACGTTTTTTTTCGGTGACAGGATTAATAATAGTTTCAAAATATTCCTATGAACCAGTATTGCCAGTGTTTTCATTTATTGTCGTATCGGCTTCACATTGTATATTGATACCTCCTTAAAAAGTCAACACGTTGAAAATGTCTATTTGTAAAATTGATAAACAAACTTCAATATAAACACAATGATGACACTGACCATAATAGTCATACACAATAGAATAATTATGTCATGTAAAACGTATTGATCCCACTTGACACAGTTATTGATAAATCTAGTCAAAGGTTAATATATAAAATTATATTCCAACTGGCTATCGTTTTATTGCATAAGAAAAAAGGACATTACTACACAAACGAAGTAATCGATTTCCGACATTAATTATATTACACAAGGTCGGAAATCGATTAGGTACATCGTTTAGTGAAGAATCGTCCTTTTTTTTCAAATTTCTTTAATAGATTTTCAACTTTATTGCTAAAGCTTTAGGTTCAAGGTTGATTGGGAAAATTTGACAGTTTTGGGTAGCTTGATGTGCTAGCGTCTATACTCAATGAATTATTAATAATATAATATATCTACCTACAAGCTTTTATGTAACTTTAAATGTTACAATCATATGTTGATTTTAAAGTAGGTATCAATACATATTCTGAGGAGCTCGTGGCTGAATAATAACAGCCACACGGGTCAATCTTCAAGGTTAAGCAACGCTTGCCAAGGTCGGTCTGTGGATGGGTGACCATCTTTACAAATTGAGACTTCTACGGCTGTCATTGTGTTTGGCAGTCGTCGTGGATTGTCAGAAGCCAGAAAATCTGACACCAGTCTTACCAAGAAGTATCGGTCGCTCCACGTTAAATACTGGTATTCAGCTGAATCCGGTTTGACTGGACGCTGACCCCAATATAGTTGGGAAAAGGGCTAGGTTTATCGATACCTGAAATATTAACTAACGTAAAGGACATTTTGGCACTTTGTGCCCCCACTACTATAATGAAATATAACTAAATTTGTTAGTTCAATTAGGTAAAATCTTACAAACTGTATTAGAACCACTACCTTAACATCCACAAATTTATTTAACGCCTTCAACTCGAGTTTTTTTTCGTTGAGTTGGTGGTGCAAGTTTCCTTTAAAATAATTTAAATTTAAGGTGTTAATAATTGCCAAAACTCACCTGAACAACACATCTCAAGTACCAAGTTATAACTTGTAATTGAATGTTCAAGAGAACAAAGCAATTTGAACTTGGCACAGAACCAAGAAAATACTAAACAAATCCTTCATCATCACCATCATCACCATCCGTCGGGCTTTTATCACCGCCGGAGTGCCAGCTGTTTTAGAACCTAATGGCTTGGCACGTGACGATGGGAAGAGACCAGATGGGATGACCATAATGCCTTGGAAGGTGGGTAGGCCTTTGCTGTGGGATTGAGACCCTTCCGCCATCCCATCTTCTTAGCACGGTGGACTGCGCTGGGGCGGCTGCTGCAGGTGCAGAAAATCTCAAACGGCGCAAATGTAACAACCTTATTGGGAGCTATATATTTGAGCCGTTTGGGGTTGAAACATTAGGTCCATGGGGTCCGAGTGCTCACCGAGTCTTTCGGGACATCAGCAAACAACTCGTCGACTGTTCACGTGACCAGAGGGCTGGACTTTTCTTCGGCCGAAGGATCAGCATTGCCATTCAACGCGGCAATGCTGCCAGGGTTCTGGGAACTTTTGCCATTGACAGCGTTGTGGATGTGGTTTTTATACGCGTTTGTACATAACTTCGCGATTATTATTCTAGTTGTATTTAGTTGTTACTTATAAATAATCTAAAATTGTTAAATATTTAAACAAATCCATGATATGAAGAAGAATAAAGAAACCCGCGATTTTGATAAACATCCATATCGATTGTCATGTTATAAACTTACTTGGAAATTTTAATATTATTGTTTCAATGTACAATCATTAAAATACAATGCATTCTGTTGCACAAATCAAGCTGTAGTAACCAGAATAAGCTGATCTCGTATTGTTTAGTCTTACTATACAATGCAAGGTCAGCTTGTATTGGAAATCAGTCTGCTGAAGACATATCAAGATGTATAAACCAGTTTAAGCTCACCTTGCATTGTATAGGCTCTCCGTACAATGCTCGGACAGCTTATATTGGTACATGTAGGTGCCTTAATATGTCGCCGTGTGTACTAGA
Source organism: Mamestra brassicae (assembly GCA_905163435.1). Classification (NCBI taxonomy): domain Eukaryota; kingdom Metazoa; phylum Arthropoda; class Insecta; order Lepidoptera; family Noctuidae; genus Mamestra; species Mamestra brassicae. The sequence goes on along the minus strand of LR991008.1, from coordinate 1,955,115 downwards.
AATATTTGCATTGTCAACAAATTTAGTCCAAACACGTTCATTTTATTACCAATTGTAATACTACTAAGAATCTCGCATTCTTGGACGCCTGAATAATTTAGGCACGTATGGGGAATACGGAAAACTGCTGTCTTAGCGATAGAAATAATCTTTTGTTAAGGTATTAAAGTAAAAGTGCTGACAAACACGACATGACAATGAGCAACGATGCGGCCAAACGTTATCGTAAAAAATGCTCTTGGCATAGTGACATTTGTAAAGCAATTTCTGTAGTAAAACATGGTAGACGGGTTGTCGCGTCGCGCCAGTCTGTTGGAGCCTTAATGACAGCCGTTCATGCGCGAGCCGTGATCTAAGTTTCTAATAGACAGGGTTGCGGAATTTGTTCGAAAGAGTCACCGCGGCCCTGGAACGCAAAGGGCTTTAGAAGGAACACGGATGGGTTTTAGTCAGTAAGAGTCTGAAACGCCCTTCCGCTCCACCCAGAGCGGAAGAAGTCATTTGATGATTTCACACACTTAAAAAAAAAAATAGTTTCTAATAGACATGAAGCTGTAAGGAACGGGGTTGAAATCATTAAGCGGCTTGTTCATTATTGATTGGCTCGCGTTCGACAATAGTCTCACCTGAAGGAAAGCGATAATGTGGTCAATAATGGAAAGCAAATATTAGTAAATTACCCTATTCGTCATCATCATCCCAACTTCGCTCATTGCTGGCCTCTCTTATCGTGTGCCAATCTCCACGTTCCTGTGCCAGCCTCATCCAGGGCAACAATGTCGTCCGCCCATCTCTCCGCCGGATGACCCACACTTCTTTCTCCAGTTCCCGGACCCTATAACTCTAGGTTGATCAAATCAACAGTTGTTTGCGCCTTTCCCTTTCTCAGTTAAAACAATAGAAAGTGGTGAAAGACGGGCGTTTCGTGGCACTGTCTTTTGGACGTCCAAATAATGCTATTTTTAAGCTTAATCTGACTAGTTAGTCAGATTAAGCTTAAAAATAGCATTATAGTTCAATATCCAGTTGGATATTGAACTACCGATCAAAATCTTAGATTGCGAATCTATGACGTCAACCACTAAAATCGATTCAGCGTTGCCTAGCAACAAGATTACTTTTATCAATCTACCAAATATTTTATATTTGGATTCGATCAATATCGATTGTCAATTAGTGTTTAGATGTGTGTGTAGTAGTGATTAGTTATTTATTTTTTAGATATCGCAGCATTCGCAGCATAAGCTGAGGTAGGGACCATTTTGGCCTCGCACAGATAATTATTTTATTATACTGTTTAGTTTAATTTTATTATACTGGTTTGTTAGTCTTGTGCGAGTCCCAAATAAACATTTTTCTTTCTTTCTTTCTTTCTTTCTTTCTTTCTTTCTTTCTTTCTTTCTTTCTTTCTTTCTTTCTTTCTTTTAGTGAACGGATATCGATTTAAATCTAGTCGTTCAATCAGAGTGGCAATATCTTCATCGGCACCATTTTCCTGTTAGTAATTTAACTTTTTAACCTCATTCTCCAGCCTTTTCCCAGCCGATATATTTGGGGTCGGAGAAGTCTGTTTTCTTCTTCTTCTGCCAATCCGTCATTTATTTGGTTTTGAAACCTCCGACGTGACGTTTTCCTCATTGCTCACATCACGACAATCGCTTTCCACAACAAGACCAACAACAACAAGAGGTAACTTTTATAATCTCATTTATTATTTCATCAATTCGTGTAACACCACAATCTCTCATAGCATTCTCATGTCAGCTGCAAGCAATTGCCTTTCATTCACAATTTTTGTGGCTTGTCTTCGAAACTTATAAACTAAATTCTAATCTAATCTAAGATGCCTATATTGTCCCACTTTAGGACTCCATCTACCATTTCCAGACATATCTGTGTTCTGCTTATTCGGGCCAGTCCTTTCGATAAGAGTCGAGCTCGTCCCGCCATCTTCGCCTTAACCCTTGGCTACACACTAAATTTTATTTGCACCAATTCTTGTTTGTACAAGCAAATAATAATAATAATAATTTATTCAAATAAAAACGTCTACAAAAATGTACATTTAGTCAGCAGTAATAATATTTTCCATACAATAATAGTGTCTAAAAATAAACTAAACTAAGATATTTTTATTAAACATGCAATTAACGGTGGTTCGGAATTGCAATGTGTAACAGCGATCCGCCCGATCTAGGCTTCTTTAAACCTGTGTTTCAGGCCATCACTCTACGATCCAATTACATTGGGACAATACAATTTAAAGTTAAACTATGAATACAGAAATAAAAAATAAATTATCTATTCTTAGCAACTACGAGAAAAAGCTTAATGGTACATTAATAGCTAAAACTAAGCCTTTGTAATTATACAAAAGTAAACACTTACGAGGGGATTAAATATCATCATGCCAATATTTCTAGAAGTTGTTCCGTGTCCATGTAATTGAGTAACATTAAATATTCCGACAACATCTTGCTACATTTTGTAAACCTAACAATTGCCGCACTGTAAGCACATTACATGCTATATAGAGCTCGTGCGTAGGAAATCTAAAAGGGCGAAAGGTAGCACCTAACCTTTAGAATTGCTCTTTGAGAGCGCTCTAGCGGGAGTAAAATTGTTTTTGCTGCACCACCCCAAGACGTTACGCAATATGTAATAATGGATTGACCCAAAGCTAAATAGACCTGTTTAATTAATTTATAGTCGGCTATGTTCCGTAAATTCTTAAAAACATATATTAATTTGCGCACTCTTGTACACAGTAATTCGATATGTTTACGGAAATTTAGATTTGAGTCAATGGTGACACCTAGATATTTTAAATGGTCGGCTTTAGTTAAAGTGGGGCAGGAACATACAGTGTCAGCATACGTGCAACAATTATGTGCGTGAATGTTTAGATTAGAAAGCGGTATGTTAGTATTTCTCATTGTTAATAAAATGTAATTTGTTTTATCTGCATTTAATGTTAGGAGATTATTACGAAGCCAATTAGAAACTATGTTGAAACAATGTCATCATCTGCCTAGCCTTTTCCCAATTATATTGGGGTCGGCTTCCAGTCAAACCGGATTCAGCTGAATACCAGTATTTTACGTTGAGCGGCTCCCTACCAGACCTCCACAACCCATTAACTGGGTAACACGGTACTCCTTGGCAAGACTGGTGTCAGATTTTCTGGCTTCTGACTATCCGTAACGACTGCCAAAGATCTACAAATGACAGCCGGGACCAACGGCTTAACGTGCTTTCCGAGGCACGGAGGTGTCTCGGTATGTTAAGATGGTCACCCATGCACAGACCAACCTTGGCAAGCGTTGCTTAACCTTAAAGATCGACCCATGCGGCTGTTATTATTTAGCCACGAGCTCCTCCATGTTAAAACAATGTAAAAAATATTAAAAATATGTGCGTTAAGATGGCAAAACGATATACGCAGCAGCTTGCACAAAACGCTAGTTTCTACAAAATTGATTGGCACAATTAAGTATGTACGTGAAGACGGTACAATATAAATGCGCTAACTTTTTACGCATGTAAGTCGCTATCGTGTGGACTCCATTATACAGTGTTTGTGCCAATTTTTGCACAAACCTTTTGCGCATCCAAGCTTGAGCGTGTAGCCAAACTCTTACTTTGACGCGTCGTTGTCTGCCGTGACCTAAATTAGGACACGCAAAGACTCATCACTAAATATCCTTTCCAGTACATTCAACCCTTATTTTGAACTCACCGAATCTCTGTACTTAGTTATTCTTGGAACTGAAACAAAGAGACAAGAGAGGGAACTGTATGAGTAATTGTCGGACAATAATTTTGGTTGTTATGGCGAAGGTGTAATGATGTTTCATATTGGTATTTTTAATTATTTGATAAAGTCGTCAGAGATTTTTATCTAGCTGAAGGAAAAGATGTGTTGGAACGATATTTTAATTTTTATCATTTATTTGTTAAGCAATATGTTTTTGCACAATATTGTGTAGTCGGTTCAGTTCAATAACATTCGTTACACGGCCAATTTGAATCTCGAGATTTGATCACAGTTTCTGATCGACATGGGGTTTTTCAATGTAGATAATGTAATGGATGCCAAATCTATTAACAATGATAAACAAATACAAGTTTTCCTTATGGAAGGAGGAAAATTTCTTAACTATATAGTATTACTTTTTTTTTTTTTTTAAAGATGCGAAATCATCAAATGACTTCTTCCGCTCTGGGTGGAGCGGAAGGGCGTGTCAGACTCTTACCGACTAAAACCCATCCGTGTTCCTTCTAAAGCCCTTTGCGTTCCAGGGCCGCGGTGACTCTTTCGAACAAATTCCGCAACCCTGGCAGGCTCTAGCCCTAGCGGGCCCCGTCTTCTATGCTGACATCTTTTTGAGGACTATAGTATTACTAGTTCTTAAATTATGTAACTAAAAACAAATATTAAAATTGACATTTAATTGAAGGAACTGCTGTGCTGACGTGACTCATAATTTTCAAGTTTTTTTTTTTTTGAGATGAACATTGATTTTGAAGAAGTCGACTTTGTTACCTTTGAAATGAGCCACTTACATGCCATCATGAAATCATTACTTACGTATATTTAGAGTAATATACAAAGCTCCTTGTACTCGTATGTGATTTCATCAAATACCGTTCTTTCTTAGAATAAGTCATTGTTCTTAACTTGTCATAGAACTTGAAACCAGAAAAACCAGTTCTTATCTCGACAGCAATTCATAAATTCTTCCCTTGCACTTTTCAACGAATCAGCCGGCATTCTTTGTAGAGTAGGGCCATTTCCGAACTTGTAAATTGAAGATCGGGACGTTTTGGTATCAAATTTGTTTCTTAGAATATAAACAAAGTGCTTCTTTTGTTTCGCCTTGCATAGTGAATCATGGTGCAGGTAGAAAGTGGAGTTAACCGGTTGAGTCAACGTCACTGGAACTTTTAAAAGATTAGGTGGCAGTGTGGTATGACGAATTAGTAGCTTGGTTTTAAAAGAGGTTAGATAAAGAAATTAATGGTGGAACGTTTCGTGGGTCTGACCTACCTGTGTAGTTTCATTGTACGTAGGAGTGGAATTGCCTGCCGGTGTAGTGTGTGTCCCTTGATAGCTACAACCTGGGGTCTTCAAGCCAAGAGTGAACAGGTTACTTCTAGGTAAGCGTACTCCATCGTCGACCACATCTTCGCATTCCATCAGGTGTGATTGTTTGTGACCATGAGGCCTGGATTCTCTTCCCGGGTCAGGAAAAGTGTGTCATTAGGTTCTTATATTTGGGAGTTTATCAGTAGTAGCCCGGGGTTAGAATAATTAACACTTATAACAACAATAATAATTCCATATTCTGCAATATACCTACACCAACCGGGGATTGTCCTTGGGTATACTTTAATAGTGCATGCAGGGATAATCGTCGGTTAGTGCCAACAAATGGGATGGCCATTTGTGTCCCAAATGTCTAACGGGGCCTCTGCGAGTTGGCTTCGGCCCCTCGTATAACCAAAGAACCTCAGGGTCCCGACAGTTTCGAGATTCTCAAACACATACAAACAATAATAATAATAAATTAATGAAAAAAAAAAATATTAATTATTAATTTATTATTAAAATATATATATATATATAATACATAAATATATATAATAAATAAATTAATTATTATTTAGTACTTAATTTATTTTAACTTTATGTACAGTAGTGGCACATAGAGGGTTCCGTACCATAAAACCGAAAAAAACACGTTTCTTGTATAAGAGCCCCCTTAGTTTTTTATTTGATTAAATTTTGATTTGTTGTTATAGTGGCAACAGAAATATATCATCTGTGAAAATTTCAACTTTCTAGCTGTCACGGTTCATGAGATACAGCCTGGTGACAGACAGACAGACGGACAGTGGAGTCGTAGTAATAGGGTCCCGTTTTTAGCCTAAAAAGCTTAAATTTCCATACTTTTTAACAGATGATGACCGACATATGAATGCATACGTTTCTTAAAAATTTGTAAGATTAGCACTCAGGTCTTCTCATCTATACAAAAATAAAAAAAAACCCAAGAAACAGGTCATCATTAATTAATAATTTAATTTACCCAATTACGCATAAGTACCAACATACTCACAGTACCTACTCTATCCATCAAACTCAAATCAATTTGCCAAAATAACTGCGCAAAACTTAAAACCACAAATATAAAGTGGGTCAGCACTGTTTAAGGTCACTGTCCACCCACGCAGGTACCATCAGTATCTACTTATCAACGTCACTACGATAGTATGAGACACCTACATCGCCTTTAACGGTACTAGATTGTACTAAAAGGAACCTTACTGTAATTGAAACGGTACTTTTAAATATCCTTTTCGCAATAGGACACTGTTGAATTGTTTCAAAGTCAAACATAATATGATAAGTATTTAGCATACAAAGACAATAGTTAATTTTCTCGAATAACGTTAACCTATTAGATTTAAAAAAAAACCCTTAAATTCCACGGCACAGTTTGTTTATTTTTTAAGTTTTCTAATTTGTCGAAAAGTGACCCTGTATTCAAAATGTATACAACTTGTAACAGAATAAACGCAATACCTCTTAAGGGGTCATTATTGAAATCGAGAAAACAAAAATCGTAATTCTCATACATTTCTGCGCGCATAACTCGACAAAATGCAGCTGGTTTTTTTTCTCGATTTAGGGGTTGTTCCCATAGTAAAAGTTATTCATAATGATCAGTACAATGACCCCTTAAGTGATATTGCGTTTATTCTGTTACACGTTGTATTTATCTACGTTACACGTCCCAGAAGTTCATTTATGTATGAAATTTAGATTCGGAGCAAATTGTTTGTGACAGACGGACAGACAGAAAACCACACGAGTGATCCTATAGGGACATTCGGAACCCTAAAAAATATAATTCTAGGTAAAAAAAGACTTGCGGAATTTGTTCGAAAGAGTTACCGCGGCCCTGGAACGCAAAAGGGCTTTAGAAGGAACACGGATGGGTTTTAGTCAGTAAGAGTCTGACACGCCCTTCCGCTCCACCCAGAGCGGAAGAAGTCATTTGATGATTTCCCATACTTTGTGACAAAAGACGGAGTTGACTGCACCCTCAAAAACCACTTCCGTAATTTTATCAGTAATCGACCGAAATAATCAGTCCATTATCGTTCAAAAACAATGTCTGGGTTGTAACCTTGAACCAATAACAATAACTTAAAAGTAAATTATAGTTAATTGGTTATTAATGATTTAACCTTCGTTTTCACTCGTTAATTTGTCCGATGTCGCTATTTTTAGTCTTGATTTGTTAGAATTCGTTAAATAGGGATTTTTTGCTAATTGTTTTGTGTGTGTTTGTATTTAAGTATAACGGGTATGACAAAGTGACAAAACAAAAACATGATAATGTCACTAATTTATGTTAATAATACTTAAGATAGTTGTACCTTTACGAATGGACAGTAGAGTCACTTTATTAATGTAATATTATTATTTTACTGAACTGTAAATGATAACGTTCAAAAGTGCCGTTTAATAGCCTAATTGAAATAAACGTTTTGACTTTTTGACTTTCCTCGAACTTTTTGAGAAATAATAGTGTACACTGTACGGTGTCGGACGTAAAAGAATAGCACCATCCCATCACTTCCCGTAGGAGGCGACTAAGGGACTCACCAGAGTATGGGGAGCAGCGTTCTCTGTGCATTGCAACAGCTACACTGCGATCGCCAACCCGCCTGGCACGCCTTCGGCTGATATGATGATGATGAATTCAATAAATAATCTCTCTTGTTAAATGATTTCGCAATATTTTTTGTGTAAGACACACACACACAACTGAGCATTAATAAAATGTTGGGAGTAAAATTTGTAGAATTGGCTCTAACGTTAACCCAGTAACTATTCCTGGGTATGGTTAAGTGCTATTGAGTTTTTCCATCTGCATTTTTTTTTTCAGATTAGTTTATCTAAAGATCTGTGCTCGACCGATGCAACTATAGTCAAACCTCTGCCTAACCTTTTCTAGAATAGGTATAGGCGTGATGTTATGCTTTACTAACTGACAGTATCTGGATAGAAAGAAAGAAAGAAAAAGAGTTTATTCGCGCCAAGCATGACGCATACCAAAAAAAAAATAAACAATATTACAAAAGTTATGCAAGTTGGGAAGATATGCGTCACATTCGCGCAAAACGACCATCGCTCAGCATAATGCTGGGACTCGTGTGCGAGACAGAGCCACAGCGCTGGTTTTCAACGACAACCGGCGTTGACAGAATGACGTCCATTGGGCATAAGAAGTCATTAAAACGAAATAAATAAATATGTTTATAATATGTTGGATGTTTTAATGTCACTTCAAATACAGGAAAACGAAGTAAAATTCTCTATTTTTAGTTATTTTTTTTTTTAAGTTGCACCTGCCATGTTGTCTCTGCACCACCCTAAGGTCGACTGGTAGAAAATGCCTAAGGCATTAAGTCCGCCTTTGTACAGTGATTTTACTTGTGCATAAAGTTTTAATAAATCAATAAATAAAACAAAAAAAGATCAAGTAGGTATTATTCTTAGAATGCGACGCCTGCCTTCAGTAGAATTTGTAGTATTTCCTCAGTTATGCCATGAATCATCGAGGTCACGAGGTTGATGACTTTAAATATGTTCGGAAGCCAACATGTTGGCATTGTAGGTAGACTAGTATTGGCGCCACTATTTGCTTAGAATTATTACGTCATAAGTATTTTAACGTTGACTGTGTCGGTGTTCTAGTCTATACTAATATTACAAAGAGGAAAGATTTGTATTTTTGTATGTAACGAATAAACTTAAAAACTGCTGGACCGATTTATTACGATAGAATTATTACGTCATAAGTATTTTAACGTTGACTGTGTCGGTGTTCTAGTCTATACTAATATTACAAAGAGGAAAGATTTGTATTTTTGTATGTAACGAATAAACTTAAAAACTGCTGGACCGATTTGAAAAATTCTTTCAGCAATTGATAGCTACATTATCAGCGAGTAATATAGGCTATATTTTATCCCCGTACTCTCACGGGAACGGGAACTACGCGTGTGAAACCGCGTCCGCTAGTGGTATAATATACCAAGCGTGACTGGTGAGATTCTTATGCTGGGACTTCACTTGTCGTATTTGTTCAAATAGTCGCGTCAATTGTGCAAGACAAAATTAACGTTATTTCGAATCGCATGAAGTACATTTGGTGTTAAAAAAGTGACGCAAATATGTGTGTAATGCTGGCACTTCGCGTTCTTCTCCATAGAGATGTACGCTTTGTAACGTGCACATAGCTTCATGTTTTTGACTGACCGACAAAATGTAAAATAAATAGTTTGTGTGGGAGATAAATACCTTAATCTTTAATCAATAAGGATGCAGTGTTCTACTCTCTGGTCGCAAGGGTGTTATTGCTTTTTTCTATCTGAGTTTTTCAGTAGTAGACAGACGTAGATATTTGTTCCGGGTGTGGTTGTTTATTTTTTTTTAAATTTAAGTATTGCCCCGCATTTGCAATTTCTCCCGTATCGTGGGTGTGTTCACAAACATATAAACTCACAAACACAAACAACCGCTTGTGTATGTGAGTTTAGACTCGGAACAACTATCTGTAGGCCATACAAATATTTGTTCCGTGCGGGATTCGAACCCGCGACACGCAGCGCAGCAGCCAATCGCTCAACCGCTGCACCAACCGTGTTGTCGAATATACGATTGTTTGTGTTTGTTTGTAAACGCACTTATCATAAGTTCAATTATGCCTTTAAGGAGTATAGGTATGATGTTACGTAATACATGTGTATTTAACTCTTTAACTGGTTCGTTTACATTTTTAATACCATCATCATCCGCAGCCCGCCGTCGTCCATTACTGGGCTCAGGAATCTCTTTTCTTGTGCCCATCCTCACGCTCCTGCACCATCCAGGGTCTACCCGCGATGGCAAAAATATCAGCTGCCCATCTCTCAAGCTATAAAATAGCAATCCAATCCAATTATTCGCACCAAATAAAAGCAATTCTATTCCAAAAAAACTTCAAGGCCTGACACTGTCAATCTCCGAGCCCAATTAAAAAACAGCGACTAAAGAAAAGTACGAAATAAAAAATACGGATTTATAACCGTGTCTTAACTTTAACTAACACGAATTTGTCTAAATCCACATTTATTTCTCTCCCCTCATTAGTTAGGCGGAAAAAATAATTTAATTCGCCAATAGGCCCTCCCCCACACACAGACAATCACTAATTACCACCCGAGTAAGCCATACAAATCGCCAAAAATGTTTACTAATTTATAAAAAAGGCGAAAAAAAAATTTTTTTTTTCACTCTGCAAATGAACTTATTTAGCTCAAGAGGGATTTAATAAAGATTTTTCACGGGATCTCTCGGCTTCGACGAAGTTTTTAGGGTTCCGTTGGGTGTGCGTTTGAACGCTTAGAGATGTTTTGGAGGAAATAAAACGTAAAAATATATTGATAAGACTCTAATATTCTAACTACTTCAAATAAATTGAACTGTTGATCTTACGTAAATCGTATTTTGAGTACCTATGTAATAAAATGCTTATAAAAATGTTTTTTATAAGCCCGCAAATTAATACATACCTAATTACTTTGTAAGATTCGACCTTTCTGAACTGAACCATCTTAATTTCAGCAGTTGAATAGTTACCATGCTAAAAACGTATTTTCTTTTTTTTTTATTAAATATTATTGTACCTACTAAATAAATGGATACGAAACTTTAACGCTACATTCGATTCTTACTATCGTAGGGAGAAGGTTTAATTTTATATCACAAAACGAAATACATATAACTAGGTTAAGTACAATGCATGACTCAGTGAAATCTGATTTAAAAGACATTTGTTAACTTATTATCAAGAATTCTAGCGGTGAGATTAATTCAGATCTCAGAACTTAATCAGTACGGAACCACTGTCCAATCAGCGACTCCATCAACTTTTTTTCCGGCGACGTTTTTCACCGGTAACTAATCTCAACGATATTTCTCGTGTCGCAGATTGAATTAGTGCACGACAAACGCACCTCATTTCGATGCGAAAATACGTTAAAATTATTTATTTACCCTCCTATTTGGCTAAATGAAAATTCGTTTATACTGATTTTGAGAAAAAAAAACATGTCTATTTTAAATAAGATTGTAGATAGTGTGCTCTTGGGGTACATTTTAGGAAGATATCCTTTATTGTAAACCTAAAATAGTCGCTTCGTTTTGTAGTGGATTCGGTTTTTGTCAAAATCGATATGTTATGGATCATAAAATCTGCAATTGCTGCGGTGAATGGATGATTTGGTAAAAATCAACTATTAGGTTTTTTTCTTTCTTGACGTGGTTATTATCATATTTTAAAATCGAACGGCTTTTGTTAATTAAAAAAAAAAACGTAGCGTCTCGGGACGCCCGACAGAAGTTATTACTTAAACTAATCTAAGTTGAACTATTTAATATGGGAAGCGTCTGTCCGAAATACAACTAGCGCTGTAGGTTAGAGTGAGAGAGGAAGAGCCTGCCTACCGCTGCCGTATGCGTGAGAGAGAGGGAAGCCAGACAGACTGGCGCTGTAACGCGTTACGTTACGAACCGGTTTACCCTCCCATAAGAAGTTATCACTTCAAAAACCAATCATTGATGTATTGAGAGTGGCAATTCTCGTGTTTAGAAGCATTCATATTCGCAACGCAGTCGTAACATGTAAAAAACACCTGTAATTTCCTTATATTTAGAAATGTTTTTGACATCGATTGTCGCCAAGATGATATTGCGACTTGAATCTGAATGTTTTTTAAGTACGATACTGTACCTTCTGGTCGTTTCAGGACAAGACTAGAAAAACCGGCCAAGTGCGAGTCGGACTCACACACGAAGAGTTCCGTACTATAAACTGAAAAAAAAAACACGTTTCTTGTATGTTTCTTTAATTTAATTTAATTTTTATTATAGCGGCAATACAAATACATACTCTGTGAAAATTTCAACTGTCTACCTATAACGGTTCTTGAGATACAGCCTGCTAATAGACAGAGGGACAGCGGAGGCTTAGTAGTAGGGTTCCGTTGGTTAACCTTCGGGTACAGAACCCTAAAAACGTTTATAACAGTTTCCCAATCCATTTCACTTTCAATTTAAATTACGAAAATACAAACAGTAAAACTAAACAAAACAAAATCTTGGACATTTTTAAGTCGCAGCATTGAGAACAAAACATTAAAGAGACAAGTAAGAAAGGGGTAGTCCACCTTCCACGTAGGCCCAATGATCCTAAATTAACGTCGGAAGGGGCCTAATCGACCATTTTTTCCCCGCCTGATTACGAAAGGCTAATATTGAACCCCCTACCCCATTGGCTCAAACAAATGTTAACCCTTTATTCGCGCTTACCCCTTTCGAAAAAAAAGCCCATAAAATATATCTAATTAAAAAATATCCTCGTCTAAGGACTGACGCTCATAAAGAATGTCAATTAAGCTTGCGACGTTTTTTTTCTTTTGGCGAGGTATATTTTTTTTTTTTTCGTAATATTTTCTGTCGTTCCGCGGCCGGCGAGGGTTAAGATAGCGAAATTAGTATCGGTATGAAATATTGAGTAATTTAATATTTGTAAGGTGGGTGGCGACTCCAACCCTTTTTTGTTCTGTTTGATGTTCGTATTTTTTTAATCAAGATTAACAACGGGGTGGTGTTTAAATATTATATTTGATATTTTATAATTGGGCGCATGTGTCGTTTATGGGACGTCGTATTTGGTGGGACGGCTATTCGCCGGAATTGTTTCATTGGCTCAAGTTATTAGTAACTACGACTGTAAGAATTAATGATTTTGTAGGTTCCTACCAACTTTGTTTTTCTCATAGGTATGTGTATGTGTTCGGGATCAGAAAAGTGTAATTTGATTTTAACAACTGGAATGTACTCGATTATGCTCAATTATGACTTGTTTTTAGGCCAGTTGGTGGCCATAAGTTTAAATATGTATATTACATGAAACAGAAATAACTGGCACGATGAGACATACCTCCACCATTAGCATGCGCGTGCAGTAGGCTACAGTAAGGGTAAGCCAGCCCATACATAATGCCCAAAAAAAAAAAAACCGAAAATTCGTATTGTCAGTATCGTGATTTCAACCCTTAATAATGTAGTGAGTTTTTTTTTTTTGGGCATTATGTATGGGCTGGCCTACCCTTACTGTATCCTACTGCACGCCCATGACTATTAGATACACCTCTACCTAAATCTTAAAGAAATACAGTGTATCCTCTTACGGAAGGCAACTTGTCTTTACCTACGGGCCTCATAGGCCCAACGTCATCATCAATGGGTTGAATTCATTGCGAGGTCATTGACATTCATAAGAGGAAAAACGCTTCTTAGAAAAACGTGGCACTTGTTACTATAGTAGGCGCCAGATAAATGTGGAATAAAGTACATTGACCTTTCCCTAATAACTGTTCATAGGTACCTGAACAATTAAATATGAATCGTTTTTCATTATTAGACAATGTTAAGGATCACGAGAGATGATGATTCGGGACAGCTTTGTGTCATTAATTCCGTTTTTCAAATTAAAAATGTCAATAATTGTAGGTGGGTCAATGACCGTTATTCCACGATTATCTGGCGCCTACTATAGTTACACCATGATTGTTAAAGTTATGCCACTATGGACAAGGAGGCTCAATATTATTACACGTAAGTTTTTTTTTTATAAAAATGAGTTTGCTCTTGACTCTAGCCTAGGTCATAGATGGCAAAGACAAAGTCGACGATGGAGCGAGCCTACCCAGAAGAAGCCTGTTCACTCTCATTTTGAAGTGATTAGAGTTGTATGCGTTCGGAAACATAGACGCAGGCAGAGAGTTCCACTCCTTTGCTGTGCGCATAATAAAACACGTTTAAATAAATTGTCGTGGAAGAGTTCTGATGATTGACGTTTCTTTTGCGACGTGATCGCTTCCACGCGTTCTCCTCGAGGAGTTTGTGGCTAACTAATAACAGCCGCATGGGTCGATCTTCAAGGTTAAGCAACACTTGCCGAGGTCGGTCTATGGATGGGTGACCAGCTTAACATGCCGAGACTCCTCCGTGCCTTGGAAAGCACGTGTCATTAGTAGATCTTTGGCAGTCGATACGAGTAGTCAAAAGCCAGAAAATCTGACATCAGTGTTGTCCAGAAGTACTGTTTCATCCAGTTACTGGGTTGTGCAGCTCAACTGCATTCGGTTAGACTGGAAGACCCCAGCATAGTCCTACTAATATTATAAACTAGTTGCCACCCGCGGCTCCGCCCGCGTGATTGTCGTTAATTATCCCAAGGGAACATATTCCCGGGATAAAAAGTATCCTATGTGTTATTCCAGACTATAATCTACCACACTGTGCCAAATTTCATCAAAATCCATTCAGTAGTTTTTGCGTGAACGAGTAACAAAAAACCCGAATGTTAGTATGGATGGATGGATGGAATCCATTCATGCAAACTTTCGCGTTTATAATATTAGTAGGATGTGAAAGTTTGTGAGTATGGACGTATGTTTGTTACTCTTTCACGTCAGAACGGCTGAACGAATCTTGATGAAATTTGGCACAGAGGTAGATTATAGTCTGGAATAACACAAAGGGCACATTTTGTATCGGTACTGTCTTCCCTTGGGATAATTTATGACATTCACGCGGTCAAAGCCGGGGGCGACAGCTAGTTTAGAATACAAGTCAAGGATAAAATAAATATCATTATCATTTAACTGTCCAATCAAATGGCGACTTTTCTTACCTACGTCTGGCACCCTGCTGACTACTCTTCAATCCTTGTACCAGTGCACGATAATCCCTATCTGCATAATAAAATAAAACCACAACTAAATGAAAAATTACTCAATGTCATCTATTCTCGTTATCAATGATAATATAGCAAAAAATACGAATAAATAAAGTATTATGCTAGCGTGAAACAGTAAAAAAAGGTAGATGATGTCAATGGGAATTTTGTGAAATCATTACAATATTCTTGAGACGGTCTTTAACGCAAAGTTCTTGATAATCACTGTTCCCAGCCTTTTCCGAACTTAACTTATAGAGGTATGCGGTACAGAGAGTAAAGTCCCGCATACATTATATGTATAATGAAAGGTCCAATTTGAAGGATTACCCTATCGAAGTTTTCTCTATGAGTTTTGTTTCATACAGACGGTCCGTCTTCAAACAGTGCGAACCATGTACGTCTTAATAGCTTAAATTGTTTTATTTTTGTAGTGTTCAGGATTTAGGTATACTGGACGCAGTTTTTAGTTTTTCCTTTTGTCTCTAATATTCATTATGTTCAATGTCATGCATACCTGTTATTTGCATGGTTACTGAAATGCCGATTTTGAATGTGATTTTATTTGAATTATAAGTGATAGTGCTGTTGGTGTGCTTAATATAAATAAATAAATTAATTAATACCTCCATTAAAAAGGGGAGGATCCTCCGAACCAGACGGTTATTGTATCTGGTGAGCATCTGCCCGCTAGTTGATATTCGGACTGTTGTATATGTTCAAATCGCACGGAGAACTTTGCTTGCGCGATGCAGGATTTCGTTGTTAGTTCGTCGTAGATGGCGCTGCGGTTCTTTTTGTTGCCGTGCAGATTTCGTTTCTTAGTTTTTCATGTGGCGGCATTGATACCTCAATAAACAGGCTTCTCTTAAGAGTGCTACCACACGAATCGATCGATCGATCGATGGTAGAATTGATTAGTCGACGTCGATCGATGTCAATCGATCGATAGATTGGTCTGGTAACACTCTCTGGAAAATCAGAGGGTCAAAGTCTTTTATGCTTTTCTAGTGAATGTTAGCGTGTTACAAGTATTAGTGGAGTAAGTGCTTAGTGCCTGATCGACCTAGTAAGTTCCTTGAGATACAGCCCGCTGAGAGACAGACCGACGGACGGACGGACGGACGGAAGGACAGCGGAGGCTTAGTATGAGTTAGTAATAGTGTTCCATTGGTTAGCCCTTGGGTAAGGAACCCTAAAAAAGGTATAGTTGCGGTCGGTATCCAGTCTAACTGGACGCAGCTTAGAAGGTACCAGAATTTTACATGAAGCGACTGCCAATCTGAACTCCAAAACCCAGGAACTGGATAACACGATACTTCTTAGCAAGACTGGTGTCAGATTTTTGGCCTGTGACTAGCCATATTCACTGTCAAAGATCTTCAACAGTTTAACGTGCTTTCGAGGCAAGTTTCTGATAGTGAAACATAAAAATTGACCATAATGATGTCAATTCGAAGTTGAGGTTCAAACTCAATTTAAAACCGTGGAAACTCAACCTTAGACTACAAGAGACAAAACAGTCAAACAAAAGGTATATTTCCATACCCCGAGAAACCCCTCCATTTCAAACTATATCATACATTGGAACAATCAAACATCTCAGTAGCGATGCACAAACACACAAACATACAAACATGCAGAACGTCAGTTGTTGAACAAAATGGCTGTCACCGATGGTAGGTGGGTGAATAAATAAATACATACACTACTCTGCTGCATCTAGGACGAACAATGTGGTGTACGTTGGAATAAAGGGGATGAGACTGGATTTAATTTTTCAAAATAGTAAAAGTAAAAAACTGTTCTTCAAGAAATCTTATTTATTACAATATTACGTTTATTATGACTCTGGTTATATTGACCAATCGCTTATAATGAAGTGAACAAAGTTTGGTTTTCACATAAAATTCTTTATAAAAAGTTTGGATATAATGACTTCGCTTATGGACATGTCGCTAATGACCTATTTTTAAGGAATTATGTTCAGTTACAATGAGTGACATGATTTCTTACACATTCATTGGTTTTCGTGAAAATTCCCACCCCTTTCCCTGCAACGACATTTTATGCAATTTAAATAGTTTCTCTCTATTACACTAATGTTTAAGAAAAATAGGATGTTGTGTAGTTATTTTAAGACTATGCTTTGTATGACGTTCGCTTAATATGACGTGTTTTTCACTTCCCTTCAATCATTCCCATTATAAGCGGTTTTTACTGTATTAGTATTATTACCCATCTCCACAATCACCATATCAGCCGAAAGACGTCCACTGCTGGACATAGGCCTCCCCCAAGGAGCGGGTGCCATAATCCACCACCACATAATCCAACCACGCTTGGCAGGGGGGTTGGTAATCGCAGTGTAGCTATTGCAATGCACAGCAGCACAGAGAATGCTGCTGCCCATTCTCTGGTGAGTCCCTTAATCGCCTCTTATGAAACCCACGGGAAGCCGTCCAAGAATCAAAATTATAGAAAGTAGATTACCCATCTACTTTCTATAATTTTGATTCTATTTTGTGGTTTGTATTATTTCGTAGCTATATCGTAAAATTGGCCATCGTATCCATATTATAGAAGTGGCCACTTCAAACCTCAAACACATGATAAAATGGCCAGTTGTACGATATGGCCTCGGCATACACCTATAACTTTTCGTATAGAACGCAACAATGATAATATTATCTAAAGATGACTGAACTATGTCTTTTTGTGTTGCATGAGTCAATTATCTAAATTAAACCAGTAGCATTGCCAGGGTTGCGGAATTTGTTCGAAAGAGTCACCATGGCCCTGGAAAGCAAAGGGCTTTAGAAGGAACCCGGATGGGTTTTAGTCAGTAAGAGTCTGACACGCCCTTCCGCTCCACCTAGAGCGAAAGAAGTCATTTGATGATTTCCCATCCTAAAAAGAAAAAAAAAATTACTTTCTTTTTATGTTATTTGCGACGCAGACGGCTCGAATCTATACTAATATATACTTCAATACTTATAATATTGTAAATGCGAAAGTTTGGATGTTTGAATGAATGTTTGTTACTCAATGCAGGCAGAACGGCTGAACGGATCTTGATGAAATTTGGCACAGAGGTAGATTATAGTCTGGAATAACGCATAAAATACTCTTTATCCCGGGAGTTTGTTCCTTTGGGATAATTTTCGACATTCACGCGAGCGGATCCGTGGGCGGCAGCTAGTTTTACCTGGGGTAATGTTTTTAACCGACTTCCAAAAAAGGAGAAGGTTCTCAATTCGGTGGGTTTTTTTAAATGTATGTATACCAATTTATGTAATTTTTCGTTCGATGCAGTATACTTGCCATTTGGTCTCGTAAAAAAATTATTCAGTTTGGCTCAGTAGTTTTTATTTATGAGAATTTTTCTTCCTTGTTGCTTAATGAGTTGGGTATCACAACTAAAAAGTGAAAAAAAAGCGTTTTCCGAAATTACAGTTATTTTATTTTAGAGTTTGTAGTGTTATAATTTGGAAGTCGGTTGTATTTTCTTGTAAAAAACGTTTTTTTACCGTGGTTTTCAAAGTTTTATGCCTAATCGTTGTAACCTGTTTAGTCTATTTACTTCAGTGTAAAATAATATCATTGGTTATTCACTAAAATATATGTTTTTACGATACTCGTAGTTGGTGATAAACCCTTGTATAACTGATATCAATTATATCAATAATATATTATCAATATTTTTTTCTTATCGGCTTTACCAGCTTCTGGTTTTGTCTAATCATATCTAGCATATATTTTGACAAAAAAGTATGTGAATAACACTATCAGGTCACGAAAAATATATTTTATATGACGTGTTCTCAAGGACGTTTTGAAGCATTCAATGAGAATGACTCAAGTCAGATTTTCATGAAACGCAATTTCATAAAATGCGAATACAAATGCGGAAGGGACTGTTATCTGCTAAAGTCGAAAAACAATGAAAATTTCAACATCATTTGCGTTAGTGATGATGTTTTCAATCGTTGACTGATAAGCAATTAACTTTACTGACTGTACAAGACTTACTAGATCTACATAATATATAATAATATGAAATTGTCACATTGGCAAATACCAGCCAGTCTTTAACGCGGAACCCTTATAGGATCACTCGGGTGTCTGTCTGTCCGTTTGTCACAGCTAATTTTCCCCGAATCTACTGGACCGATTCTGTTAAAATTTGGTTATATATGAACTTCTGTGACCCAAATACGGACGTATTACGTAAATAATTAAAATTTGAGTAAGAGGGTCACTTTTGGGGGACAAACTAGAAAATTTCAAAAAGGTTTTTCAAACTTATACCGTGAGACATCAAATTAAAGGGCTTATTGTGAGGGTTTATTTATTTGCTTTTTTATAATTTTAAGTAAATAGTCTAACAGTTAAAAAAAAAACCATTTTCCGAGGTTATATCCGAAACCACAGTGTTAATTAAAACTTTTTAAAAAATGCAGATCATAATTCTTCACCTTCTTAACAATATATTACAGGAAAATCTATAAGAAGTCTAAAATGTTAAAATAACATGTTACAAAAATTAAATTCGTTCGGAACCCTTTACACGCCAGTCTGGCTCGCACTCGCCCAGTTTTCACCGGTAGGTGTCTTATTTAATCAGAAACGTCTAATGGGGCCGCTGCGATTTGACTTCGGCCCTTCATACGCCTTCTAAACGTCCAGAATACAATTTAGGGTCCCTAGAAAGGTTCAAGAATAATTTCTATCCCCAAAGGCATGTCCACACTACACCAAACAGCCGCGCAATGCTCCAACTATGGCGAACTTTCAGCACACTGTGTACGGTGTGAAAGCGCCGTTCCGATACAGTTGCTATCTTACACAAATATACAACTACCCTCCCGTGTGTCTCTCGTTCTATAACGTTTGTGTGAAGCTTATATTTTAGACAAGACATTTGAATTTAAAAAGGAGCTCGTTGCTAAATTATTACAGCCGCACGGGTCGATATTCAAGGTTAAACTACGTTCGCCAAGGTTGGTCTGTGGATGGGTAACCATCTTAACTTACCGAGTTTCCTCCGTGCCTCGGAAAGCACGTTAAGCCGTTGGTCCCGGCTGTCATTTGCAGATCTTTGGCAGTCGTTACGGATTGTCAGAAGACACTAAAATCTGACTTTAGTCTTGCCAAGAACTACCGTATTACCCAGTTAATGGATTGTGGAGGTCTGGTAGGCAGACGCTCCACGTAAAATACCGGTATTCAGCTGAATCCGGTTTGACTAGAAGCCGACCCCAATATAGTTGGGAAAAGGCTAGGCAGATGATGATTTGAATTTAAAAAGCATTATGAAACTAGAATTTCTAACTATACAGGATAATATTTCAATGACCAATCAAAAATACGATTTATGCGTTAATAGCTTTTGCCCGTTAATAAAAAAAAAGCATTCAACCGTTTCCAACGTATAAACTTAGGTGGAGTAAGTTTACTTCATGAGTAAACTGCAATTTCATATTGTTTGTATGGATTGACTGATGATCACTTCACGTTCCCTTCACCTAAGCTTACAAATCCTTGCAGAATGACTCTACTGGTGGACATAGCAGTAGACAGAGAATAACAAAATAGGATCGCGAGTTATTCGTGCAAATCAAATTAATAAAAACAAGTTATTCATTTCCTTCATAAGAAATAGAACAAAGACTATGTCTGCATTAATTTAATATTCTAAAACATTGTGGTTGCAAAGCGACCAGGCGAATAAGGAAAACTTGTAATTAGTAGTTCGGTAAATACGTGCTGTTGCAGTAATGAATACATTTTCAAATGTGTGTGTCAACTATTCTTAACTGCAGAAGCCCACGGACAGAGACTTCATCAGCATGTGAACGTCGAAGCCATCCAGCTTCTCAACTACACAGACATAGTGAGAAGACTAAAACGAACAAAACAGCCGGTCGATTCTGTAAACATTTCGAAGCGAAGGCTTGGGTGAAGTGATCACGAGGTGAGCTGTCAATCCATATTATCAAGATAGAATGACAGCTCACTTCATGATCACGTGACAAAAAGGTTCAGCTCTAAGAGGGAGACGGAGCTATTCATAGCGAATAGCACTATCCCTTTTACATCAACGGCATTGGATGGCATTAGCACGCCATAGCATGGGGTCTTTAAGACAAGAGTGAATAGGTTACTTCTAGGCAAGCGTGCTCCATCGTCGACCACATCATCGCTTACCATCAGGTGAGATTGGTGGCACTCGTGAGCCTATGGATAATTGAAGTAAAAACTTCTGTAGGCGCGTTGAGCACTTTTTGGGTGAACAAAAATCATGGAACTCGTGTCATCGTCACCGAACGCTTTCCATGAGCTTTATTTATACTGTGTATATATGTGTACTTTAGGGTGAACAAAAATCATGGAACTCGCGTCATCGTCACCGAACGCTTTCCATGAGCTATATTTATACTGTGTATATATGTGTACTTTAGGGTGAACAAAAATCATGGAACTCGCGTCATCGTCACCGAACGCTTTCCATGAGCTATATTTATACTGTGTATATATTTGTACTTTAGGGTGAACAAAAATCATGGAACTCGCGTCATCGTCACCGAACGCTTTCCAAATTCAAAAATAATAGTTTAATAGCTCGACGATACAATTCACAACTTACTTAGTTTTCACTTCTATCGGCAGTCCCCAAAGACTGCCCCGCATGTTTTTTTTTGTAAATGTTTCAGACTTGCATCTCTTTACCAAAAATACGCAGCTTCACTCAAAAAATCTGCTCGTAAAATGCCTTTGTGTACCGAAACAGATAATCGTCAAAAAGCTTCGAAAATCAAAGCCTCCTGAAGAATTAAATTAAAACCAATCGGCTGTTTCATATTCAAAGGGATGCCATCAAAGGAACGTCAAAGATAATCAATTTTACAAATATCCCCCCCCTTCCCCCAACGTACGTCTTTTTCTTTTCCTATGAAATAAATCTTTTCAGACAACGCTTGCAGATAGATGTGGTTAAGTTAAACGTCATAACTCAACTTTGTTGCCATACAAATTTCAACTTCACGTCGTTCTTCAAAGAGTTGAAATTCGATTGTGTTTGTACATTGTTGTACATAAAATTCCCCGATAAATGAAAATATGATAACGCTGTGTGAAAGTATCGAACTCAACTTTATTAATACTGAACGCAGCGCATTATCCACCTTCTGTGCCATACCTTAGTTCCATTTTCGCATGTCATATGTAGAGGTAGGACCTTTATAAGTCGGGTAGTTGTCATCAATACCGTATCGCTTGCATTATCGTTATATCGCAGCATTAAGACAGAACCGTTCAAGGGAAAAATTGGTTAATAAATGTTCTATTAAGGCGCTTACACATCATGCGATGTTGAGGATTTTTTCGTTATTAAATTTTGCTTGGTACAAAAGTGTTTTATGCACTTGTAACGATTCGATTTTAGACTTCCTAGGTGTGGGATTACTCTGCCAAGGTTGCGGAATTTGTTCGAAAGAGTCACCGCGGCCCTGGAACGCAAAGGGCTTTAGAAGGAACACGGATGGGTTTTAGTCACTAAGAGTCTGACACGCCCTTCCGCTCCACCCAGAGCGGAAGAAAATTCATCCTTAAAAAAAAAAAAACAAGGTGTGGGATTACTGGCCTTTATTTGTCGTTGTCCTGGGTTCGGTACTCGGATCAGCCAAAGTGATGTTAGATTTTCTTCTGGATTTCTATACATAATAGTGGGCTCAAAGTGTAGTTTTGTGTCCGGTTAATAATTGTAGGGCCTTGTCCCCTATTATAATTGAATATAAATGGTGGAATTAGGGTTTCCTATGGGTACTCCTCTGCCTCCTCGAGGCATGTTGTTATTTATTTATTTAGCTTTAATTACTCTCTGCACATACAGTAGGAACCAACACGTACAGAGAGTCATAATCGAAAAATTTAAAAGTTATACACACAAAAATTTACAAAAAAATATAGAATAACAAATTATTTACCAATAATAAAAACAAATAATTAATTAATTAATTGCTGGAAATAATAAACAATAATAATAAACATAGTAAATTGTTGCCAATAAGCCTGATATAGTGGTGGTGGACCGAATCGAGAGGCGTGCAATGATTGTAGACATAACCGTTCCGCATGACGAGAACCTCGTGAAAGCCGAGAAAGATAAGCAAATCAAATATATTGACTTGGCTCGCGAGGTTGTCGACATGTGGGATGTGGACTCAGCAATCATTGTACCGATAGTTGTGTCAGCCAATGGCTTAATAGCCACGAGCCTCGACCAGCACCTCAGGAGGCTCTCGTTGGGCAGCTGGATCAAGGGCCTGATTCAGAAAGCGGTACTTCTGGACACGGCTCGTATTGTTAGGAGGTTCCTCTCTCTTGAGCCCTGACCGCCGGTAGCTTGGACCCTGTTCCCGATACCGGTGGGCTACTATTTTTATATTTTTAAATGTTTTTTATTTTTGTATTTTTAAAAAATATTTAAAAATGTATAAATAAGAAAAAAAAAATGAATAAACGAAACATAGTAATAATCAAATAAATAAATAAAATAAAAACACTAAAACAGTCAATGTGTGGGCACCATCTGCAACTGAATTAGGTAATGAAAAGTTACTGAAAATGTGACGTCACTACGTTTCACTGTCACTACATTATTCTAAAACAAAGTCCCTCCACCTCGTCTATTTGTCTGCATGCGATAAACTCAAAAACTGCAGAACTGATTTTCATCAATAGATGGAGTGATTCATGAGAAAGGATTACGTGTTTAATCATAGCGACTGGGTTTATTATACTCTGCTACGCGTGAGAAGCCGGGGCGGGTTACTAGTATAAAGATAATGTGCTGTTTAAAACCCATTATTTCTTTATCAGCCCAGTTGCCATTAAGCACTTCAGGCATATATTATCTAAAAACAATAAATACCTAATGCATTATATTGATAGCAACGCATTCTAATCTTTATCAAACATCGATAGATACGCTCAAACGGGAATTCCCCTGAAATCATTCATGATACCATTCTTTTTGCGGGGAATCCAGTGTTATGTGACCGTTTGTCTCTCTTATTTATATCAGCATAATCGGGGCAGTGACCTTGGAATAATATTCCTTATCTGTTAAACAATCGCCTGGCAATTTAAAATTTAATAACATCCTAAATTGTATGAGCTGTTGTCAAAAATTAATCGGCCTAGCCTTTTTCCAACCATGTTGGTTCGTCTTCCAGTTCAGATTCAGCAAAATACCAGTATTTTACATGGAGGACGGGTGTCAAATTTTCTGGCGCTCTAACTACCCATAAATATTGCTAAAGATGTTCAAATGACAACCAGAACCAACGGCTCAACGCGCTTTCCGAGACATAAACTCGGTATGTAATGGATGGTTACCCATCCAAGAAAGTGTAGCTCAACCTTGAAATGCGACATGTGCGGCTCTTATTTTGCAACGAGCTTCTGCCGGTCGATTCTGTAAACATGTCGAAGTGCAGGCTTGGCTGAAGTAATCACGAGATGAGCTGTCAATCCATATAAACAAGATGTCACGTGATCACGAAGTAAGCTGTCATTCCATCTTGATTATATGGGTTGACAGCTCACCTTGCGATCACTTCACCCAAGCCTTCACTATGACATGTTTACAGAATCGACCGGCAGAAAACATATCACCGTGTAAGCATAGGTGAAGTGAACATAAAGTGAGCTGTCAATCCATACAAACAAGATGGAATGACAGTTCACTTAATGCTCACTTCACCTTAGCTTACACGGTGAGATATTAACAGAATCGACTGTGTAGTCATGTTATTGTTACGGATGACCGTTAGGTAAATTCGTTAAGTAAATAGCTTTGTTATATAAAGAGATTTGTCCCTATGTGTCAATAGGTCATCTAATACGACTTCTAGGCAGCATTTGTCATTATAATTTTCCTTATTTATCTCCTTGCTTATTACCTAATGACAGTTATTGTGCACTAGGGAAATCTGGATCTATTCTATTGACGCAAGTAAATGAAATGGTACCTTTTATTTTAAAGTTAAGACCGTTCAATATACGCGTTGTAAAAGTATTTCAACATAAACCTAAGAAACTGTTATGTCATTTTACTCCCCGTTTATGAATTTCCCCCATATTTATATTAAAATATTAATTTAACTGAAATTTAAAGGTACCTACTCATGCACATTGAAAATTTTACCAATTTTTCTTCCGTTTCCTGTGTTTCTCATAACATTTAAAAATACATTCTGTAGACGTCTTTTCAAAGCGATCATCGCGAGAGTACGCGATCGATGCAATCATTAATTGTTAGGTAAAACCGGTAGGTGCCCTCTGTCGGCACGACAACGCATTCGAATTGACGAACAAATGATCGCGTCGATTGCGAATTCGCACAATGTGTGTCTTCTAATAAGACGCCCTTACTTTTTTTAGGGTTCCGTACCCAAAGGTCAACGGGACCCTATCACTAAGCCTCCGCTGTCCTTTCATCCGTCTGTCTATCTGTCAGCGTGCCGTATCTCATGAACTGTAATTGGTAAACAGTGGATATTTTCATATCTAGTGTGTATTTCTATTGCCGCCCTACACTGCTATGACAAATAATAAAAAAGTATTTAAAGAGTAGTATGTGTTTTAGTTTGTAGTTTTCTTTGAATGTTATTCTCGGTGTACAATTAAGTATTTTTATAAATAAATAGTATTAGATCTTGTCCAGCGTGTCCAACTCGCACTTGCCCGGTTATTTTATTCCTTCACCAAATGTGTAGACCCCTTAAACACTGATCACATTATGACGTACCAACAGTAGGTACACCCTTCGACTGCGGGAGATAAATACGATCATTTATTATTAATGACCGCCTTATATCATGATTCGATGCTCGTTTCGACTCAGATTTATTTACGGAGCTCTATCGGTTCGTTATATTTAGTTATTTGGACGAAGTTCACTTAAATAAAATCCTTCTGTACGTCTAGATGTATCATAGTAATATTTAAAGCATTGTGATCCTCATGAAAAATCACAAAATAAATACATAAATAAATAGTCGAGTTCTAAATATTTTCACCTCAAATGCTTAAGTGTTACGTACTAACTTAGATATTTTAACGAATTTGTAGCTTCGGATCAGTATTGTCGGAGATTACTTCATACAAACAAACAATTTACCTTAAAAAAATATTCTTGTTTTTTTTTTGTAATATTTATTTGGATCATTTTAGGAACTTAAAGTCTTTAAAAAATATATATATATAAATAATTGTAGCGGCATCAACATTGAAAAACTAAAACACTAAATTAGTTCAACAAAAAAAAAGAACCGCAACGCCATCTATCCTGTCAGCGACGAACTACCAACGACATCCTGCATCGCGCAAGCAAAGTTCTCCGTGCCATTTGAACATATACAACAGTCCGAATATCAACTATCGGGCAGTTGCCCACCAGACACAACAACCGTCTAGTCGGAGGATCCTCCCATTTCAGTGGAGGTGTGCGGGAATTTACTCTCTGTACCGCATTCCTCTATATAATACAATATATATGGCCGATACCGACTTAGTTTTATGCCATGTTAGTTGGTTTCCAAATTTCTTTTGAATTAACAGTAGTTTCTTTTGTTACAGCCTGCAAGATGCCTCCCACCAAAGACTACAACACCAAACAAACCTACGCCAGGTCACACTCCAACAGTAAGTATTTAACTATTTAATAATGTACTATGATAGATAAATAGAATGAGGAGCTCGTGGCTAAATAATAACAGCCGCACGGGTCGATTTTCAAGTTAAGCAACCCTTGCCGAGGTTGGTCTGTGGATGGGTGACCATTTTAACATACCGAGTTTCCTCCGTGCCTCGGAAAGTACGTTAAGCTGTTGGTCCCGGCTGTCATTTGTAGATCTTTGGCAGTATTGTCAGAAGCTAGAAAGCCTGACACCAGTATTTTGGTCAGAAGTATGTACCTTGTTACCCAGTTGATGGGTTGTGGAGGTCTGGTAAGCAGCCGCCCCACGTAATATACTGGTATTCAGCTGAATCCGGTTTGACTGGAACCGACCCCAATATAGTTGGGAAAAGGCTAGACAGATGATGATAGATAAATAGAATATCATCATTATCATACCAGCCAAAAGACGTCCACTGCTGGACTTAGGCCTCGCCCAAGGGAGGGGCGCGGGGTTTGCCATAATCACCACGCTTGGCAGGCGGGTTGGTGATCGCAGTGTAGCACAGAGAATGCTGCTGCCCATTCTCTGGTGAGTCCCTTAGTCGCCTCTTACGACACCCACGGGAAGTAATGGAATGGTGCTATTCTTTTACGTCCGACACCATACAGAAGAATATACTTTATCATAAAATATGTTTCCCCCGACCGAATTTCGATCTCAACGGATACACAGAAGATATTATAGGATAAATAGCGGGATTCTCCTATTTTATTTCTGCTCTACAATATTCTGTTCAATCCTACAAACCCCCTTCTTATCATAAATAACGTTTCAAGTTCCTTAATGTCACACAATACAAAATTACACTTTTGCTCGACCTTAGAATTGTACCTGGGGCCAACACGACCGCACAGTAATTTCTTTTTTAGTACCTATATAGTTTCGTAAAAGTTTAAAGATAAATATAATTAAAAGAAACTTGGCGTAAAATTGTTGTATCTATTATACAACCTCGATTCAATGGTTGCAGTGGCGGTCTTATCGCTGACAGTGATATCACTTCCACTTCTTGATACCAATGAAATACAACTTGTAACAGAATAAACGCAATACCTCTGGGGTACTCATCATTATGAACAACTTTTACTACGGGACTATCCCGGAAATCGGAATAGTGTAGTTTAAGATAATAGGCGCCGTATTATAATGTAGTATCAAGAAGGAGTCCTGAAAACTGGTCTTAACTATTTATCAGATTCTTAAAAGAGTGGTTTACCTATGTGTGGTTTATCTCGGAGAACCTCCTACCTGAGAATGCGTTGCCGGGGCTGCCCTGCAAAACTAAAAATAACCTCTTCAAGTGGAGGTTCTTGGATGGCTGCGATCTTCAGTGTTTGTGTGGCGTCACTCCGCATCAATGGCCCACCTCTTGTCTTGCGCCGCATGCCCTGTCACCTGTACTTGTGAGGACCTTATGACTGCGTCAGGGAACGGTGTTGCCGTTGCTGAGTACTGGGCCAAACATACAATTTGATAAGTGTATTTGCCACTGACATGAAAATTGCCAGCAATTATAATAAGTACTTAATTGGATAATCAAAGATGACAGTGCAATCTGTATTCCATCTAGTGTTTCCTAACACGAATGTAAAAATAAACTCAAGATACGACTGGGAAATCCAAGTGCTGGGAGTCACTTGGCCAGCAATAGTTGACGATATCGGTGGCTTATTGCCAACTAGGTCTTTGTTCTTGTAACCTTGCATGACGGTTGTTTAGGGAAGACCAGTTCTATATTTAGAGTAGCAGCCCACGACTTCGTCAGCGCGGATTCCAACGGACCTCCAAAAAATCACTACATACTATAAAATAAAGTCCTGCGCCGCGTCTGTCTGTTCGCGATAAACTCAAAAACTACTGCACCGATTTTCACAAAAATTTGACCATCCAAATAAAAAAAACAACACTACAAAGTATAAAATAACTTTAATTTCGGAAGTGTGTGTTCAATACGAAGAAACACACAAATTAAATTTATTTTTTGTAAAAAGTAAAAAAAAAACTATATAAAAAAAATTGTGAGGGTCACAGGCTGTCTAGGCAAAATACTAGTATCTACTCAGCTATTTCCAGCCAAACTGAAAGCCGACTCCAGCCTGCCCTGGTCTTTTGAAGCTTTAACAAGGTTCATTAACATGATAAGCAAAATGTGGCTGAACAAACATACCCCTGACTACCCTACTATGTCAGAGATTACAGGCATATTGACATATTTTTAACATTTTTTTTTCTTTAATTCCAGATGGTGTGTCGATGTCAGCAAGGGTCTACCATCAAGCGACGAATCTCATGCCCCTCACACCGCCCCAGTCGCCTACGGGGATGGCCCCAACATTTGGCGGCGGCAAATCCGCCCCCTCAACGTTTGGCAGGCAGAACAGCAACGGAAAGTACTCATGATGACCACCGCCCCCCAAACTCAGCCCGGAATACGACAGTGGGGTCACTTCCGAGGTCCGAAAACTCGGAAGTTCCGATATCCAGACCCGATATTCTTGATATCTCCATTTGGTTTTTTTAAAGAGAAATTAAAGGCTTGTTCAGACTAGGCAACTTTTTTGTTGGAAGCAACTCTATTTGTGATCGCGTAGGTAAGGAAATTAATTTTAGGAAATATTTAAGTTAATGTGGTTGTTAACGGGTAAAACTAGTGTGAGTCTTTTGTGATCCAACAACGTCATAATTATTATTTCACAATTTGTGTGACGCCATTTATCAGTAAATAAAATGGGTAGGCATAAACAAACTTTTGTTAATTACCAAACGTCATTAAACCACAAAAGGAAGTACTACGTATTGATAACGTTGCATTCTAGTACCTACTGTGGTACTTATCACTCAAAACAATAATGATATTGCCTTTATGTTAAACCAAGTGTACACTATGAAGAATTCTGTATTTTCTTAGATTATACCTCCCATGACATTTACTAGTTAGTCCGTAAAATTGTACTGTGATGCAAATTGGCTAATAAATAGAAAGTAAGCATAATAAAATTATCTTTTTTATATCATCTGGTTATCTGTTGCTTTTAAATACAATCGCTACGTCTGAACATGTTCATACGCGGGACACAAAAAAAAAAACGCTCGTCGAATATTTAAAATGTAAAAAATAATAAGCATTTATCAATGTAAATGATTGTAATGTAACTCCTAGGTATTAATATTGTCTGTTACTAATTGTAAATAGTGTAAAATATGTGACGTAAATATAAGGAAAATAAATACTCCTGATGTATTCGTGCATTTGTTCAATTATTCATTATTATCCTTTAAAAGTGCATACAATTGCAATTGCAATTTGCATTGGAGGAGCTCGTGGCTAAATAATAACAGCCGCACGAGTTGATCTTCAAGGTTAAGCAACGCTTGCCGAGGTTGGTCTGTGGATGGGTGACCATGTTAACATACCAATAATCCTCCGTGCCTCGGAATGCACGTTAAGCTGTTTGTCCCGGCTGTTATTTGTAGATCTTTGGCAGTCGTTACGGATAGTCAGAAGCCAGAAAATCTGACACCAGTCTTACCAAGGAGTACCGTGTTACCCAGTTAATGGGTTGTGGAGGTCTGGTAGGCAACCGCTCCACGTAAAATACTGGTATTCAGTTGAATCAGGTTTGACTGGAAGCCCCAATATAATTGGGAAAAGGCTGGCCAGATGAAACGTGCATACAATTAATGTAATGGACAGATCATATAAGAACCATGTTAATTTATAATAATAATATTATCAAAGTCAAAGTCAAAGTCAAAACGTTTATTTCAATAAGGCCATTAATCGGCACTTTTGAACGTCATCGTTTACAGTTCAGTAAAAATAATAATATTACATTAATAAAGTGACTCTACTGTCCATTCGGAAAGGTAGATTCTTACGGAGAAGAACGGACAAGAAACTCCATCGTCATCATCATATCTTAGGACAACTCACACACGGTCATCCGATCCCAAACTAGGCAGAGCCTGTGCTATGGCAACCAGACAACTGATAAACATACTAAAATATTTCTAAATACATACATATTATAGACAAATTACACCCAGACACAGAACCAAATGATCATTCTCATGACACAAAGATTTGTCCTGGGAGGGAATCGAACCCACGACCTTCGGTTTAGCAGTCAGGGTCACTAACCACTCGACCAACTGGCCAGTCAGATTCATTTCTGAGATGGTCTTTTATCTAAAACACCACATAGATTATTTTATGAGTAGCTGTCCAGACAGTGCAAGCATTTGTCAGTTATCGCGTAGCTCAACTTAGCATTTGAAGGAGCTTAAAAAAGTACTGGAATAACTTAGTGACTTTGCGAATCGCCAGAGTTTGTGTTTCCTGATAGCCAGAACGGAGAGGTCTTTCCGACTGATTGGTAGATAGGATGTCGCTCCTGACCGTTACCTCTTCTTTTTTGGGAACTAGATACATTATAATCGATAGGTATAAGTCGAGGGTGCATCAGTGAGTAACTTCTAGGCAAGATATCGTCGACCACATTAGTTGAGATAGTGGTCAAACGTGTGTGAACCTATATAATTATAACATCTAATAATAAAAATATCCAGTCAACCGCACACCACGTCAGTTAAGATATCAGGAGCTGAATGGAAAGGAATTTTTAATACAAAGAAGTTGGTTATAATTAAAGGGGCTCCTTCCTGCCATGCGGCCTTTTATTTGGTTTGAATTTAAATGCCTACCAGAAAAGTACATATTTAACTACCAAAAAATCAAAATCAGTATCATAGGCGATAGGGAAAAGAGGTAGAAAAAATATAATTCTATTTAGTCCATCCGAACAGTCCAAAAATATTGATTTTTTGCACATTTCAAATCGTTAAAAAATAATGAACATAAAGCGCATCAAAGTTCAAGAGAGGGGGCTGGTGACGACACGTTGCCAGTAAAAATTGTACTATCGTAGTGACGTCACGCGAGTATTCAACGCACTGTCTCTTCTTCAGTTTTTGTTTAGCTAAAAAAGAAAACATACGTGCCCAATATATTTTGGAAATCTATCTGAAGGACTAATAGAGATTTTATTAATAAACATGTCCATTTCATATTTTAAATACTAATACTTATAACTAAATTTATGCCTGCCAGGGTTGCAGAATTTGTTTGAAAGAATCACCGCGGTCCTGGAACGCAAAGGGCTTTAGAAGAAACACGCATGGGTTTTAGTCAGTAAGAGTCTGACACGCCCTTCCACTCCACCCAGAGCGGAAAAAGTCATTTGATGATTTCCCATCCATAAAAAAAACAACTATATACACTAAAAACAAAAATGAAAACTCCTAACTTAAAATATGGTGTCAAAAAATTCAACCCCATCGCTATCGATTGGAAGTGAGCCCAAAAGACTGGCGGCATTGCCACGGACTAATTCGAATTTTACAGTAGAATACCCAATTAGGTTATATTGGAAGTTGACCCAAGCATATTTGGAAAAGGTTAGGTAGATAGGACAATCATATTCATGACAAAAGAAAAAGAGCATTTTACCAATTGTCCTTTTTAGTGTTTACTTATAGGACCTAAAAAGGACTGACTTTATGTAGGTACCTAAAGCAAAAAAACAGTGGACGTACATTCACAATATTAAACACAGCAATACGTATAGTGACTATAGCACATATAGAAGGAAGGCAGTAGTCAATCAAAGCTTATGTACAAAGCCCCCTCGACTTGACTACAACAGAGAGGGTATTGTCATAAGCAATTGATTTGATTTTGAGCAATATTATATTGTAGTCTGTGATTTTGAACAACATTTTTGATACGGCAGCGTCTTCTGTCCAATCTGTCTGAAGATCTACAAAATCGAACTGATTTGCAAATTTCACAACAGATGGCGCTAACATCAAAATTAATTTGCGCACCATTTGTTAAGAAGAGGGCAGGTTTTGAAATACTATAACTTAAATCCGCAAATAATCCATATCAAACTGTTAAAATAGTAAACTTTTAGATTAATATAAACAAATTAGTTTTTGAGACCCATAAAGCGCGATCTATAGGTTATTGCGTTAACTATCTATTATTCAATCAATACGAGGTTACGTTAGTGCTATCGTTAAAATATAGATGTCGTTACGCTCAATCACAATCTCAAAAGGTATGTTAGGTGTGTAATGGTAGGTAATAAAATCATAAATCCCATTCGTAATGATGCAGCCTATGTTAGTTCAAGCTTCTTTATCTCAGTCGGTACGCTCTTGCGGCACAGCGGTCATGGTCGCCATATAGTATTCCGCGCAGTTATGATCTACTTCATAATTTCTCGCCAATTTTACCTGTTCGCGGTTATTTTGGCACTCTCATGCATGGCCCGACCTCACAAACTTGATTTAGATGGTATATCGCATGGGTGATCTACCGCGTGGCCTGGTGTCTTCGTGTCAGCCTTGCACAACAAGACGTTCGATGGAGTCACTACCCTGCCTAGAAATGTGTCCGAAAAACTCAAGGCTGCGAGATTGTATTTAGTTTGATAGGCGCTGATTGATGGCTAATCCTTCGAGTACCAACGGATACATTTGTGCGGAACTCGGTCCATGAAACTCCGAACATCCTTCTCCAGAACCATATTCCAGAGCGTCTTTCTTCTTCCTTTCTACTTTTCACAACGTCCATGGTTTCGCGGCGTACCTGAAGGAATATGGAGAATACGCGTGTTCAGACGAGCCTGGTCTTAGTGGCCTTGGTGAGGTATCGAATCCTACATATCTTCCTCATCTTATCCATTGCGGTTCTAGTGATAGCCATACGTCTTTTTATTTCATCGATGGATCCGATATTGTTTTCATCAAAATTAACAAAAGTGTTACTTCGGGCGAGTCGAACGTGGTTCATAACCATCATTATCTACTTGCTACGATTAATCTTTAAACCGAATTCGAGGCTGACACGTTCCATTTCTCGGAGCAACTCCTCCATTTCATGAGAACCAGTGGCAAAAAGAGCGCCAACCACAACACCGTTCGTCCAGTTCTCAAGAGTTAGCGTATTGTGAGCTCGGTGTACACGTTAAAAAGGAGTGGCGATAAAATGCATCCTTGCGAACACCCATCCTCGTATGACAGTTGCTCCTTAGCACTTTGTCTGTTCGTACTGATGCTGTTTCGCTTTCACATAGACGTCTCAAGAGGTATACCAGATGTACAGGTGTACCCATTTGTAGCAGAGTATTCCACTGAACTGGCCATTATACTGAGTCGAATGCCTTGGAGAAATCAACAAAGCATATGTAGGTCGACTTGTTGAACTCTTAGGCTTTTTCGTTAACCTGGTGAACTTTGAAAATTTACTCTCGTGTCCTCAAAAAACCAAATAGATCGAATCTTGTGAGTTTGAGTGACACCCAAGTACAGACACCAGCACATCAAGCTACCCGAAACTGTGAAATTTTCCCAATCAACCTTAAACCTAATACTTCAGCGATAAAGTTGAAAATCTATTAAAAAAAATTGACAGATTGTTGTAGATTGACGTGCTAGCGTCTGTACGTCAAACTCTACAAAATCACGACATTGCCGCACCCATTCATTTGTTATTATATAAATACACGAGTTTAAACTTACGCCAATGATAGTGTGTTATCGCTTAATTACAAATTACCTGTTATAGTATTAAAAATTGATAAATCATACGTCTTTCTATTGATAACAAGAAACAGGTTTGACAATAATAAAGTTATTTAAATCCTATACTTAATTGCTGGTTGTGATAGTGAAACTTAGTAGCAGTTTTATAACTGCCTATAGCGATGGTTCAAGAACAAGCAGGTCACTATTTCAAACCAGTGTAACTCTTGAGAGCCAGAATCAACAATGGCCGAGAATGCTAGAGGACGAGGAAGCTCGACGAGTGCCCGGAGATACAAATCAAATAGACTAAGATCCCAAAGCTGCCAGACCTCCCATATTTTCTAACTAACAAAATATGTGGGATAGTATATAGTTACTTTATACTTTTAACAAGCGTATACCAGCTAGCTTGCAATTTTTTTCCTTGTTTCAATGTATTTCAGTAGTCAAGGAGATAGTTTTGCATCCTCCCAAATCCTGGCAGACTTTAGCTTTCATTATTTGCACCTACTAAATAAACTATGCAAAATTTCAGCCTTGTGTATAAATCTCACTCAAGTTGGCGACCAGCTCTTAGATTATTACAATGACTAATCACTCAGTCATTAAAATTTTATTTAACTAGCTGCCCTCCGCGGCTCCGCCCGCATGAATGACGAAAATTATCCCAAGGGAACATACTACCGGGATAAAAAGTATCCTATGTTTTATTCCAGACTAAAATCAACCTCTGCGCCAAATTTCATCAAGATATCTTCAGCCGTTCTGACGTGATTGAGTAGCAAACATCCATTTATCCAAACATCTAAACTTTCGTATTTATATAAGTATAATACAATACGTATTATGCTTATATAAATGCATATAAAGCATATATTTTTTACAGTAATTGTGACGAACGTTTAGTATACACTAGCATGGACATTTGTCATTGCATCTCTCGGCTCCATAACGGCCTCCCCTTCGGCTCGAGCAGATATTCCTCCTCTGTAGCAATGACAAAGTTTGCCCAGTTACATCAAAACGTCCTATTTTGCATCTTAGCTTGTTCAAATAATCGCATAGATAGGACCATAGAACCAGATTATTAAAATAAAATTTGTCAACCGACTTCCAAAAAATATTAAAATAAGCTGTGGGCAGGATGGTTAATAAAAAAACTCTTTTTTTTCATCCTGCCCACAGCTTATTTTGACCACTCGACGTCCGACGTCCGAGATCCGTCATCAGTTCTTTTGACGGGCTCCAGGGATTTTGCTTGATCGGATGAACCGCTAAACTCAGCAGGAGCCTCAATCAGGAGTACATGTAATACAAATATATAAACACTACAAAGAAAATAATTGACAAAATTATCTTCATGCCGTCGTTATTAATCGTAAAGTGTATAAAATGCTCCGTCGAGGTATCTCTCTTTTGCAGAAGAGAGTGAACCCAAAACTTTTTTTTTCTCCTGCGTCAACGTATGTATTGTACAATAATATGCCAAGAAGTTGTCGGCGTTCTAACGTAAATTCCATATTTAAATACACCGCATTTGAGCGATATTTCGTTCGAGATCGGATCGGATCCGGGCGCAGTGGACAAACGTGATCAGTCTCCTACATCCGTCATCCGTCTCCGTCAAAACGCCAGATTCCGTCACCCGAGAAAAAACCTGACCGTGGACCAGGGCTGTTATGGTATGTACAAAACCCTACTAAAGTAAAACTTACATAGATTAATATGCTGTTTAGGTAAACGATGGTTTTTGTTCATTTTTTTACCGCTTGACGTGCGTCACGACGGTGCCAAGCCTATTCTTTCCGTTTTCCAACTCATTGTCTTACTATAATTATTCAACAGTTAACCTGGTTCATTCTAATCGGAATTATCGTTTTATAGCACCTTCGTTTCGTTCATAAATTGTTTCTATTTGCAACTCAATGCATTCTTGTTTTAAGACAGTTCGGTTCGGGACTTTGTTGTGTATTCAAGGTCAATTTTTATCGTTGATTTTTAAGAACAGAAAAACTTAACATCCAAAAGAAGCCTAGTTATTGATAAAACATGGAATAAACCTACTTAGTTTGGCATTTCTCTATTTTTTTTTAATTTTATCAATTACCTACTTCAGTTTTATTGTATTTCAAGGTAGTATTTTTAAACAGCCTTCGTAATTTTCTTTCTAATGATAGCACTACAATTTATATATATATGGTGTAGGTACATGATAATATTTTATTCTGCCTACACTTTGATCGCAGCTCCATCTTTCAAAAATTCGAAGTATACAAAATCCAGTTATAAACAAAACAAAATGGCGGACATGATTAGTTTAAAGCCTACATTAGGTCCTTATAAACCCTTTTGAGCTCAATAGCCTCTTACAACTGCAAGATGAACTGTTAAGGAAAATAATAACAAAAACTCTTACGTTAATCATGTTGAAGTTTATAAATAAAAAATAATTTATCCTTTTATCGAAAAAGTGTTTAATAAAAATAATAAGTGAATGAGTGAGACTGTAGTTGCAAAGTGAATTTAGTGCAAAATGGAAGACAATTTTGAATCGGAAAGTGTGCAATGTAAGAATAAGTGGCAGAATAGAAAATATTTTTTTAGACAGGTAAATGTTGATATCGATGTTTAATTTTCTTTTTGTTAGTGTTTTAGGGTTCCGTACCCAAAGGGTAAAAACCCTTTTACTAAGACTCCACTGTCCGTCTGTCTGTCACCAGACTGTATCTCATGAACTGTGATAGCTAGACAGATGATTTTTTTACGGACGATGTATTTCTGTTTTAATTTTTGTTATGGTGGCACATAACAACAAATAATAAAAATTAAAACTAAAAGGGGTACAAGAAACGTTTTTTTCGGCTTATGGTACGGAACCCTTCGTGTGCAAGTCCAAATTGCACTTGGCCAGCGTTTTCTCTTACCGAGCCAAAAAACAAAAATGAAAACATAAAAAGATATTGATTGCAATTTGACTTCCTCAACGGCATCCTTCCAGCTTCTTCGGGTGGGTTTTTCGACCTCGAGTAATTGAGGACCTCCGTTAGCTTTTCGACCTGGCCATTTGCACGGCTGACACCAGTTGCTGTAAAATGTAATTCAATTGTCCAGTTTTAGCAAAAAATCCGTAATTCCTTACTTGTAACTAACCTAACTGCAAATGCTACAGGAAACTGTCTCAAAGATCTTGTCTTTACTTTTCATCATCATCATCATATCAGCCGAAAGACGTCCACTGCTAGATATAGGCCTCTCCCAAGTGTCGTCACAACAACCGGTCCTGTGCATCTCGCATCCATCGGCTATCCACGACCCTCACCAGGTCATCGGTCCACCTTGTGGGAGGCCTTCCAACGCTACGTCTTCCGGTACACGGTCGCCACTCCAGAACTTTTCGGCCCCATCTGTTCTGGCCACTTCAGTTTGGCAATCCTTCAGGCTATGTCGGTAACCTTGGTTCTCTTGCGGATATCGTCATTCCTGATTCGATCACGCAAGGAAACTCCTAGCATGGCCCTCTCCATTGCTCTTTGGGTGACTTAAAGCCTTGTGATGAGGCCCATTATGAGCCTTTACTTTTGAAACTCCCAAAATAATTATTTGTGATCAAGCGGCGTCATATACAGTAAAGGAATTACCTAATTTTTGCAATACTGGTCATATGAATTACATTTTATAGCAACTGGTGTCAGCTGTATAAATCATCATATCAGCCGAAAGACGTTCACTGCTGGACATAGGCCTCCCCCAAAAGGGGCGGGGATTTGCCAAAATCGCCACACTTGGCTGGCGGTTTGGCGATCGCAGTGTAGCTGTTGCAAGGCACAGAGAAAGCTGCCCATTCTCTGGTGAGTCCCTTAGTCGCCTCTTACAACACCCACGGGAAGTGATGGGATGGTGCTATTCTTTTACGTCCGACACCATACAGAATGCCGCGCAAATGGCCATGTCGAAAGGTTAATGAAGGTCCTCACTGACTGTTTCACGGTAGTCCAAAATACCACCCGAAGGAGCTGGAAGGATGCCGTTGGGGAAGTCCAACTTGCAATCAATAATTTTTTATGTTATCATTTTTGTTTTGTCTCTTCAGGAGTTTCAACTTCATCGACTCGGCGCTTTTCTGATTGTCGACACTGTTGACACTAATACTGGCTCTCAGGAGTTCTAGTGATTGGGAATAGTGTGGCAAGTTTGTCCCAAACAACACTACAAACAATAGCATGTTCTTGGTATGACTCTTTAAATAGCACAAAAACGTGTGTGCTTATACAGCTATTTATGTTTAAACAGGTCTTGGGTGAGTACAGTCATTATCGATTATGGATATATCTTACGTTTTTCCTTCCTCAAATGTGTTGATGTTACATTTCTACAGCCAACTTTAGACCATAACTTTTGAGGGCCTTCAAAATCAACTTATTCGATTCAAATTATCTAGAATAATAAATTCTTGTATATAAAATTCTTTCGTTATTAATGCGTGACGCACAGCCGAAACTACTGGTCGTAGTAAGCTGAAATTTGGCATGTAGGTTCCTGGGGGAGTGTAGGGGAGCACTAACTATGCATTTACGATGTCGTGGCCAAAGGCTAGTTCAAGTATAAATTACCTTATTACCATTTATATTTTGACATAGTCAATAATAACCAGTATGTTATTAGATTTTACTAATGGGGGACCTGTTTTGCTACTAGGTTAAACGCCAGTTCTATGTATAATTCTACTGATAAGCGAACTGGTGCTCTGAAAAAAATTAAAGTACTTAATTCAAGTATTGTAATTTAATATAAATTTTAATTTTATAATTCAACTATTTAAATCTTATTAATTCTCAATTTGTTAATGTTAATTATTTTTTACTATTTTTGTTTGAACCATTTTTAATAATAGGGAATAAGCATGCAATTTTTTTATTTGCAAAATAAACTACTTATTATCTGTAGTAAACAATTATGAAACAATTTTTAAAATACCTTCATCAGCGATGAAGTTATTGAGCTTCAAATTTGACAATTAAAAAGAGAAGTCCGATACCAACTGTGACGTCAAATACTATGTCGCCTATACAGCTGCCATACAAAACAGCGTTTTCGCGAGAGGGACAGATATATTTGTTTAAAATGGTTTTATCTCGTTTGTTTTTCGGTCAATTTCGATTCTATTTTCACTGTTAGTATTATATTTTTGTATATTTCTAGATAAACTGTTTAGATAATAAATATTTTTTTCATGCATATTCCCTATTACTATGAACCACTCGCTCTAAGAAAGTTGTGCATGCCTGTAAGTGGCTTATTCACACAGGACCCTCGATGATTAATTTTGTAAATAAGCTGTTGGTGTGCCTTATTAAATAAATAAATAAATAAGTACTTACCTTATTATAATGTTATCATGGGAGGGGTTCGTGGCTTAATAATAAAAACCGGCCAAGTGCGAGTCGGACTCTCACACGAAGGTTTCGTAACCATAAAAAACACGTTTCTTGTTTGGGCCTCCTTTAATTTTAAAAGTAATTTTTATTTAAGTTGGGAAAAGGCTAGGCGGATTATTATCAGTCTAACTCGTAATAATTGATTTATAATCAGTTGATTATAATGCTACCTTGAGTGCAGATCGTAAGATACAACGCCCGGTAGGACCCCAAATTCACTGGGTACCTGGATTGCTGGACGTGTCACCGAGAATTGAGATGTACAGGCTGGAATGGCCTATGTCCAGCAGTGGACTGCTGTAGTCTGATGATGATAATACCATCCAGCCGGTCAATTCTGTTAACATGTCGAAATGAAGGCTTGGGTGAAGTGATCACGAGGTGAGCTGTCAATCCATACAATCAAGATGTCACGTGATCATGGACTAAGCTGTCATTCCATGTTGATTATATGGATTGACAGCTCACCTCATGATCACTGCAACCAAGCCTTCAATTCGATATGTTTACAGAATCGACCGGCTGTATCATCATGAGCTGTATGAGGTATGTGGAACGGTCTCGCAACCTCCTTTGTAGAACTACGAGAATGATAACGCGCTGTAGGATTTGTATGCCGTCAGGTCTTCACTTGTTGCGGTATATATTCCGCTACAGAATGACTGCCCTTGATACACCTTAACGAAATTTATATAATACTAGCTGACCCACGCAACTTCGTCTGCGTCACATTTTTCATGAATGCTCGGCTCTTATTGGTCGTAGCGTGATGTTATATAGCCTTCTCAATAAATAGACTTCCTAGGATTAGCGCGTTCTACCAAACAAATAGTCAAGAATAAAAAATAAAAAATGTTAGGGGAGGACAACCCTTATCACTTAGGGGTATGAAAAATAGATAGTAGTCGATTCTCAGACCTACTGAATATGCCTAAAAAATTTCATAAAAATCGGTCAAGGCGTTTAGGAGGAGTATGGTAACTAACATAGTGACACGAGAATTTTATATATAAGATAATAATAATAATATATGTATATCCTGGGACAATTCACACACGGTCATCCGATCCCAAACTGTACTATGGCAACCAGACAACTGATAAACATACTTATATATTTCTAAATACATACATATTATACACAAATTACACCCAGACACAGATCAAATGATCATGCTCATCACACAAAGATTTGTCCTGGGTAGGAATCGAACCCACGACCTCCGGTTTAGCAGTCAGGGTCACTAACCACTCGACCAACAGGCCAGTCAATATATTTATAATATCCTTTCATCATTTCTATATCTAAACCTGATACCATTATTGCCAAGAATTACTGTGTACAGTTACTGGGCTGTGGAGGTCCGATAGGCAGCCACGTGGAATGCAAGTTTTCAGCTGGATCTGGTTTGACTAGAAGCTGAGCCTAATATAGTTGGCAAAGGCAGATGATGATTGCTAGGGAGTTTGTTGCGCCACTTCTTCTTCCCAGCTAAAAAACTAGGAAGTGGTGACGGGCGGGCGTTTTGGGGGACTGTCTTTATGTAGAACTTTGACGTTCAAAAAGTGCTGGCACTCAGCCTAATTTGAATAAATAAATTTTGATTTTGATTTTGATTTTGATGATGAATACATTAATTTCATCCTTATAATAATGAAGAACAATGTTAACATATTTCTGTTCTACACTTTTCAGATGCTGGTCAGCAGTGGTGGGTGGACCTGCTACTTCATCATGGGCATGTCCTTTGGTGCCTCCACAGTGTTCATACCACAGATAAGGAAAGAGGCCAACTCGTACGATGCGGTCAGTGAATCTACTGCTTCTTGGATACGTAAGTAGCTTACTAGGAGTATGAAACAGTTTATTAGATTAAATAATAAAATTATCGGCGAGGTCGTTAATTGAAAAGAAAGAATATTAATAATAATAATATATCCTGGGACAACTCACACACGGTCATCCGATCCCAAACTAGGCAGAGCCTGTGCTATGGCAACCAAACAACTGATAAACATACTTATGTATTTCTAAATACATACATATTATAGAAAAATTACACCCAGACACAGAACAAATGATCATGCTCATCACACAAAGATTTGTCCTGGACTCCACGGAATCCACGAGCTCCGGTTTAGCAGTCAGCGTCACTAACCACTCGACCGACAGACCAGTACAAAATGAATTACATGTACCTATCAAAATAATATTTAGTAGCCCCCTTGATAAGACGAATATTATAAGTAGTTATTGTAGAAAAGAAAGTAATGATATCCTCGTATAAGACTCACTAGCATGCATGTTGGCACCTAAAGATTAACTTCAGGCGTTTGTAGATTTAGCTAGACAGTCGTTACGTAGACAAAAGCCTGAAACTGTGACAATCAGTCTTACCATTGGGTGTTGTGATACTCAGGAAGAAGGTTGTGAATGTCAAACAGGCAAGTGCTTCATGTACTAATAAAAAAAAAACTTGATCTATTGCTACAAAAATGACTGACGGTATACTTATAATATGTATTTGCCTATAGTAACAAAGTTAAATTAAAATGGTCACTTGAACAGTGGTCCCCAAGTTAGGCAGCGCCTGTATCTTGGGGCCTGAGTTGCGTTAATTTACATTTTTCAAATATAACTAACTCTTTACTATGTCCTTGTGATTCTTCTGGTTTTTTAGGCACATATTCTTAAAAACATTCTTTAAATCAATCTTGTGTCTTGTGTGTAATTTATTACAAGCTATTTATAATCATAAAGATAGTACTCATAAGAAAAACGTTCCTTAAAATCTGTAGTCCTAAGAGCAAGTCAAACCTGGTCTGGACAAGTAAATTTAATTAAAAAATCAATATTAAAGTTACTACACACGACTTATCAGTATATGCCCATGTTATTAGCTGGTATCTTCCGACATATTTGAAAAGTAAAATCATAATAAAATTCTAACTTGTCACTGCAAAGTTAACGGACACTATGTCAAAGTGATGAAAGAAAAACGTCGTTTGCGTCATGTAAATATTGATCCATTAAAAAACCTATTTTAAGCTTCATCATCTCTGATTTCATAAATTAAGACGCACTGCAAGTTACCATCCCTACCTTGTTGCTATTCCATCAATTCGCACGAAACATTTCCAAACGTCTTTCATAATGCGCACAGCAAAGGAGTGGAACTCTTTGCCTGCGTCTGTGTTTCCGAACGCATACAACCCTAATCTCTTCAAATTTAGAGTGAACAGGCTTCTTCTAGGTAAACTGGCTCCATCGTCGACTTTGTCTCTGTCATCTATGACCTAGAATAGAGTCAAGAGCAAACTCATCTCAATTTAAGAAAAAAATTAAAACTATCAAGTAATACATTGATGATAAAGAAAAGATGTTGCACAATTAAATGCAGCTCTGCACTTGATTAGCATAACTTATTAAACTGTTGTAGCTGAACTAGACCGGTGACTAAGTGAATATTATCAAAATACATTACATTTCCCTGACATTTCTTCTTGTTCATAGGAGACTGTAACCGCGGTCTGAAAACGTAAAAAATAGGATTTAATTATTTTAACATTATGTACATAATTGTTCCTCTTGTCTGGCATCATTCGAAGTATTCATGCTAGATAAAACATTTCTTCTGTCACACAATTATAATTAAATCATTCACGAGTTGGTCTCACATTAGTGTCTTTCGAAACATTAGGGAACCACTAATCGACTTTCCGTCACCAGAGGGCTGGACTTCTTGCAGCCAAAGAATTAGCATCGACATTAAATGTGGGAAATGTTTTGGACCCATTGACAGCAACGTGGATACATTTGCTGCCAGTGTTTTATGCCCAATGATTTATATTTAGACATACATAATTATTACCTACTATCACGACACTTAATTGTCTCTTTAATTTTTCAGCTGCCATCATGATCTACTCCGGCCTACCCTGGGTGTTCATCTTGCCAGCCTTAATGGAATACATCGGAAGAAAATATACATTCACATTCGTATGTTTTAGCAGTCTAATCAGCTTCGTGGTCTTCTACCTAAGCACGTCTATCAAACACATCGTCATCAGTGAAATCCTTAACGGCATCAACTCGGGATCACACTTCACAGTATCAGTGATGATCATCACAGAATACACCTCGCCTAAACACAGAGGATTTTTCCTGACCGTAAAATCTGCTACTCTCTTCTGGGGTATCTTTATGTCAAATGCTATTGGGACCTTCTTTCATTGGAGGAATATAGGAATTGCTGGGATCGTCCTCAGTGTTTACGGTCTTTTGGTAGCGTCCATAATACCTGAATCCCCATTTTGGCTGGCCACCAAACAGCGGTTTGAAAAATGTTCTTCATCACACAGATGGCTCATGGGAGAAGAAAAACAACCAGAGGCGGATTTGGAGAAGTTGATCAACTTTCAGAAAAAAAATAGGTTAGATTCCAAACCTAAAGG
The DNA here is from genome assembly GCA_905163435.1 of Mamestra brassicae. Lineage (NCBI taxonomy): Eukaryota > Metazoa > Arthropoda > Insecta > Lepidoptera > Noctuidae > Mamestra > Mamestra brassicae. The sequence continues at coordinate 1,911,016 of LR991008.1, read as the reverse complement.
TTTTGAGGTAAAAGGATTCGTAACTAAATATTCCAATGTAATATTTTCCAAGCAATTTTATAAGCCTTTCATTTTAAGTTTATTGGTGCAATCTTTATATGTGTTTTCTGGTAAGATAATATTAAGTGTATATGCTATAGATATTATTGGCAAAATAACTGCAGGACACAAAATGTCGGCTTATACTGCAATGCTTTTATTAGACGGTGTAACAGTATTCTGCATGTATATTGGATGTATATTTGTAAAATTATTGCCAAGAAGAAGAGTACTAATAGGTTCCTCATTAATAGCAGTTGGATTCCTTTTATCGATTGCCATGTACGCGTTTTTAATTAAACTATCTGTTTTAGAAGAGAATAATTACTTAGCCGTTTTTTTATTAATAGGTTATTCTGTTGGAGTATGCTGTGGACCTGTGATTTTGACTCAAACTATTTCTGGAGAGTTAGTGTCTTTAGAATGTAGAGGTCTTTCTTCGTGTTTAATAGATTTATGCCTTAAATTACTTTTAGGTACTTTAGTGAAGGTTTCTCCATACATTTTCAAGTCATGGGGTACTCATGGTGCTTTCCTATTTTATGGGATGTCAACTTCTATATTCTTGTTTCTAATCTATAAGTTTTTGCCTGAAACTAAAGATAAGAGTTTACAAGAGATTGCGGAGTGGATGAAGCGGTCTGAGAAAAGGCCTGCTTTGCAAGAAGAAGTTAACTTTTTACCTGTAACGTAGCGTTAGAACAAACTGATGATCTTAATGTTGAAGGAAATCTTGCAGTTGTATAATTACTAAATACGAGGCAAAGAACTATCCCCCAGTTTTTTGATTTAAGAATTTGAGGATAAGTATTTGTTGAGCTCAACTATAGTCTGAAAACCTGTATAATTTTGAAATGAAAATAGAAGATTAAATGAAAAATATCAATTTTGAAATAGGCATAGCTCTAAGTACTAAGTGAGAGAAAGCCTGAGGGAGCGTTTTCTAAATAACTTGTACAGTCAACAAAGCTATTTGGTATACAGGCAAAGATATTATTTTTTCCTCTGCACTGGCAATATTTATTTCTCATGTGTGTATCATTACTTTTTAAGCTTATGACGTACTTACGAGTGCGGTGTACAATAATGTCTACTCAGCACACTCACAACATTGTTTAAAAGTAGTTGCAAGTTAGCTGCCTGCATACCAAATGGCTTTGTTGTGTGTACATTATTATTATATTTGTACAAAATTAAACAGAATAACTGTAGACGTGTGTTTGATTTATCTACATAACATCAAGCTGGCTGTTCACTCTTCAGATTCGAAAATGGAAATAGGATATAGTTAACTGGACACCAGTTTTCTTCCACAGTCTAGCAGTGCCTTGCGGTCATCGTGTGGGGTATATTGGCATAGTTTACGGCAAGTTGATGGTGTGCATTTGCCGTGGTATCATTCATCTCAGTGTCTACAATCGCCCCATCAGTATTCGCTTAACCTTTTGAGCGCCAGAGCTTAAACGCATCGGCGTGCCTTCGACGTCAAGCCAAAAATTCGCCGTACTTTTTGTCACATTTTTGTGACGTTTGGCGTACAGGGCACGCGCTTGCTTGTCATGTATACGTGACAATGGCCTTCAAAAGGTTAATAAGATATGATTTGGTATAGTTTTTTTTATGTTGTGTGTTTGTTCTTGTATCCAAGTCAGTGTCTTTGAAACTGTGTTATGGGTGTCAGAGACTTGACGGCGTCGCTGAGGCCGGCCCAGAAAGCAGCGGTGAAATGACTAGTACGCGTACTTCGAAGGGCGATCCAGGTTGTTCAAGAAAAATGTGTCCCGAAAGATATGGAGAAGGCCATTGCTCGAAGTCAAAGTCAAAAAGGTTATTTCAATTAGGCCATTAAACGGCACTTTTGAACGTCATCATTTACAGTTCAGTAAAATAATAATATTACATTAATAAAGTAACTCTACTGTCCAATCGGAAAGGTAGATTCTTATGGAGAAGAACGGAAGAGAAACTCCATGCTCAGCGGTGACCCACTATGAGATTTTTTTTTGTGGCAACCACGTGACTTTCCAACAGTATTTAATGCCGTCTTATGAGACGAGGTAGTACCCCACCTTGACATTTACTTTAGCCACGCCACTGAGCCTGTATTCTTAAACTCGCCCCTTAATAAAATCCTAGTTCGATCCAGTCCGTCCCTAGCTGTCCGACGCTTTAAGCCGAGGCCCGTACCCCACAGGGAGTGACCTTAGCGTGTAGTCGCTTAGTTTGTAAAATTTTAATAAACCCTGACTGGAGGCTTTAATATTTATATAAAGACCGCCGCAGGCAAGTCCGGTTAAGCAGTCGATAACCTCTTAGGTTGAACTGCGAGAGGCCACACATCAACAAAACGGCCAGGTAGTACTTCGCGTGCTGATCTGCTAAAGGGATCAGGATGGGCTCTGATGTTAGTGTTTATGGTAGAACTGACACCCATATTTGACACTAAGGTTAAAGACTTCTCTAGTCTGGAATCCACAGGTTTTTGACCAGACATCAAAATATCCTTATTTACTTGTTTTGACTAAACTCACAACTTAAACGATAAGCCAGTTAAACATAAAGAGAATAATAAAAATAGACACTTTTATCGAATTTCCAAATAAATCACATTTTATCCATGAATTTGCAAGATTAGATAAAAACTATATTAACTTTTAAGTGATTCTTCAATCGTACTGTACTTGCAAAGTGATTTTGTGCAAAATGGAAGATTATGAGTTGGACAAACGTATGGAACAGAAAAATAAATGGGAAAAGAGAAAATATTTCTTAAGACAGGTACCTACTGATTTTTTAAAATTTAATTGAATACTTCAACTTATTCACATTTTATTTCATTATTATTTTTTAAACAATTTTTTTTTTTACATGTGAATATGGACCTTGTTCGGTCTGTAATAAAGATTTATTATTATTAATATTTTATATTATTATTTTACCCGGTCATTCAGTTGAAGTGATTATTGTATTATTTCTAAAATAAAAAACAAATTTTTTGATCGGTATCCCATAATATGTCCCATAACCTACATTTCCACGTTTTCTGTTGTGCTGGTGTTTGTATTATGCCATTCAAAAATATACCACTTCACGTCACGAGGCATTTGTTAGAATGTAGCATAGTTGACAGTTCTTCAATTATGTGACTGTTAGTTTTGCCTTCTTTAATCGTTTTTAGGGTTCCGATCACTCGGTTATCTGTCTGTCTGTCCGTCTGTCACAGCCGATTTTCGCCGAATCTACTGGACCGATTTTGTTGAAATTTGGTACACATGTAATTTTCTGTGACTTAAACACGGACGTGTAACAAAAATAAAGAAAAATTGAAGATGGGGTCACTTTTTAGGGGAAACTAGAGAACTGATAATAAAAAGAAAAAAAGTTTTATTAACTGTACTGTGTGACATCAAATGAAAGGGCGTTTATATGAGGGTATCGAATATTTTTTAAAATTTTTCGTTATATAATTTTTTTTTTATTATTTTATTATAGTTTTTAAGTTATTCAAGAAATTAGATGAAAAATTACCATTCTCCAACCTTATCTCCTAAACTAGTGAGTTTAAAATTTTGAAAAAAATATAAATTATAGTTCTTTGCCTATAGATTACAGAAAAACCTATATGAAGTCTATGGTTTTAAAGTAATACGTTATTAAATGAGATTCGCTCGGATTCGTACCTTTGCATGTGAGTCCGTCTCGCACTTGGACGGTTTTTTTATGAGCAGGTAAAACAAACAGTGACATATTACTACACTGTTTCTATAATTTACCCATTATAAGTAAAACCTGGAGGAAAATGGCAATTTATTCGGATCTGGAACCAACATTTTCATTTTTTTTTTGTGTTGTCATCAGTCACGCCACAAACATTACATACTATTATGCACAGATATATGGACGCACAAGACGGCGCCACGATATATCTATCTAATCTCTCAATCTTTCATGTGTTTAAAAAAACATTATAATTAGTAGGTATAAACAAATCACATAATTTTATAACTAGCCAACTGATTGAGGTACTTTTACATACATGTAGGATCTGGGTATTTTAAATATTTTCCTTTCAAACGCCCTCGGTACAAATGTTAAACCAAGAATGGTTTAAGACACACATGTGATTTCGAAATTATGTTAGAGTGGTCTCTACACCTTAAGGTATTCTGGTTCTCGTAGCGATCCCTTTAGGTGTAGGTACTTGAATAGTTTCACCAACAAACAAATATATTTTATCAAACATAATTATACTATCTTTATAAGATAAAAACCTAATGCAAGCCAATAAGAACAATATTGCATATAACTTTACAATTTTTCTGTATATCTATTTAATTTGATTAGGTTCGGTTCGGTTTCCGCACGGGGCGCTCAACGGTGGATGCCATTATGCGCGTGAGAGCCCTCACGACGGGGGATGCGGTGTCTCGGGGCAGGGTCGTCTTGGCGGTGTCTCTTGACATCGCCAATGCCTTCAACTCCCTGCCCTGGAGTTGCATCAGGGAGGCACTCCGGTCCGGCCCATAGTGCTGCTCGACGAGGTGGGAAAGCTGTTTGAGCGGATAGTCTCAGCCCGCCTCGTCAGCCACTTGTGCGGAGAGGGGCCGGACCTGGCCGAATGCCAATACGGCTTTCGGCAAGGGCGCTCCACTGTGACGGCGATATCCCGAGTGAGAGTCCTGGCGGAGGAAGCGGTGTCGCGGGGCGGTGTGTTGTTGGCGGTGTCCTTGGACATCTCCAACGCCTTCAACACCCTGCCCTGGAGTTGTATTCGGGAGGCATTACGATATCATCGAGTGCCTTCCTACCTCCGCCGCGTCGTCGGGGCTTATTTGGCGGAAAGGTGTGTCACCTATCTGGGACGCGATGGCAGATGCCAGCGCCCTATGTCGTGCGGTGTTCCACAGGGTTCGGTCTTGGGCCCGCTCCTGTGGAACATCGGGTACGACTGGGCGCTGAGGGGCGAGCTCCGGCCGGGAGTGCAGCTGGTGTGTTACGCTGACGACACACTGGTCACTGCCCGGGGGAGCTCGCACAGGGAGGCAGCGTTGCTGGCGACGGCTGCGGTCTCACAGGTGGTGAGCCGCATACGGCGCCTCGGCCTGGAGGTGGCCCTCAACAAGTCGGAGGCCATTGTTTTTCATGGCCCCCGGCGAGCGCCGCCGCCGGGATCGCACATTGTGGTCGGGGGGGCCCGTATCGCTGTCGAGTCCACCATGAAGTATCTGGGATTGGTGCTCGACAGCCGGTGGGATTTCGGCCCCCACTTCCGGCGGCTGGCGCCCAAGTTGTTGGGCGCGGCGGGGGCGCTGTCAACGCTGCTTCCCAATTTGGGGGACCCGAGCACCGCCTGTAGGCGGTTGTACGTGGGGATCGTGCGATCGATGGCCCTATATGGGGCCCCGATCTGGGCGGCTGACTTGACGGCCAGCACCATCACTGTTCTGCGGAGGCCGCAGAGGGTGATGGCCGTCAGAGTCATCAGGGGATATCGCACGATCTCCTACGAGGCGGCTTGCGCACTGGCCGGATCTCCGCCGTGGGACCTGGAGGCGAAAGTGCTCGCGTCACTACATAAGTGGCGCGAGGGCGCGCGGGCGCGCGGCGAAAGACTGACGCAGCAACACTTGGAGCTGCGTCGGTCGCAGCTGCGCGAGGTCCTGGTGGCGGAATGGCGGGACAGGCTTTCGAGCCCTTCCGCCGGCCTCATCACCATCGAGGCCATCCGGCCAGTGCTCGACCTGTGGCTCGGGAGAAGGCACGGCTCTCTGACGTTTCGTGCGACGCAGGTCCTCTCGGGGCATGGCTGCTTCGGGAGGTTCTTGTGTCGCATAGGCAGGGAGCCGGACGCTCGATGCCACCACTGCGTCGACTGTCGGGAGGACACGGCGCGGCATACGCTTGCAGAGTGTGCAGCTTGGGAGGAGCCGCGCCGTGCCCTCATCTCTGTTGTAGGCGGTGACCTCTCGCTGCCGGCCGTGGTCCATGCTATGGTCGGCGGTGAGGAGTCCTGGGACGCGGTGGTCTCTTTCTGCGAGACAGTTATCGCGCAGAAGGAGGCTGCGGAAAGGGAGAGGGAGATCACAACCGCTCTCCCTGCCCGCAGCAGGCGCATCGGGCGTCGGAGGAGGGCTTACGCTGCCCTCTTCCGGCCGCCCTAACTGGGTCCAGGGGCGGCGGACCTGGGGCTGTCCGTCGCCCCCCATTCATCCGGACCCGAGGTGGCGGCGCGTGGTGTTCCCGTGCGCCCCTCTTTGACGTAGCGAGGGGAGTCAAACACCTCACTCCCCTCGCCAACGCGAGGTGGCCCGCATAGGCGGGCCGGCACCAGCCGGGGATTGCGGATGTCGCATACGTTCCCGTGATCCCCGGCGTAGGTGGGAGATGGAACACCGGGGTGGTTTTAGTCAGTAAGAGTCTGACAGACCCCTCCACCCGCCCCAGGGTGGAGGATTTCCATGAGGATTTCCCCCCGAGATCAAAAACAGGGAGGCACTCCGGTATCACCGGATGCCGACCTACCTCCGTCGCGTGGTCGAGGCCTATCAGACGGACAGGGCCGTCATCTACCCCGGTCACCGGGAAGAATGGAACCGGCGAGAGATGTCGTGCGGTGTTCCAAAGGGTTCGGTTCTGGGGCCGCTCCTGTGGGACATCGGCTACGACTGGGTGCTGCGCGCCGACCTCCCTAGCGGCGTCAACGTAGTCTGCTACGCTGACGACACGCTAGTCTTGGCGCAGGGTGGGTCGCACCAGGCGGCGGCCGAAGTGATGACACGCGGGGTTGCGACATTCGTTGAGAAGTTTCGGCAATTGGGTCTCGAGGTGGCCCTGCACAAGTTCGAAGCCATGTGTTTTTATGGTTCTCGGAACAGGCTACCAATGGGATCCCAAATAATAGTGGGAGGGGTTCACATCGGCGTCGGGTCGACGATCAGGTACCTGGGGCTCGTTCTCGATAGCCGATGGAACTTCGAGGAGCACTTCCGACGTTTGGCTCCAAGACTGGAGCGGGCCGGGGCTGCCTTCAAGCGGCTCCTGCCCAATCTAGGGGGTCCAAACGCCTCCTGCCGGAGGCTCTCTGCGGGGACCGTGCGGTCCATGCACTTACGTTGAAGGGGCGACCTGCCCGCCAGCTCAACGCGTCCCAAAGGGTCATGGCCATCCGGCTGGCCCGGGGATACCGCACGGTTTCCGGCGAGGCGGCGAGCCTCCTTGCCGGATTAACGCCATGGGATCTGGAGGCGATAGCCCTCGCGCACGTTTACGCGTGGCGCGTGGAGGCGCTTCGCTGGGGCGAAACTCCGCTGCCACGGAAAATTGCATCGCGGCGGACGGAGCTCCGGCAGGATACCAGTGCGATATGGAAACGGCGACTGTCGCAACCCAGCGCTGGGCACGCCAAAATTGCGGCGATAAGACCCCTCTTTGAGGAGTGGCTGGAGAGTCGCTACGGCGTCCTCACCTTCCGCCTGACGCAGGTACTCACCGGACACGGCTGTTTCGGGAGGTACCTGTTTCAGATTAAGCGGGAGGACACGCCCGGGTGTCAGCATTTCCCGTCACCTCAATATCACCAAAACTTATAATCATCATCTTCCTGCCCTTATCCCATGTAATTTGGAGCCGCCACAACGTTTTCTTCCATTCTGTCCTATCACCTGCCATGCTATCATTTATTCCCTTCTCTTATATATCATCCCACACACAATCCATCTTTTCTTTGGCCTCCTTCTCCCTCTCCATTCATCCAAATTTATCCATATTTATTAATATTACCAAAACTATACCAACTAAATCAAGGTCTGATGCTCGGGGCTGATCACGTTATTCATCAGCACTATGACCCTCACATCATGTTGACAACCTTGAGTGCTACGACAGTAGCAGTTAATAAATTCTTTATCATTCACCTGACGGTCATGCGGGAAAGCGATATCAACAATCATTGTGTGGCATTCGTATCTGTCTTTACTATCATATCAGGATTAACGGCAGCAATAGTCTTGACAGTAATGATTTACGATGGTACTACAATTAATTGATAAATACCATTTTTAAGAACTTGTTCGACTACTGAAGTATAAATATTGTACTATATTTTGATTGGCTGTACCCGTTAATTACCATTTGGCCTATAATTTTTTTCTATTTACTGATCCACTAACAGCCGGTCTCAATAACGTATCTACCTTTAACCAACTTCAACGTCATGTTACAAAGGCAAACATGACGTTTCAGCTACTGTTGGTAGCTAATTTGACAGTTGGTTAAAGGTAGATATGTTACTGAAACCGGCCATTAGACATTCATCATTATCCTTGTCTTTTTTCAATCGTGTTAGAGTCGGCTTCTAGCCTAATCGTAGGCAACCAAAATCATCATCTGCCTTGCCTTTTCCCAATTATATTGGGGTCGGCTTCGAGTCAAACCGGATTCAGCTGAATACCAGTATTTTACGTGGAGCGGCTGCCTACCAGACCTCCACAACTCATTAACTGGGTAACACGGTATTCCTTGGCAAGACTGGTGTCAGATTTACTGGCTTCTGACTATCCGTAACGGCTGCCAAAGATCTACAAATGACAGCCGGGACGAACGGTTTAACGTGCTTTCCGAGACACGGAGGGGTCTCGGTATGTTAAGATGGTCACCCATCTACAGACCAACCTCGGCAAGCGTTGCTTAACCTTAAAGATCGACCCGTGTGGCTGTTATTATTTAGCCACGAGCTCCTCAGCAGCCAAAATCAAAACCTGTAAAATATCTGTACTATTTTACATGACGACTGATGTACTCTCGATAGATGTAGTTTACCACTCTTGAATCAATACTTATCTTCGTCCCTCAGATGATGATCAGCAGTGGTGGGTGGACCTGCTACTTCATCATGGGCATGTCCTTCGGCGCCTCGACAGTATTCATACCACAGATAAGAAAGGAGGCTAACTCCTTTGATGCTGTTAGTGAATCTACTGCTTCTTGGATACGTAAGTAGCTTACTAGGAGTATGAAAGAGTTTATTGGATAAAATAATAATTAGGTATTGGCGAGGTCGTTAATTAGGAAGAAAGAATATAAACAAATTATGTAATGTTATGTAACAAAGGAATGATATCCTCGTATAAAACTCACTAGCATGCATGTTGGAAAATAAGATTAACATCAGGCGTTTGTAGATTTATTCAAAATCTTTTCTTTTATAAAATATTTGTTTTTTTTCCAGCTGCCATAATGGTCTACTCAGGCCTGCCCTGGACCTTCATTCTGCCAATCTTCATGAAATATATAGGAAGAAAGTACACATTTATGTTTGTCACCATCAGCAATCTGATCAGCTTTGTGGTTTTCTACTTAAGCGTCACTGTCAACCAAATCATCATCAGTCAGATCATAAATGGCATCAACACTGGATCCCACTTTACTGTATCAGTCATGATCATCACAGAATATACCTCGCCTAAACACAGAGGATTTTTCTTGACCGTGAAATCTGCAACTCTCTTCTGGGGAATATTTATGTCGAATGCCATAGGAACCTTTTTCCATTGGAGAAACATTGGCATCGCTGGTATTATTTGCAGTGCCTACGGGTTATTGATAGCAATTGTTCTCCCAGAGTCACCATTTTGGCTGGCTACAAAACAACGCTATGAAAGGTGTTCGGACACTCATAGATGGATGATGGGGCAAGGCAAGCAAGCGGAAGCAGATTTAGAAAAACTGATAGACTATCAGAAGAATCTCGTACTGGAGGAAAAATCTAAAAATTTCGAATTAAAAGGATACATAACTGGATACTTACGAGTGATATCATCAAGGCAGTTTTACAAGCCTTTGATTTTATGTTTGATAGTGCACTCTTTGTATATATTTTCTGGGAAGGTAGTGTTTAGTGTGTATGCGATAGATATTATAAGTAAGATAACAGCCGGACATCACATATCGCCTTATACAGCGATGTTAGTATTGGATGGTGTTACAGTTTTTTGCATGTATATAGGGTGTTTAGTTGCAAAAGTGTTACCAAGAAAGAAATTACTAATATGTTCATCTTTAATAGGAATTGGCTTCCTTCTATCGATTTCTTTGTACGCATACCTAATTAAATTGTCGCTTGTAGTTGAAAATAATTACTTTGCTATATTTTTGTTGATAGGTTATTCGATGGGACTTTGCTTTGGTCCTGTTATATTGACACAAACGATTTCTGGGGAGTTAGTTTCCATTGAAGCCAGAGGTTTATCATCATGCTGTATGGATCTATCATCAAAGATACTTTTAGGAACTTTAGTTAAGTTATCACCATTGTTATTTAAATCATGGGGTACTCATGGTGCTTTCTTATTCTTTGGATTATCTACATCGTTCTTCTTGTTCTTGATTTATACATTCTTGCCTGAAACTAAAGATATGACTTTACAAGAAATTGCCGAATGGATGAAGGGTAATAAGAAGAGTCCTGTTTTGCAAGAAGAGGCTAACTTCTTACCTCCTGAAAAGAGTTAAAAGGCATGATAAAATTATGTATTATTATATTACTTTTCCAATTAGTTATAGTATCTGTTTGTAATATCTACATAACAGCTTTAGGTCTCTTAAGGCATAATGATGTTTACTCTACTCTATTCTACATGTTTACAATACTTATACCAAAAACAGTTGATACATTTTTTTGTATCTGTCTGTCTGGTTATTCCGACTAATCTTCGAACCGATTTTGAAGGGATTTTCGATTTTTACTAGCGAATAGCTGATGTTATAAGAAGTATCTTCGATTGGATTTTTTTATTAATTAATTAATAATATAATTAGGGATCAGCAAAGTTACAAACTAACGAAATTGTCATGAGCAAAATTCAACGCGGATACAGCCGCGATCAGCTAGTTAATTATTGTATGAAGCTAGTCATTAACATCATCTTTTACAAGTTTTGTTTTTAAGATTTGTTTGTTAAAAACCTTTTTATTTATAGTTGTAGCGTAGCATGTAAAAATATTTGGTACGCCTATCTAAATTTAGTACTTAAGGAGTTCTTAAAATATATTCTTGTTCACAGAATAAGAACTATTGATTTTTTATGGAACTTTGATTGAAAATAAAAGAATTTTGAATGATTTACTTGTTTTATTACTGGTTTTTTTGTTTCAAAAAACTGAAAACATGCTCTAAAAATGTTTAAACTTATATTGACGTAACGGTATCTATCAAATAAAAAAATAATAATAGTTCATTATGCCAAAATAGTTTATTGTGCCATAAATAATACAGATTACAAACTAAATTTAGCCCACACTAGGATTCCCTGTGTCGTGGGATCTAGTCTCTTTCAGTCCAGGAGACAGAATAGACAAAATAATCATTTTAACAAAAGTTGTAATTAAAATGCGTATCGTGTAGTTTTACAAAAATGCAAAAAAGGGAATAAAGGAAAAGAAATTAGTTAGTTTTTAATGTGCTAACATTTTGGCGCATCTCGATAGTATCTTTCCACTGGCATGATTTTATAGTACAGTAAACAAAAGAGTTGAATGCCCAGGCAAAATATAACAGTTTTTGCATTACACAAACTGAAAGTAATTTCTCTTGCGGAGGACCCGGGTTCGATTACCAAATTAGGCAAAGTATATATGTATGTATGGTGTGGGACGTAAAAGAATAGCACCATCCCATCACTTTCCATGGGTGTCGTAAGAGGCGACTAAGGGACTCACCAGAGAATGGGCAGCAGCATTCTCTGTGTATTTTACAAATTAGAAGATTACATTCCGGATAAGAATGCTTGGAAACATGCTGGTCCTGCTGGTTTGATTTATGAATTAACTGTGTTTCTTTTTTGTGTTTTTATTTTTCTGTTGACTAACACACTGTTTAATTAATGATTCCAATATTTGTAAATATGTGAGCACCATTTACCTAAATTTCTTTAGAACATGAATAAGTTACCTCTGCTGGTAATACTTTATTCTTATAAGTAGCATACTCTGGGTGCATCGTCCTCACATAATATTAAATTAATTTTTGTATACCAAATTTTGTAAAATCATTATTTGAAAAGAGTAACTATGGAGTTTCTTGTTCGTTCTTCTCCATAAGAATCTACCTTTCCGAATGGACAGTAGAGTCACTTTATTAATGTAATATATTATTATTTTACTGAACTGGAAATGATGACGTTCAAAAGTGCCGTTTAATGGCCTAATTGTAATAAACCTTTTGACTTTGACTGTGTTTCTGTGCATTACAACAGCTTTTTTTTTTTTAAGGTTGGGAAATCATCAAATGACTTCTTCCGCTCTGGGTGGAGCGGAAGGGCGTGTCAGACTCTTACTGACTAAAACCCATCCGTGTTCCTTCTAAAGCCCTTTGCGTTCCAGGGCCGCGGTGACTCTTTCGAACAGATTCCGCAACCCTGGCAGGCTTAGGCCCGTCTTACAACAGCTACACTGCGAACACCAACCTGCCTGCCAAGCGTGGTGATTATGGCAAAATGGCAAAGTGGACGACTTTCGGCTGGTGTGATGATGTTTTATTGATTTTTTTGTCTTATGTAGTATATCTTAATAGGGGTCATTTTACAAGGGGGTCAAAAACATCGCTACAAAAACATCGTCTGCCCGAAAATGTACTGAAAATCATTTTTTTTTATTTCGGAGTTGGTCCAATAGTAAAAGTTGTTCATAATGATGAGTACAATGACCTCTTTTCAGGCATTGCGTTAATTCTGTTACACTTTGAATTTCTTAGCAGCCTGTTTGGTGGGTTTTTTTTTATACGGTTCATAGCACTCGTCATAGGATTCGAAGATGTGTGACACGAGTTTGAGTATCAGCATACCAAATACCTATGGTCCCATAGGTACTGTCAACAAAACTATTTGGTATGCAAGCAGCTAACTTGTAACTACTTTTAAACGATGTTGTGAGTATGCTGAGTGAACAATTATTGTACACCACCCTCGTAAGTATGTTATAAGCTTAAAAAGTTAGGTGTGTGCATTGGCACACATTAGAAATAAATATTGGCAGTGCAGTGGAAAAATTAATATTTTTGCTTGTATACCAAAAAGCTTTGTGGACTGTATAAGTGTCCATCTCTGATTAGCTCTTCAGGCAATACAGGCTTAATGTTAAGTGATATCATTTATTTATTTTAACTTTATGTACAGTAGTGGTACATAGGCCTCTGATATAACCCAAAGTACAACCACCAGGTACAGTCACTCAGCAAATGCACACAAAATACAACATACCCCCACATACATACAACACACGCACACACACACCATTCCACACAAGAGCAGCTTGCATTATTTGTACTCATTTTAATTTTAAGTTTAGTGTATAAATTGCTAATTTTCCACAAGCGGGTGAAGACACTGATTCCTGTAACACAGGTACCATCTAGCTCAGGAGTCAGGGCTTCAATTGAAATGTAACAACTTTATGTCAATAAAACATTTATTAATATTATAGGCGAACTTAAAACAATCTGACATTCTCCAACATACGTTGACTAAAAAGACTAGACGAAGAAAAAAAAAACAGAAAATAAGAAAGATACCTAATATAATCGACGACTACGCAGTTTTTCACACTATTAACCCGTACTATTGATGTATGCTGATAGACTCTTTTGCCAGCATATCTACTAATCCCTTTGATTCTATGTACAATGAAAATGCTCGTCAAATCAATTTGAACGAGTCGAACGAGTTTTAATTAAGTACAAGGCAAAATTAGCATCCTTGTGCTGTGCGGGTTCCGCACCAACCAGTAAAAAATAATACAAAGTGTTGAATGAAATTGCTTGATAATTTTGGTACAAGGTATGTCTTAAGTACTGATCCAATTGCAAAAAATCCACGAGAGTGAAACCGCGTGATTATAAAAAGTGCAATTTTTTACTGAGGTTGGTTAATTTTGTTTCTTTATTATTTACAGACTCAAGTTTGACCAGCCGGTCGATTCTGTAAACATATCGAAGTGAAGGCTTGGGTGAAGTGATCTCGAGGTGAGCCGTCAATCCATATAATCAAGATGGAATGACAGCTTACTTCTTGATCACGCGAAATCTTGATTGTATGGATTGACAGCTCACCTCGTGATCACTTCACCCAAACCTTCACTTCGACATGTTTATAGAATCGACCGACTGTATCTTCCCGTCTATTCTGTCACCTCACCTAGTAAACTTAGGTAAAGTGAGCATAACGTTAACTGTCATTCCAAATTGTTTGTATGGATTGACGGCTCACTTCACCTAAGCTTACACGGTGAGATATATACAGAATCACAGCTGAAGTAATGGTAAGCGATGATGTGATCGACGATAGGGCAAAAACGTTTCTCAATTTTTCTGCAGTACCCTAAAGCCTTCTGTTAGAATCTAAAGATTATCATGAATACAAATATTAAGGAATTGTAGTTCGTATTGACTTCACGGAAGTTTTGGAGTTCACGGGTATTTAGTAGTTTTTAAAAATGAGTGAAATAGACATATCGAACGATGGATTTGTATGGGTTTATTTTTTGAGACAAGTAAGTGATATTTAATTTTTTTACAGTATTTTTTTTATTTACGGAATTTAAAAAAATATTAATTTTGTTTTTTTGATTTACCACATAATATAAAATAAATAAATAGCGTAACATCCACAAATTGATATAATTAAAAAAATATGCACAAGGGATGAATAAAAAAGAAACAGGGAAATAATTCGTAGTACAAATTCGTAAATTACGATTTTCCTTTTTCTTTTCTGGTTTATAATAATAATAATAATAATTTATTTTCGGACAGTAATGATTCAGCGTGTAAGTACACAATATAATAACTTATTACTAGTGTTAGTAGTTAAATAGTAGATATTGTGAAAAGGACATCCCCAAACTCATTCACTCATTCTTACCTATATTTCTCAGAATATACATTGGACCACTTTACAACATTTTCTTGGTTCCTATACCAATACTGCAGTATCCTCAGGACTCCTGTCGGTACACCCCTACCCTCAAGCTCGCTGCAGAGTACTTCATAATTTACCAAATCGAAGGCCCTGGAGAGATCCAGAAAACGGGCGTATACCGGCGTTTTACGATCGGTGTAATACTGGACCGTATGTTTGGCTGTACTATGGCGCTTTCTGTTGACAAACCTAGTTGAAACCCGAACTGTGAGTCGTGCAGGGTTGCATTATTCCCTCAAGCTAGCATCAATCACACCGTCCAGTACTTTTGCCATTGTGGTTGCGAGAGACAACCACAGTGGCAAAAGTACGTACGATAGTTTGATTTATTTTATATTTTTATGAATTTTATCCTACTAATATTATAAACGCGAAAGTTTGTATGGATGGATGGATGTTTGTTACTCTTTCACGCAAAAACTTCTGAATGGATTTTGATGAAATTTGGCAAAGAGGTAGACTATAGTCTGGAATAACACATATGATACTTTTCATCCCGGGAATATGTTCCCTTGGGATAATTTTCGACATAAACGCGGGCGGAGCCGCGGACGACAGCTAGTATTATTATATTTTATGTATCATCAATAGTTTTCTCAGCGCACGCCAAATACTGAATTTATTAGGCAAAATGTTGCTACTTTGGATAACATTATTGCAATTTCGTAAGCATCTATTATTTCCGAAAATAAAATATAGCCTATGTTTTAAGTAGGTAAATAATGTAGCTTGAAAGGCCACGCTTTTAATATTTCAATTATTGCTGAAGTTTCCAATTTCGATCGCTGAGGATCATGATTGTGATCATCCAATTTTAAAACAGAACGAATACTTGACTCACTGTTTAGTGTAGTGATGGCACGAGAATTAAATTCTTCTAGTTTGTTCAGTATTATTTATTTGTCTGTGTTTATTATAGCTGTATCCATTCACAAACAACTTTACTGCACCCTTTGAACTGTATGTCTCACACTTATAATAATCCATTTTTAAACAAAAAATAAATATTATTTAACTGAGCAAGATTACGCACAGACAGAGACAACTAACAATGATATTTGTTAAGTTACCTACATTTTACAACTTATCAATAATTAGAAAAAGTTATAATGTGTTTATATGAAATTTTGGTTTGTGTTTTTTACTAGGCGTTTTATAATATTAGACTAAAAAGATTTTATGTCTTTTGAGTGGTAGGTATATCAAACATTTTTTTAATAAATGTATATTATGCTTATAAGCATTTATTAGTTATTTTGAAATTATATCAATCATTTATTTGATTATAATAGAATCATTAATTGACTACAGAAAAATGTACAAGATTGAACATTTATTTGAATGATAAATAGACATGTTACACGCTTTTGAATTTATTATTTTATTTTCATGGCGCAAAACGTCATTTGTTCTGGTAGGCGCGGAAACACAGACGCAGGCAGAGAGTTCCACTCCTTTGCTGTGCGCATTATAAAAGACGTTTGGAAACGTTTAGTGCGAATTGGTGGAATAGCAACAAGGTAGGGATGGTAACTTGCAGTGCGTCTAGATGTCCGATGGTAGAAGGGGGCCGGTGGGATGAGGTCGCGGAGTTCCTGGACACTCTCCCCGAAGTACAATCTGTAGAATATGAACATTATGGTCTAAAGCAACATACGAATAATTCAAGCTTCCATAAGTATGTTGCGAAATATTCAAAAACATATAGACATGTATGAAAAACAGCAAAAGTTCTGCATATACAATCAAATTAAATCAGCAGACGACAAAATAAAAAAAACTACTTGAAAAATAATAAATAACGAAACAGAAACAGGTAGGAAGAAATCGCATGAAACTAAATTTAATTAAAATATTGTACATGGCCCAATAAACTCCGATGCAGAGGTAGCTCAGGAATTCGATAAGTTCTTTGCTAACATTCCTCTTAAAACTACAGTAGCTCTCAACTCGTCATCTGCGCTCTCTGCTGCCTTACTTAGAAATAATGTAAAAAAGGTATGTCCATCGGAGTTTAATTTCAACATACAAACCCCCAGGTCATTATAAAAGCTTTATGATCACTCCGAGAAAGAACTTTTCCAAAAACTACCCAAATCGCTTCTGGTGTGCCTATAAAATTTGAAAAGTTCTCTCCATTTCTCCAGGATCCCATCATCAGATCCTCACTTGATGATTATTGGACCATCTGGGAAGTACCCTTTCAAACAAAAAAAAAATCCAAATCGGTCCAGCGATCTTCGAGTAATTGGGGAGCATACATAAAAAAAAAAAGGTTTACGAACGACGAATTGAGAACCTCCACCTTTTTTTGAAGTCGGTTAAAAATGGAAAGTCACTGGCACAAATATCTGCTAAAAATTAAATTGTTAACAGTTACTGATCAGCAGCGGCGCTTGGTCATGTTTCTTCATGCTGGGGCTCTGCACTGGCTCTCCAACGGTGCTGATTCCTCAACTCCGCAGAGAAGCCAACTCTACTGACGCTGTCAGCCCGGAGATGGCATCATGGTTACGTATGTATTTATTTTCAGTACATATTAAAAAAAAAAGGTCCGAGTGCACATAACTTGTTTAAAGATGTCTCAAGACGCTTAGTTGACACTTCACGTGACCCAAGGGCTGGCTTTTACCTTGGTCAAAGAATAAGCATTGCCATACAACGTGGCAATGCCGCCAGTCTTTTGGGTACACTTCCAGTCGACAGTGATGCGGATGAATTTTTTGACTCCATATTTTATGGTTAATTTAGTTTGGAGTTTTTATTTTTATTTCTATTGTATATAGTTAGTTAAGTATTTATATTCAAAATAGATAAGAAAGAAAGAAGATAGAGAACGAGTCATAATTTTATACTTTTTTTTTGGTAGTATTTAAATAGTTTTTTTTCTTATTTTAACAGTAGCGATGGTACTATGTTTAATTGAAAAAAAAATCGGAGGGACATAGAGGACGTATTTGACTTGTTATACGTGCCTAAATTACCATTGGATGATAAATTTTAGTTTTTCATAAAATCATCTTACACATATGTATATTTTAGTAAGCTAGCGTGAATTGAATTCCCATAACTTGTCCCCTACCTTTCACGAGTAGTTAGGTCAGTGCTAAGCAAAAAAACTTCAAAATTATTTGAATTGCCAAACAAAACAATAATATTATCGACGCGTCACAACTTTCAAGCAAGTCAAGTAATGCAATGAGCTGTAGATTTTATTCAACCAATCACACGTGTTGACCATATCCACAAATGACATGTAATTACTAACATAAGTTAATATCTCATTAACTAATCTTATCACCTATTAAGACATTAAGTATATCAACAAACCATTAGATTTAGTAGTAACCTTATCTTGCTTATTCTCACCATTATAATTTTTCAATCATTTTAGACTTTCTAGTTTATATAGTAATTAATTATTTAGATTACTTCATTATCACAATTAACCTAATATTTATTATTCCTGTAGATTCATTCCTATAAATACTTGTGATACTCAATGTATACCTCAGTTACCATTTCGACTTGATCACTGTCCCTCTGTCTATATGTATATATAAAATAAATTGTATAATTATTAATAAATTTATAATATTTTTTAGTTAAGTGTGTTTTTATTACGTAACACACGCGCTGAACAATTATATTAGCTTTTTATTAGTTTTCTAAACCGTAATACTGATGTAAAAATCTTTGAAAGATTGCTTTTAACAAACAAATAATTGTTCACTTGATTTTTTAAGGTTGTCTGTAAGAGAATGCCCTGTCCAATAAGTTTTTATGCATTTTTGCCCTGTGCTTATTATGAGGTGTACAATAAAGCATTTAGTAAATAAGTAAAGAAGCGTATGTTTCTGAAATAATAAATGTTTTTTTCCGCGCCCCAATGAGTGGTACTTTTATCTTTACGTACTCTCAACAGCGGACATGAAGTGAGCTGTCAATCCATACAAGCAAGTAGGACTGTCATTCCAACTTGCTTGTATGGATTGACAGCTCACTTCACGCTCACTCCACCTGAGTTAACACGCTCAGATATGTTGTCAGAATACTGGCAGTGGGTAGTATTTTGTCGGAAAAGGAACGGTAAAAATCACCCAGTTGACCTTTGAAAAATAATTTATATTATGCGTAACAAACTTGTCAAATAAGATGTCTCAACCGCCACGCATGTTATTTCTGTTCAACAAAATCCTATGTTTTCAATAACAATAAAAACATGTTATATACGATACGGATTATGTTAATTGCCAGAGGTTTCGTCCGCGTTATTATCTAAACTAACAAAATGCGAGCCGGACTTGTGTGCAACGGTTCCGAACAAATATTTTATTAACGATACGAGTATAGTCTTTTAAAATTTAAAAAAAACCAACCAAGGGATGGTTTTTTTTAAATTTATGAATAAAAAATAGAAATTATCTGTATTTTTACCAACATTTTAGGCTCAATAGTTTCGGAGATAACGTCTGGCTTGTCTCTTTTCTATTTTGTATTTTGTACCCCATAAACCCAATATAAATCCAGACTCCTGGCAGCTATTGAGAAAATCCAGATGGAAAAATCTGATGGAAAAACATGTTCAGGAGTAGCGCCGGTGACCACTAGAACAACCGAGGCAGTCAAGTCAAGGCACTACTTCTTTTAGGGTTCCGAGCATCTGAAGGACCAAACAGAACCCTTTTAGGATCACTATCACAATACCTACTTAAAATTTATTTAGTAACGCTACGTTCGCCTTGTTTAGGACACCGAAGTTCATAATGATGTGTGCCAAATTTCAACTGAATGGGTTCAGTACTTTTGGAGGAAATTGGCTGTGACATTGGTGTAAATTTTGCAAAAAATCATACCTACCATAAATAACCAATTTGTTGACAATAGGTTCTTTTGAATTATACGGTCAAGTTTAAAGATACTTGCCGTATTTATTTAACACAATATTACTTGAACATCACTTGCGGAGCTTGTAACTAAATAAAAACAGCGCATGGATTAGCCACGCTTGTCGAAGTGAATTTGTGGATGGGTGACCATCTTAACTTACCATGCCGTCGATGATTTGAATATCTTTAACAGTCGTTACGGATAGTCTGAAGCTAGAAAATCTGACACCACTCTTATCAAAAGTGAAGACCAACTGGACTCTGAGGGTCGAAAGGTTGGAATTGCGCCACATCATCAACCTTACGTCGTTCGTGGTACGAGTTCCAACCCATCATCTACAGTCCTTCTTAAAAGAGGACTTTTGGCCGAAAGTCTTAACCAACCAGCGAAACACGACAACGGTACGTGTTTAGTTATAGTTTTAATAAGGTTATTTCGTGTATTGTATCTATGGGCATTAGTAGCCTGATAATAAAATTATGATTATTATGATTATAATACTTTATTGTACACCTCATAATAAGAACAGGACAATCAAAACATAAAATAAGTGTACAATGGGCAATCTTATCGCACAAGGCAATCTCTTCCAGACAACCTTTGGATGGATTAAACGAAAGGAGATTTAGGGCTGTCAGTGTACAAACGTTCTAAACAATACTAATTAGACATAATAATATAAAATACATAATACAATACCAATGTATATACTAATAAATATCAAGTATAAAATTGAGAAAGGAGCGGAAAAATTAAAGTGAAAGGTAATGCTCCTTCACCATTCTTTTAAACGCTGGTAGCGTTTGGGCACGCCTCACTTCTAATGCATTCCACAAACGGGCTGCTTGTATACTGAAAGATTTGTCAAAGCAGGAAGTGGAAGGATATCGTGTTACCCAATAACTGGGTAAAGGAGGTCAGACGGAGAGTCGCTCCATTTAAAACACTGGTACTCAGCAGTATCCAGTGGTTATGTATCTGGTTGAAAAAACATAACACAGAGGCTTCGTAGCTTTTTTTTTCGCAGATTATTATTAGAACTATTATTGTGCTTCCAGCCGCCATGTTCAGCTACGCTGGGATGCCATGGGTCATCATCCTGCCGATCTTAGTGGCGCTTGTGGGGAGGAAGATCACCCAGAGTGTCATCTGCGTCTCTACATTCATCGGCTTCATCATCTTCTACAACAGCAACGATATCTATATGATCCTGATCAGCGAAATATTCCAAGGGGTCGTTACCGCTTCCTACCTCACCGTATCAGTCGCCATTATCGCTGAGTACACATCAGCTAAATACCGTGGCCTCTTCTTGACCATCAAATCTGCAACATTTTTCTGGGGCATATTAGCCTCAAATTTAATAGGAACCTTCTTCCATTGGAAAAATATTGCCCTATTCGGATTGGTGTGTTCTTTTTACAGTTCGGGCACATTATATTTCTGGCCAGAATCCCCTTTGTGGCTGGCAACTAAAGGACGTTTTGATCAATGTGCGAAAGCCCACAGATGGCTGAAAGGTTCAAATATGTCTTCCGAAAAGGAACTTGAGAAACTCATTGCTGATCATCAAAATGATAGACGCAATACATCTTTCAGAAATCGAGTCCTGGAATCTATTAAAGTAGTGTCTAAAATAGAGTTTTATAAACCTGTGCTATGTTCTGTGTTATTGATGGCATTGTATATATTTTCGGGAAAACTAGTTTGTACAGTGTACGCTTTAGATATACTAAAGAAAATAACCAGCAGTGAATCTACTGCTTATGCTGGCATGTTAATATTAGATGCTGTGACAGTTTCAACTATGTATGTGGGATGTGCTTTATCAAGAGCATTCAAAAGACGAAGTTTACTATTGACATCTTCTTCTATTGCAATTGCATTTTTGTTTTCACTATCACTGTATCTTTATTTAGTTAAAGTTGCAGTCATAGGTGAAAACAAGTATTTATCAATTCTATTGTTAATTGGCTATTCAGTATGTATTAGTTGTGGACCAATGATTCTATCTACATCTATCTGTGGTGAGTTAATATCTTTAGAATGTAGAAGTTTATCCATGTATAGCACTGACTTTTAAAATTATGTATGGCACTTTTATAAAAGTATCTCCTTATATGTTTAAAGCTTTAGGAATGCATGGAACGTTCTTATTATTTGCTTTGTCTTCATCCGTATGTTTGGTTTTGATATATGTTTACATACCTGAGACTAAAGATAAGAGCCTGCAAGAAATTTCCGATTGTATAAAGGGAGTAAAACCTATAGAAGAGGCTAAGGAATTGCTGCCAATAGTGTCTAGGGATGTAACGATTGTACCTAGTAATAAAAAAACTCTAAGTCAGTGAATAAATAATTGTTAATTTTAGTAACGCTGATTAGAAAATAACGTGATTTTCTTAACTTTGATTGAGACCTACATTCTAAGTTCTTTTGAAGGCTACTTTTTGACTTTGTTGCCAAGACAACAGAAAGTAACTTCGATTAATATCACTATAACTGTAATTTTAATGAAATTAAATTTTGAATATGGGTAAGTTTACTCATGAAATGTATTTGACGAACCAGATTTTGTTAAAATGGAAATAAATACCTTTGTTTTATTAAATTTAGACCATTGCGACAGATTGTTGGTACACGTAATTTTAATATTGTTTAGTTTCATTGTGTAAATGGAATTATATTCGGATTTGCATTCCAATTGTGTAAAATTGTGTATAGTACAGGGAAAAACAAGAAATGTTGTGTGAATACTGTTTAAATTTATAACTTTATTTCATGTATCTTATTCTTGGATATGTATTACTAATATAAATTCAATTTACGATTACATTGAATCATTTTAAAAACAAGATAAGTGTTGGTAAGTACCTTATTATTAACAAAAATAAAAAAAAATATTTTTCATTGAAATTTTTTGTTGTCGCCAGAACCTTAAAATGTAAAAACAATCAAAATTAGTATTTTTTTTTTGCAAACATTGAACTCGAAAATGCACCTAACCCAAATGGATTTTAAAAGTTTAAGTTTCAACCCCTAGGCCACCACTCATTGTCCTCCATATTATAGGGAAAAAATCTGTAGATAACGAACAATTTTTCCTAATTTATAGCCCGCGGCGATATCGCTCCGCTCGGGTCCCGGTTCAATGCCCGGGTTATCTTTCAAAGAGAAGTGTTCCTTTTCCGTTTATTAATTAGATTTCAACGGAAATTAAGAAATGGTAAAGCGCAGTTTTTCTCCGTTTTCTGGTATGTCTCTGCGAAGATCGCTAATTAACTTCTGAGATGTTTTGTGAATGATAAAATTTAATTATTGTGCTGTTTTAAACTTGTTGTAAGCATTTTTCATCAACTACAATTTTATTTTGCCCTCTCCAACTAGATGCTGTTGGAAAAGATAAATCAATAATCTGACCTCATCTTCCCTCGTTCAGGCACAACCTATATTCATGTATAAATTCATCTGTAACTATGCAACGTGTTCCTTTTAATCTATCTATCTATTACCTTTAAACGAGCAATTTTTGTATATATATGTAGGTGCATAATAAAATCTGAATCTCGGAAACGGCTCCAACGATTTTCATGAAATTTAGTATGCAGGGGGTTTCGGGGGCCATAAATAAAATTGATCTAGGTGGGTTTCATTTTTAGAAAAAAACCTAGGTTTTTTTAAACTTGTTGTAAGCATTTTTCATCAACTACAATTTAATGTTGCCTGCTCCAACTAGATGCTATTGGAAATAATAAATCAATAATCTGACCTCATCTTCCCTCGTTCAGGCATAACCTATATTGATGTGTTGCGGAATTTGTTCGAAAGAGTCACCGCGGCCCCGGAACGCGAAGGGCTTTAGAAGGAACACGGATGGGTTTTAGTCAGTAAGAGTCTGACACGCCCTTCCGCTCCACCCAGAGCGGAAGATGTCATTTGATGGTTTCCCATCTTCAAAAAAAAAACCTATATTCATGTATAAATTAGCAGCTGTAACTATACAGCGTGTTCCTTTTAATCTATACTAATATGTACGAGCGAACCCGTCGAACTTCGAAACGCATCATTATTAATTTGTCATGTATCAGAAATAGCGTTGCGTACGAATTATCGTGAGATTTTTTTGTGTGATTTTTTGCGATATTTTAATAGTTTTTCTGCTATTCGGTGCAGAGACAAAACACTCTAAAGATCTTCAAAATCGGTCCTTGTTATTGAGCTATAAACAGTGTAACTAACCCGACTTTGTTTTATATCGCTATTAAAAAATAGAGGTTGGTGGTAGAAGGGTGAAAGTTTTGGGTTGTATAGTACTTTATAATGTCGAATCATAAATCACATAAAATAAAAAATCTCCAAAAAAAAATTGGGATGAAATATGGTTTACCCACGTCCTGTTCTGAGTCCTAAAACCTTAATTTCATAAGAATCGGTCAAGCCGTATCGGAGGAGTTTTGTTACAAAAACTGTGACACGAGAATTTTATATATTTGAGATTATCAATGCGAAAGTTTTGTTGGATGGATGCTTGTTACTCAATCACGTCTGAACGGCTGAACGGATCTTGATGAAATTTGGCACAGAGGTAGATTATAGTCTGGAATAACACATGGAATATTTACTTTTTTTCCCGGGAGCCGCGGGTGGCAGCTAGTATTCCATAGCTCGAATCAGACCAACTAAAATAATCGAATAGCTAATTATTTTTTCAATTCAACAGCTTTTCTTTCTTTCTCGTTTTTCAGACAAAATAACTGTCCACATAAAGCACTTTACCTAGAAAAAGACTTTATAGAATAATACTAGAATGTTTAAATTATAAAGATTTAGGTATTACTATGTTACGGAAACATATCTAGTACCTAATAAATCTTTATATTTTATAATTTCTAGATATATTTTGAAAAAATCGTTTTGCATATTATAATGCCATCCAAATTCAATAGTTTCCGAAATATCCATGTCTTATTAAGAAAAAATAGTTTACAATTACACGCGATATTTTACAATGTTACGGCGTTTGCCATGTTCCGGTGATAATTAAAAGTATTTATGCATCGAAATGTCGTTGATAAGTTAGTTCGCCTGCAATTTTCCGGTGACAGGTATACAAGACAGTTCTTGAACTATTTCAGTTTGCTGTTATCTGCGTAATTCTATGCATTCTTATAATCGTAACTCCATTTTATCGCAATTCTTAGACATTTATCATTGTTTTAATACTAGAATGTAACCTTCATGTTATGGGATATGACCTAAACGAGAGCCAAGATCAAACTCATCTCAAACAGAACAAAAAAAACGAAAGGCTGATCACAGTGATCACATGCTAAACTGATTTTCTTTCTTAAGGAGACACGCTCCTTATGACTAGCCCAACTTAAGGACATTTCGAGGACTTTGCCCTGATTTTCGTCCACATCCATTTAAAAAGATCTCATCTCTGGACAGCTATGTACAGGAGCTCGTGGCTAAGTAATGACACCCACACGGGTCGATATTCAAGGTTAAGCAACGCTTGCCGAGATCGGTCTGTGGATGGGTGACCATTCTAACATACCAAGATTCCTCCTTGCCCCGGAAAGCACGTTAAGCCGTTGGTCCTGGCTGTGAGACAGATTTTCTGGCTTCTGCCAATCAGAAGCCAAAAAATCTGACACCAGTCTTTCCAAAAAGTACCGTGTTACCCAGTTAATGGGTTCTCAAAAGTCTGGTAGGTAGCCGCTCCACGTAAAATACTGGTATTCAGCACCGGTTTGACTGAAAGCCGATCCCACTGTATTTGGGATAAGGCTAGAATCTCTGCATAACTATAATACTGCAGTGCAATTTTATAAACCGCGAACATGAAGTGAGCTGTCAATCCATTCAAACAAGATAGAATGACAGTTCGCTTCAATTTTTTTTTAAAGTGACCACTTGTTGTTCAGCACAATAAGGCTGGTTACTGCTTAACCGGACTATTGTTCGCTTCATGCTAACTCCATCTAAGGTGTTGTCGGAATAGACCGGCAGAAGTATTTTGTCGGAAAAAGAACAGTTAAAATCACCCAGTTAACCTTAGAAAAATAATTTATTCAAATATTATGCTTAACAAACATGTCAAATAAGATATGTCTCAAACGTCACGCATATTATTCCTATTATAAGCAAATTCTTAAGTTTTCAATAACATCGCAGAATCACTCGCACAAGATATTAAATCGTCAATCCAAAAGTACTACGTTCAATCAACTAATTGATGAAGAAAATCACATGACGAGCCGATATATCATGGAATACGTGTCGTTTCTTAATTGTGCAGAAGTTAGTTATGATTTGATGTGTCTTCATTGCTGTAACGAGTCTAATGTTGATCGCTATCGATTTCAAACGGTCTACTCTTGCTTCGGGAGTTTTTTATTGGGGATCTGTATTTGGGGGGCTACTCTTTAAACCCGAAGTCCGTAGTTTCGGGCTTAGTTGCGGGCGTATTATACTCCGTTTCACCTACGGGCTTACGATTAGTTCCGAACCCGAACTAAGAATTAATGACAACATGTTGACATGTTGTCATTAATTCTTAGTGGTTAGGTGATACGGAGTATAATACGCCCGCAACTAAGCCCGAAACTACGGACTTTGGGCTTAGAGAGGTAGCCCGCCTGTTGTGGTGAAAATGTTGATTTTTTTGCGGTTGGCTAGGCTGAGTTCGGTGATATAGCATTATTTGAGCATGAAAACGAGCGAATAAGAACGTAAAAAAGAACCTGATAGAAGAGTATAAATCGAGCCGTAATCTTGTGAAATTGATTAGGTTATTTTTGGCTTACCAATCAGAACTTAAAAGGGTATTTTACGGCGGATCAAAAATTTTATAAAAAGTTACGGATACAAAATAAATACAATCAGCCCACATCTATTACTAATCTGTTGAATTTAAGCCGTCGAGCTTGCATTATACGTTACTCTGACAGGTGTCATTACAGGAAAATAAGTCTCATGTAAAGTGTCAGAAGAACACATTTTAACAAAATAGAATGTCAGGAATAGACACTTTACTTTTAGACACGTTCGTACGTAGACGCTAATATCAATCTGCCTAGCCTTTTCATGCAGCTGAGTACTAGTATTTGCCATGGTTTGATAGGTAGCCTCTATCTGCCTTACACAACCCTAACACCACACCATTTGGCAAGACTGGTGTCTGATTTCCTGGCTCCTGACTTCTCGTAAAGACTGTTAAAAATCTAAAAACGACAACCGGGAAATTAGCTTAACCTTTTGAACGCCATTGATACGTATACATGACAAGCAAGCGCGTGCCCTGTACGCGAAACGTCACAAATATGTGACAAAAAGTATGGAGAATTTGTTGCTTGGCGTCGGGGGCACGCCGATGCGTTTATGCTCCGGCGTTCAAAAGGTTAACGTGCTTTCCGATGCATGCAGAATACTCTTTAAGTTCAGTTGCGTGTACATTTCTTCACTCTTCCTCAAAGGATTCATAGTCGAATCAGTAACAATCCTCAGGCCCACTATCAATAAAACGCCACGCAGCATTGTCGTGCTACTGATGCATTTTCTATTATTAGATCGTCTTGATCATACGCTATCAACGAGGTATTGACCATCTCTAAATATAGCGGTGATGGCATGGACGTTACTCAATGAATCGATTGCTCCTGAATGGGGTTGTGACTTGTCGTGATTCCTGAACGATTTATAATGGTCGTTTGAATATGTGCTGGTATGTGGAACGGTTGTTTGTTTTTGTTTTGTACCTAGATGCTTTAGAAACTGATCTGTATGGAATTTAAGTATGTGGATCTTGGGTGAAATTTTCTTTTCGTGTGTATGCTTTTATTCAATTAAGAATCGTGCACGCACTATGCTAGCACACAAAAACATTCACACAATAAGTCGCTTCTTAATCGGTGTTTGTGTTCCTCACAAATTGAGTAATCAGTACTTATGAGGGTTACCTTGGTGTCAAATTGGCCTGCTGTATTAACTTGTTTTATATGTAACTACCGACACTTTTGCTTTGTTTACTATTGATCTCATACCTTGTTATTGTAATTTTACTTATTCTACATCTACATGCTTCGTCATTACACGACGATAAATTTATGTTAACATTTAAATCTCATATAAGTGAACTGTATCATGTTCTTTTAAGAAATTTCTATATACCTAATCGGTTTCTTAATTGACACTGCTGATCGATAGCTTTGTCACATTACAAAGCTATCTATCAGCAGGTTCAATTAGGAACAACAACATAGTGGTTTTGATCCTACCCGTATCGGTTCAAAAAAATCTAATGATTTGTCCGGAATGCCAATTCTTCTAATTTTTAAGCAACGTTCGCATTCGCAGTCGCGACTTGTCAAAAATTATGGAACTTAAGGCTTTTTTGACAGACTGCGTCTGAGACGCGAATGTGAACGTTGTCCTGTGGTGTCTTCAATACTTTCATATGAATTTTAGCCATTATGTCGTTATTCTTTGTTTCCTCGATCCAACAAATATCAAGTGTTTATTTGAACGAGGCGTGATGATTGAACGGCCGCACAGGATTATGTGAAATTCAAACAGCTCACAGAGAGACCATGTCCTGGATTCAGACGATACTTTGATTCTTGCTAATACGTTTCTGTGGGATATTTTAACAGATAATCACAAGTGAACCCCTTACAAGTTAAGCTTGAATAAACGCCTGTGCTTATTTTAATGTTTATAAACGAATCCATGCTGATTTACATCTTTAATCCATAAGGCTCTTATGATTTTACGTTCAACGTAGCTATTGATTACAATTGAAACATTAGCTCATTGCTCGTAGAACAAATAGTTATTAGAGTCGCAAGGTTCTGAAGTATCGACCACCCACCGGAAGACGAAGAGTTGGAAGGCTTCCCATAAGGTGGACTGATAACCTGGTGCAGGCTGCGGGAATCTACTATATGCGAGACGCACCGGTCGACATGGTGACAGTTGGGGGAGGCCTATGACCAGCTGTGGATCTTTCGGCTGAAATATAATGATTCTACGATCACGCCACATAACTGTATTATCGACTTCTCTCACTCAACTGTTACTAGCCAGCTGTATATCGCCACTCCAACTTCCTGAAGTCCCTTAGACCTAATTTTTGTCGATTTTGCGGTTGCAGGTGTAGTAAACTTATGATAGTAAGGGTAAACTATGCTCACGGGCCTGCGGACGGCGAGCGATGGGTGGCTCGCTGTCCGATCACCACCAGGCCCGGGTCGATGGCGCGTTGTGTTTCACGCGCGCCTCTAAGAGATGTCAGCATAGAAGACGGGGCCCGCTAGGGCCAGAGCCTGCCAGGGTTGCGGAATTTGTTCGAAAGAGTCACCGCAGCCCTGGAACACAAAGGGCTATTAGAAGGAACACGGATGGGTTTTAGTCAATAAGAGTCTGACACGCCCTTCCACTCCACTCAGAGCGAAAGAAGTCATTTGATGATTTCCCATCCTTAAAAAAAGGGTATCTAATAAACTAACAAATGCTTGCACTGTCTAGACAGGTCCACTCAAATCTGTGTGGTTCTTTCTTCAAAGACCATCTCAAACATTGACCATTTCATGTTTACCATTGCAAAAGAGAGTTTGACCTCTGATTTTATTTCGGTGTTTCTTCTTAGGGTATTCAGCAAAAAATGTGTAGTATTATTGCAGTTATCATTAAAAAGTTTTTCATTTCCAATTTCGCCATTTTAAACGTATATTATTATTAGATATTATTATCTTATTTTAGTGACAGCTTTTTAGTTTCTAACATAGACGCGATTACGCGAACGAAGTCGCGGGCAACAGTTAATTTAGCAATAAAACATTAGAAGATTTCAGACTATGTTTACTCCTGATCATCCCAAGGGATAAAACTTCCGAGATAAAGGCTATCTCCTATTCCGAGACATTATCTAGCCGTGTGCCGAATTTCATCTAAATCTGTTTAGCTGTTAAGATGTGAAGAGGTAACGAATAGACATGTAGACAGAGTTGCTTTCACATTAATATAATATAAGTCTGGATATAAGTAATTTAAGTATGGATGAATGTAAAAAGTCACGTTAATATTAGCCCGGTTTTGGTCTCACCCACCATTCGGCCATCACGTCATTTCTATAATCTAATACCTTTAAACGAGCAATGCTTGTATATATGTACCTATTTATGTAATCTGAATCTCGGAAACGGCTTCAACGATTTTTATGAAATTTAGTATGCAGGGGGCGATAAATCGATCTAGCTAGGGTTCAATTTTAGAAAACGTTTACCAAAAAAAAATCGAGCATCCAGGTACTAATAATTATATACGACTGCCCATTTCCATAACAGGTCATTGTACGTACTTTAGTTCTTCATACAAATTCCATTCCTCTGGAAGAACAGCTTTGCCATATCATACCAATTTCATCATCGCAAGGTTGCCTGCTTGTCGGGCTTCTACAGATTGTACTTCGGGAAGAGTGTCCAAGAACTCCACAACCTCATTCCACCGGCCCCCTTCAACCATCGGAAATCTAGACGCACTGCAAGTTACCATCCCTACCTTGTTGCTATTCCACCAATTCGCACCAAACGTTTCCAAACGTCTTTTATAATGCACAGCACAGCAAAGGAGTGGAACTCTCTGTCTGCGGCTGTGTTTCCGAACGCAAACAACCCTAATCTTTTCAAAATTAGAATGAACAGGCTTCTTCTGGGTAAGCTCGCTCCATCGTCAACTTTGTCTCTGTCATCTATGACCTAGACTAGAGTCAAGAGCAAACTCATCTCGAAACAGAAAAAAAATTGGTTCCCACAATCCTCAAAAGAACTTGGTCCACTGCATGCCACAAAAAAGTATCCGATGATCAAACTAATTCTGAACTGGGTCACAAATAACAATAGTTGGGTACACTGTTCACACACCAATTATTTCGCGTTTGGTGTGTGAGTCATATCAATTGATTTAGAGCTAAATAATTCGATTGATGCCTCTATGGATGTATGGGAACGGGGAGACGGTTCAAGGACATTTTTGGTGTAAATTTTATAGGTTTTAATTTTTGTTTTATTGTGGTCGGTATTTTTGGCCTGAAGTGTTAGTGTTATTGTACTTACTGTTAGGAATAAGTACATTTTTGAACACTTGTAGCTAAAACTGTTTTTGCCTGTTTCTGGTGGGTTGCTATTCTTACAATATGCCCGGCTCATCATCATATCAGCTGAAAGATGTCCACTGCTGGACATAGGCCAAAGGTCAGAGGTTGCCATTATCGCCACGCTTGGCAGGCGGGTCGGCGACCTCAGTGTAGCTGTTGCAATGCACAAAGAATGCTGCTAATTAATTCTTCTAATTCTCTGGTGAGATGCCCGGACCATTTCCATTTAAATTTGACCTGGGTTCTGACATGGTCTCTAACAGTGTATTAGAAATGAGAAAGAAGATACTAGACGGTATGAGTACTATGAGGAAGATCTAACTCGTTTAAGCATAGTGGACATCTCGCCCATACGCACAAAACGTTTTGGGCATACTAAATTTCATTGTGCATACAAGCTAAGATATGGTACCGGAAGTCACCTATACAATAATACCAACAAACATTACTCCATTTATTCCTTAACTGTACAGAAATGTAAGAGAACGGTTTATGACTGGTTATTTATTTATTTATTTAAACTTTATGTACAATAGTGGTACATGGGCGGACTTAATGCATCGAGACACTCTCTACCAGTTAACCTTTGGGTTAAAAAGACTACACTGTGATAGGTGTACACCAAATAAAAATAAAATTTAAAACAGAATATTGTTTCGAAAAGAACTTATTCTAAATAAAATTTTAATCTAAAATCCGGGTTCTTTAAATCAATAGCGAATAGGTTATTTCTAGGCAAGCGTGCTCCATCGTCGACGACATCGTCGCTTTCAGTGTGTGGATGGGTGACCATCTTAACATATCGAGAATCCTTAGTGCCTGAGAAAGCACGTTAAGCCGTTGGTACAAACTGACATTCGTAGATCTTTGACAGAGTCGTTACGGATTGTCAGAATTCAGACAATATGACACCAGTCTTGCCAAGAAGTACCGAGTTAAGTTAATGGGTTGTGGGGGTCTGGTAGGCAGCCGCTCCACGTAAAATACTGGTTTTCAGCTGAATCCGGTTTGACTGAAAGCCGACTCAGACCCAAAAGCTAAGCAGATGATGATCAGAAATTCAGTCGGTGCGAAGGTCTTCATACACGGACTGCACTCACACCTCTATTTCCCGAAAGGTAAAGCAAAGGCATAGTTATAGTACAGCCACAGTTTGTCGCTAATCTTTAAGACCCATATAATAAGGGGCGAGCATATTTCCATCAACCAGATAGAAATACAGACTCCAACCTGCTAGTAAGGAATTCCGAATGGAAGAACGCAATAACACTTCCCGACCCGGGAATGTAACCCAGGACCCTATGTCCGTCAATAGCGCTTACTATCACTAGACCACCGAAGGTGTAAAAAAAATATGCAGAAAAAATTCAGTGTTATAAACTAAACTAGCATATGTACTTACGAGTATCACTGCTCGGTACCATAGTTTTGAATGTTTGTTTTTGACATGACAACGTCTAATAAATCGATGAACGCCGGCTGCACGGACGAAAAAGGATGACTCATTGTAACGTTACGCTCATTGTAACGTTACGATCGGAGCGAGAGCGCTGCACGATTCAATTTTATTCATAAATGTATGCAATCATTTCATCAATGTTTTGTTATGACGTTGTCACGTTAAACTATCGTCCATAAACCGACTTTACACACAATCATTTTTTTTTAGTACCTAGTTTATTATTTTAGCTTAAAATATATGTTTTTATGTATTTACGAAACTAATACATACCTATTTCAAATTTTATTTATTTGTTGCACTTCCACCCAACCACCACAGTCAGTGTAGTATTTTGCTTTTGAACCTAAAGGTCGACCGATGCAGAACGCCTTGTTGCATTAAGTCTGCTGTAGATAAAATTTAAATAAATAATATAAATAGATAAGAATCACAAAAAGATATGCCCCGGGTGAGGATCGAACTCACGACCTTAAGATTATGAGACTTACGCGCTGCCTACTGCGCTACCGAGGCTACAGGAAGGGATGCGAAATTAGTCATTCGGTTATGACGTCATCTATTTTTAACTGTCAAATGTGGTTTGCAATTGAAGCGTCATATTCTGAGTAAACTCAGTCAATGACATGGCTTCACAGCTTACTAAATATATTGTAAATGTTCATAGCATTACGTGAATAAAATAGGTCAAATCCCTGAAATCCCAATTTTGGAAAGAATTCAGAAGACATTCCAGCATAATTCCTAGAATAATATTGCAAAGCAGGTATCTGAACAAAAACTATTAATTTATGTTTCTTCCAAAGAGGAAGTTAACGTGTGACAATTTAATATAATCAGCCCCTAAATTATTTATTTATTAAGTACTAGTACTTTTATACTTTTAAATTATTTATGTCCACGACAAATAAGATCTACCAACATTTTTCCTACAAATGTGACGTTTTTTTACTGTCCAGTACATTAAAGAATAATAATAAAAATAAAAGACAACATAAAAATAAATAAAGTAATTTATTCAAAGAAAACAAACCTATTTTCGCCCACCAACACTAGAAAAAAAATCAAACTACCCGCAAAAAAAAGTACAAAAAAAAACAATAATTCAACACCGTTTAAAATATCAGAAATGAACAAAAAAGGCTAAAATGTCATGTAAAATTTGTACAGCCACCGCACATGCCCGGGCCGGCGTCGAACCGCAACTATTGGTGGACGGCTGCAATTGACAGCACACCTCAATTTATGGCCCCACTGTCTACCGGGCTAGGCCATGGCCATCCCGCGCTGGATGTGGCCTGGCTATTTTAAATGTTTTATTTCTGATAGTGTTATGCAGTAAAAAATTAAGTTGCCTGAGTTTGTGCTTTTCAAAAATATCACTACGTTTTTTTTTTTTAAAGTGCCAACGCTTCCTGACTGAGCTAAGCTATGTTTCTAGTAAAAAAAAAACAATAATTTAGAAAACTATTTTGCGAAACACAATTTTTTTTTCTCATAGATAAGCCCATACACACCTGTAGAGGTGGACACCATTTTG
Organism: Mamestra brassicae; assembly: GCA_905163435.1. Taxonomy (NCBI): domain Eukaryota; kingdom Metazoa; phylum Arthropoda; class Insecta; order Lepidoptera; family Noctuidae; genus Mamestra; species Mamestra brassicae. The sequence continues at coordinate 1,876,961 of LR991008.1, read as the reverse complement.
CACTCAGTAAAAACCTAAAAAGCGCCTCTTGACAACGCGTTTGGCATAGTTATTTTTGTTAAATATTTTATTATTCTCACTTCTAAACTGTTTTAACCATGGGTTATTTTTCTCTAGTTATTTTTCTTTAGTCTTTTGAATCTTTTTTGTGATAGTTGGATAAGTAATGGTACGTATTCCCTGAATGTTAAAACATAACCTATTATTTATTACAGAAGTCGTATCCAGTATAAATGTATAACCGGCAACAGAGGCAGTATTTAATTAATTCTCCCATTGGAATAGTGTGAATTCTGACTGCAACTGAAGTCCACGGTTATTTTGTTTTGTCGTTTTAATTAATGCCTAGTCGCGTATCGGGGCGGCGCTATAAATAGATTATAGCGTAGCTAGCTAGTGGGTGACTAGGTTTATATTTTTGTTTTAGAATCTATATTAGTAAAATTTGTACTTATATACTAGTGCAGTGTGTAAACATGTTTGACTATAACAATTTTCACTGATAGTAATAATAATATTAAAGTAACCTTATTGTAAAACGTATTGCTTTTTTTTGTTATAGTGTTTCTATTTATTCAATTTTTTTATCTAATTTAATGTACTTACACCTGTTTCTATAAATACTTAACTAACTATATACACTAGAAATAAAAACAAAAACTCCAAACTAAATTAACCCTAAAATATGGCGTCAAAACATTCATCCGCATCGCTGTCGACTGGAAGTGTACCCAAAAGACTGGCGACATTGCCACGTCGAATGTTATAGTGTGTTTTATTATTATTATTACATATTTTTAAAGGTAAGTACCTATTGTTTGAACTGATGTCGTTTTGTTATATTATTATTTATAGTTTTTTCCTCAATTACAATAATCTACAAAATAAAGGAACATATTTTTTTTTTACCCCGAGCCTCTTCCTTCAAAATATGTCACCGCAAGTCTTTTAAGTAATCAGCACTGACCCCAACGCCATACAAATAACTGCCTAGAAATACTCTCTCTAATTCCAAAACTTTGCCAATATTTTTCCGTTATCATTCAAAAATAATTTATAAGTAATTTAATTAATGAACCACCCTCTAGCGATCTATCTTCAAGCCGAATAAAAAAAGGTTCTCAGCAGAATCCGCGAATGAATAAATCATTTGTTAAGATAACCAACAAAATAATTAGGTGTGATGGGAGCGGCGCCTTTTTTCTTAATTAAAAATAAATATCAAATGAAGACGTAATCGGGAGGATGGGAGTTCGATTCGCTTGGAAAAAATGGCAGGTACGATCTTTTCTTGGGTTGGAAGTTCCGTACTGTTTTTAAATCGAAAACTGACGTGCAACTTGTCACTTTCACTTGTAACAAATATCGGATTTATACTCGTCATTGTTTTTACTTGCGACAAATATCTGGTTTACAGGAGAGTTATAAAATAATTTGTCACCGGAAAACTGTAAACGCCGTAAGATTGTAAAATATCGCGTGAAATGTATACAATTTTTTCAAAATAAGACACAGAAATATTGAAAACTGTTTATTGTACACAAAACGATTTTTTTATAATATTTCGAGAAATTATAATTTAATCAAGATTCAATCAATTATGCGGAGTCTGCAATTTTCCGGAGACATAAATATTATTTGGAAAAATCAATCAGGTCAGCTATCTCTTTACTGATTGGTCGAATAAAAGTGCGTGAACTATCTTCATCGAATGGCAATAATAATGTTCAAACCCGCCAATAATGACTTACGCACTATTAGAACTTGACCCACGGTAGGTAAAATTAGATGCACGAACAGAAATCGACTCTAAAGAAAGACATAAATTAATAAAATCTGCATTTTGAAACAAAAACCCTGACAGTATTCGAAAGTTTTATAACTTTCAAAGACTTTCCAGTTACTTTACAAAATTTGATCTAATATCGAATCAAAATAAAAGCTATACGTAATTATTACAAGTTCAGTTTCTACATTTGCCAGCCCTTATTTTAAAAAACTAAGATAAGCGTCCCTAATAAAAGAGGACATTTTTTGTCTCACAGAACCCTAAAAATAAAATCGCACCTAAGGCGAGACGCCATTTTGAAATCGATTTTTCATTAAGAATACTAACGAACTTAGGGGTGGATTGAGATGTTGTATTTTTATCTTCATTTTCATCTGTAAACAGTCTCGATACTGAGATGGAAATATTTACTTGGGAAGTTGCTTTGAAGTGTTAGTTAATTAAATAAAAAAACTTGATTCAACTGTTAAGTTTAATCAAAACGTTCGTATTTATTTAAACAAAACGTTCGAATCTGTCAAAAATAGAGAAATTGGAGGTGTTTTCACAAAATGCGACGATGCAAATGTTCCAATGTAGCGGCATCAATGCCACCACATGAAAAACTAAGAAGCGAAATTTGTACGGCAACGAAAAGAACCGCAACGCCATATATCTTGTCAGCGACAAACTACCAACGAAATCCTGCATCGCGTAAGCAAAGTTCTCCGTGCGATTTGAACATATACAACAGGCCGAATATCAACTATCGGGCAGTTGCCCACCAGACACAACAACCGTCTGGTCGGAGGATCCTCCCATTTCAGTGGAGGTTTGAGGGACTTTATTCTCTGTACCGTATACCTATTTACCATTATACGTAGGTACTGGAATTGCCACACTGTTTAAGAATTATCACTAGCTCTTTTTAGCAGATTCACTTTCATGGCATACACAGGCACCATGAATTTTACCGAGATTAAAGCATAGAGTAGGTTTTCTATCAGTGAAAGAATTGTTATCCGAACTCAAAGTTAAAACTTGTCAATAACGATATCAAGCTCCCTAGCCTTTTTCCGACTATATTGGGGTTGACTACCAGTCAAGTGGATACAGCTGAATACCAGTATTTGACATGAAGCGACAGCTTTTCTAAATCCAGTAACTGGGTACCACGGTTTTTATTGGCAAGACTTCTGACAGATTTTCTAGCTAGATGTTCAAGTTCTGTCTGTCAAAAATCTCCCTAGCCTTTATCCAACTATATCGGGGTTGACTTCAAGTCAAGTGGATACAGCTGAATATTAGTATTTTACACAAAGCGACGGCTTTTCTAAATCTAGTAACTGGGCACCACGATTCCCATTGGCAAGACTTCTGACAGATTTTCTAACTTGAATATTCCGTTACAACAGTCGAGGATCTACTAATAACAGCCGCGACCATAATTTTCTTTCTGAAGCACGGAGGTCAAAGTCAAAGATAAGTCAGACCTTGACAGGCGTTGAATAACTTTGAAGTTTGACCCGTACGGCTGTATTAATGATAATCACACAGAATTACAATTGTCATTAAGTTCAAAACGTATGGGATCGACACGGGCTAGGTACCGAATATATTACGTGTTCAATACTACGCTACTTAATTCTAAAGTATTTATATTTATATTTTTTTTTATTTCTTCTTACTAGTATTTAACGATGCACACTACTTGTCTGTTTTCTGTTAATTGATGAAAATGTTTATTGTCGTTTTGTTTTCTTGTTGTCGCTGTCAGTCAGTCGGGCGTCATGCCATGGACAACTGCTGAACTTTGTTCTGTTTTGTCTGTGGTGTACTGGTGTGACCAGAGACACGTTTAGGTTAATGTCCGGTCCAGACATGGGTCCAGTGATGTGTTATTTTTCAGTTTTTATTTATTTTAGTTATAATTATTGGTACCTATAGTAGGCGCCAGATAATCGTGGAATATCGGTCATTGACCCACCTACATTTATTGACATTGTTAATTTGAAAAACGGAATTAATGACACAAAACTGTCCCGAATCATCATCTCTCGTGATCCTTAACATGGTCTAATAATGAAAAACGATTCATATTTAATTGTTCAGGTACCCATGAGCAGTTATTAGGGAAAGGTCAATATACTTTATTCCACATTTATCTGGCGCCTACTATAGTTGATAAGTTTTTTAGTTTTTAGTGTTCTGTGCGTTTTTTCCGGCAGAATAAATTGATTTTCTTTCTTCTTTATTTTTTAATGTTTTTTTTGTGAATTCGTGGACAATGTTGTGGGTAACATGTGTAGTAACACAAATATGTAATAGATTGTGTTTCATGTATTTCTAAGTATTGTACTAATTTTAGAATCTCTAGTTAAGCTTGGTAACAGTTTTTTGTCCCTAACAAATAAAATAAAATAAAACCATATTTCAGATTAACACGTATATGTCATATGTTAGTGTAAATGAGTCTCAAGTTACTATCGAAAGAATTGTGCATAATGATGACACATTTCAAACCATTCTTTCATAAAATTACAAACATAAATTCTTGTACAAACCCAGTTATTATTGCAACATTTTGTCGTCTAAATTAGAACATAAAATTTTTTTCATGTCGGGAGGAGTCTGGTGGTACACTAGTGAAGTGAATCAGATATGAATCTTTAATTTTCCAAATTTATTAAAACGCTAAGCGAACTCTGCGTTCAAACAGCAATATTTTTAACGTCGGAGGTTAGATCTAGTGATGTGCTGAACGGGTGGGAAAACTATCGATATTATTTTAAATGAACTGCAAAAACATTACCTTAACCAACTTTTTCGTAATTGTACCTATATCAATGTTTCTATTAAACTCTTCAACAAAAAAAAAACAAGACAGCTATTTTTAAAGATACGTATTTTTTTCCGTTATTTTTCTTTGTTAATTTGAAGTAAATGTTCACTAATAAGAAACCGCTCTCTTAATATTGTCACCACCAATACTTCCTAATTGAAAGTGAAAAGTCATGAATGAAACAAATTGATTGCCAATCAAAAGAACTTACTCATCGATAAAAACGAAAGTCACGTACACGATGACTGCATCGACCATTCATTCAGCATCACTCAATTACATATTACCAAAACATGGATGGCGCCATACAGTTAAATAACAATAAATGCCAATAAAACGATGACACTATATGGCACGGAGACGATGATATAGAAAATGGAGTGCCGAAACGCTTGTTTGTATTTAAAGACAAACATCGTAGTCACCGTTTATTGCATTCAAATAAAATATTACCGAATTTCGATAGGATTGATTGTATTTCCAAATTATATGTTCACAACATAAAGAGTTTAAAATATTATCAAGATTTAGTACAATCTTACAGTACAACACAGTCAGTACACAGATACACCACACCCCGATCAGACCAGACTGTGACTGACCAGTTCACAGTTACAGTCTACTTAAATTAAAATGTAATGAAATGTGTGAAATGTAGAGGTAGATGACAATATTCGGAACAGAACGGAAGTCTTTGATATAGCTTATGAAGTAAGTAAGCCTTCGCTTTCATAACTTCAGATCTGTCAATCGAAGTCCACTTCAAAACATAGTTACAGACCTATGTTCCTAAGTGGACTTTGCTTGACCAAGACGCATTGCAATAGAAAGTATATATGCAATAGTATGAAACGATTGCTGTCTTTGATTAAAACCTTCAAAATTTCAATTGAATTAACATCTCAAACGTTACCATTTAATTTGCATAGTTGTCTGTCTCCATGTCGATCGTATTTATAACATAACTATCGCAAACGCTCTAAACATATCTGAGTTCTCCATTGTCTTTTCATTCCGTGTTCAATAGCGAATGCATCCAAATTGATATGTGCACAATACTATCGAATCAATTTCGCATGACATCATCACGGCTGTGCAAACTATATATATATGTAGTGATTCAATTATTCTATAGTTATGTCAAATTGATTGCTCACACGGCCGAGTCGTGATAAATTTTGAATTAGCTCGCCATTTATTAAATGGAATTGGTGTTTTACAGTGACTGATATTTCGGTAATAATTGTTTCGTATACATTGAATACTCTTTGTGTTTGTTTTTGGTGTTATACTGATCTACTCCAGTGTATGCTCGAAAAAAGACTTTGTGTGAAAAAACTATGAATTTAATTATTATTTTTTTTGTTATTATTTTGTTTCGGACAATGTTTGTGTGCGGTGAATAGACTTGTCAAAGTGTTTTATGCTCAGAAGTAATTTTATTCGATGTCATTGCCAGTTACAACCCAAACATCACGAGAAACAATGGTTTTTTCGTAATTAATATTAATATATAATATTTTAAATCACTGTGAGCATTTTATTTTACCAATACTAAAAAAGGGTGGAAAGAAATCCTTGCCCAGGAATGGAACATATGTGCAGGCAGTAAAAAAGTATCGACACTCAAGAAAAAATATCGACATCATTCAGCCCCAACCCTACGGTTGGTACGCGATAGGAAATTAAAATTTTCCTCTTCATTTAAAAAGAAGCACTGCCCCGGGCTAACTCCTTAATGCGGTTCTACATCTATTTCAGAATATACTTTAATACTCATCGATGTAGTCACAGCTTTATGTAGGTATACTGTTTATCGTAGTCTATGTAATAGCCTGTCTTTGAGTAGAATATTATTTGCTTTTAGTTTTGAATTTGGAATGGAAAGAAGATTAGTGTGAAGGACAGTATACATACATCTTTTTGGTGTTGTCTTTAGAATGGTTTGGTACGTTGGTAGTTTTCACAACCGGCGTGCGTGTATGAATGACCAAGTTTATTAAGGTAGACGAAGAAAAAGGAGTATACAAGGATGGTAACTGGTTTCATCTTTATTTGATGGGAAAAAATCGTGAGTTGACTTGTTGGTTGAGTATCCAATGCAGTGTATTTTTAAGTGTTTTTGATTTGATCGGTAAAAGAATTTCTAAGTGATAAACTTATAATGACATAACTCATAACTTAAGTACCTATTCAAGTCTTTAAATTTTATTTGATTTGTTAATTCTATTTACATTTTTCAATAGATTAAGAATTTCCTAAGTAATTTTACATATCATAAAATGCTTCCTCTTTCCTAACCTAGATACTTATCTTGCTGTGTCCGACAGGGTCCATATGAACTTATTGTTACCTAAGAATACATGTGGAATGCAATAAAAGTATTGAGAATTCAATCCTACAGCCGGTATCATGATGGCCGTTGGGCAAAAGCGTCCCCACAAATGGGTGCCAGAAGATGGAAAAGGCGACGAGCCCGCCCCAGAAAGTGGCGGCGAGATGATTTGGATGTACCATGAAGGCTGGTTGGAGATGGCACAGGAAAAGAGTGTCTGGAAATATAAAGAGGAGGTTCTTTTCCCAGCAGGGGAAAACTTAAGTAAATATTAATTCACGTTTGTGTTTATTGTGATCTGACGTGCTCTTGAAAAGTATAAGGTTCGATTTTCGTTCCATCTTGCCCGAAGACGTCCTACCTCAGGCTAGATAGAACTGCAATATTTATTGTTACAAATGACCAAAAGACCAACTCCTTACTCAACTTCTTGAACCGTTCATTGTTCTTCTTATATACATCCAGCTTTTGTTGCTTCTGCTCTTTAACTCTTTGTATCTCCTGCTACTTCTCCAATTTCTCTTACTCATCTTCATCGTCTTCATGGATCTGGAAAAAGTGACATTCTCAACAATAACGATTGTGGAAGGTCCACGATGTTTGAGATATTTTGATAGATATATGTACATTTTGAGCATTTCACCCATACATTTGAACTTTTTGGCAATAGTTTTCGATAAAGGTACAATTCCGTGTATCGCGGCCGATCGCAGCCGCGCGCGATCTATCGCGTGCGACAAAAGACAGAGTATGAGAATGTTTCGAGCGGTTTCCGAGGTCTGCGTCAGACGCGCGCGGCTGTCTTCGGAAGCGGTGTCATACATTGTCATACTCCCTGGTTATTGTCGCATCAGCCGCACGCGACAGACGCGAGCGGCTGCGAATGCCGCGATGCACGGAATTGTACCTTTATACAATATTGATTTATCCTGATAAAGCCTGGTGTCACAAAATGCTGAATTTTATCACTCAAATGCATAACACGGCGCAGACATAAAGGACAAACACACACAAATAAACACACGATTTTTCAAACTTAGTAAAGCTCTAAGACCAGACGGAAACTTAAACATAATTCAAGCATACAATTTTAGCCGAAAAAACGAATTCAAACGATCTTGCCAAAGGAAACTTAAAAATCCCACCCTAAAATACCATTTAAGACTTTAAAATGTGAAGTTTAAGGTTCACTTTTCTGTGTTGAGGAAGGTTTCTTTGAAAGCGTATTCCTGCTTCAATTAATTTTCTTGCAAGCCGTTTTACGTTTTCAATACAGTGGGACCTGCATACGAGTTTATTATAAGTTTTGGAAGTCGAAGTTGTTGACTTGTCGTTGCAATTTCTTTGGGTTGTTGTGTGTGAATATTGGTGAAATTCTTAGAGAATTAAAAGCAGGGGTATACATTCCGATTAATTATAATTATACAAGATGGAGACGACGATACGACAATAAATGAAAACACTGGAAATACGGGTTCATAGGAATATTTTGAAACTCTGTCATAAATCCTGTCCCTGAAATTAAAAAATAAACTTTCCAAGTGCATAAAACGTCAAAAAATCTCAAACTAGACAAGGATCAATCTGTTGCAGTTAGTGACATCAAATCTGTGATAAACGACAACATACACTAATATTGGCAGTGTTTTGATTTATTGTCGTATCGTGGACTTCACCTTGTATGTATTCACCCAGAGTTCTTCACTTTGGAAGAGTGTGAAAACTAAAACGGCATCATAGATTTTTGAAAAATTATTATCAGTTGTTTTTTTTTTAAGTAAAAAAGTATTAGTTAAAAATGAGCTCCATCCTTTAGTTTGCCATAATATATGTTACAAGTTACAACATCCCAGAATTTGAAATACCTATCTCTTTATAACCGAATCAATTGTTTGATGAAATATTTGATTGTTAAACTAATCAAGCTACCTCAATAACTTAACATCATTGATTATTGTAATTTAGGGTTCCGCAGTGTAAATCGAAGTTGCAAGACGGTTCGGTAGGTATCAGAGCGACGCGCGGTTGATTGAAGTTCGCTCGCTCCATTGCTGCCGTAAGTGAAGATAGTGGCAAGGATATGTATAGAGTTAATGATACCACCTTTTATTTTTTATTTTATCCTGTCAAGACAAATGAGACGCAATTATCGATTTATGAAGTAGGTACACAAACAGTTATAGATTAAATAATTTACGGGTGAAATATAATTAGGTATTTATTTTGGAAATAGGATATCAAAATCACTTATGTGTCATGTTTTTTTAAAGCTAGATGTGGCTGATTTTTCCTACTTGACTGTCCCTGAAAACGATAGTGAAACAAATTCACGAGTTGTATATTAACGACTTCCCCATATTTATGGGACTTAATCTTTTGCCTACCTATTTGCAAGAACTCTTACCATAAATACACTCTAAATGAACAAAAACATTGGACAAAAAAAACACTACAAAGTATAAAATAACTTTAATTTCAGAAGTCGGTGTTTTTGGTTGTTTCTTCGTATTTTAACACCGACTTCCAAAATAAAAGTACTTAGTAGAATTCCTTTTTTTTGGAAGTCGGTTGTATTTATTTTTTTATTTTTTTTTATTTTTCAAATTCCAGTCGTTTTGTTTGGTGTAGAAAAGCAAAAGCAAAAAACGCAATTTTGTCTACTTGGATCATATATTTTCTATTTCCTCCAGTTATTTTGATTTAAAAACCAAACACCTCAACCGATTTTGATGACATTTCTACCAATGAGACCAATCGGAACGTATCCTTTCACATGAAACAATAATTTTTGAAATCGGTTTATAAATGACGGAGTTATGAGGCAACAAACATAAAAAACAACCGAATTGAGAACCTCCTTTTTATGAAGTCGGTTAAAAAGAAGACATAAAGCTCTCAGGCTTTATACGACACAACAAGCTCTAAAAAAGGACTGTCACTCAATATATGAATTAAAGAAATGACGCACTTCAATGACGAACTTTAACCAGTGTAAGATTAAAGTTGGTGATTGAGGAGCGTCGTTCCTCTCTATACAAATCCACCAGCCGAAGACAAGCATCTTGGCAGATAATTTGATTTGTATTTAATTAAACAATGACATCGATTCGTTGACGGAGGCACCTCGAAGCCTGCCCACCCCCAATCGGAATTCTCGTTAAGACTGACGGAGGTCCGTGTAGTTTGTCTGTTTGTTTACATTGAATATTGAAATTAGGTGTCGATTGAATTTGTGGAATATTTTGTGTTTTGGGGTGTATTTGTACCCTCGATAATGGATTTGTGTGAAGCCTGTATTCCTCAAAGGATTAAGTAGAAGTGTATCAGAAGTATTTTCGCATTGTTTCTTTTATCTAAAAAACATCTTCCCGTGAAAGAATAGTATAGACATTCCTTTCTGAATAAATAAGTTATCCCGGATATTGAACAATTTCGTAAAAACAACTATAACAAACTTAATGAAATTATAGCATTGGTTATTTTGATTTTGTATCTTTATATGATTCGAAACAAAAGGAAAATCGTAAAAAAATTAAATTAAAAGTTCCGTTAGAATCGACTTTTTAAATTAAAAAAATAAATAAAAAGTGTTCACAACGAGTTCTAACTATAATTTTTGATTTAACAGGAATTTCGAACGCTTATGGGATCCGGGATTCTAAAAAGCATGTCTGTATTATACTTTCGTGGGAATAAAAGTGAAGTATAGGTATATTAGCGCCCGATTATCCGATCACTGCTCATAACTGTCACAGGCCGTCAATGTCTATGATGATAAGTCAGTGATACGCATAATTTACGTCCCGTTACTCTATGACCTTCACAATTTTGACCAGACAGACCGAGCTGTTCCGCACTGCATCTGATCCGAATCCATAAAAATACGTTCCGAAGTAGCCATAGTACCATTTATATACCAATTATTTACGCACTAGATCCAACTTCCGTCATCCGATTTCTCTCCGACATCGAGTTAAATTAAAAATATTGACGGAAAATATTAACCGTAAATAAATATTAGCCGCAAATATTGACGGACCGAAGTAGCCGTAGTACTGTTTGTATGAACGCTTTTGCTTTACCTCGGATTCAAAATCAGATAGCTTGGATTTGGATCAGAGATCGGATTAGTGCGTAAGGAATATCCGAATTCGGTACGAGTTTTGTACATCCGTATTTTCACGGATTCGAATCGGATGCAGTGCGGAACCGCTTTTTTAATTTAATGTGGGTTGCTCTTGACTCTAGTATAGGTCATAGATGACAGAGATAAAGTCGACGATGGAGCGAGCTTACCCAGAAGAAGCCTGTTCACTCTAATTTTGAAGAGATTAGGGTTGTACCTATGCGTTCGGAAACACAGACGCAGGCAGAAAGTTCCACTCCTTTGCTGTGCGCATTATAAAAGACGTTTGAAAACGTTTAGTGCGAATTGGTGGAATAACAACAAGGTAGGGATGGTAACTTGCAGTGCGTCTAGATGTCCGATGGTTGAAGAGGGCCGGTGGGATGAGGTCATGGAGTCCCTGGATACTCTCCCCGAAGTCAAACTGTAGAAGATCGCTCTCCCACCTTAAAAAATAAAAGAAAAGTAATTCTTCCTCAGATCCCAAAATAAAACAAGCAAACATCGTGTATTTTATCTAATCATCGAATTACACCCACCTGCTTCCCTTCACTTGCAAGTAAACTACCTTATGACAAAAACAACACTACCGTAATAAAGTACACCCACTAAGCCGGAGCTCTGCCTACCCTTAAATCAATATTAGCGGCAAAATGAGACTAATGCGCGACTTATAATCAAAGAAAGAAATTTCTGGCTAGCCACACGTGATAGCAAAGGAGAGGTTATAGTGGAGAAGAGGAGCGGGAAAGATTTGCAAATAAAAATGAATTCTTAAATAAACTCAAACTTTTATTTATTCGATCGCCAACAAAGGCTACACAATCACATGCATGTTAACACGAACAGGGACAAATACAAGTATGTGCTTCTAATTATAGGTGTCCACATCATTCACTTATTATCTAGGTATTATTATTGTATCAAAATACAATACAAAAGGAAAACAAAATAATTGAAAAGAAAAATTTTGAAGGAGATACAGGTGAAAACTGTACTCTATTACTATCCAAACCTTTATGTCATCTGTCTGGTAAACCGTCCGTTTGTCACAGGGCTTTATCTTTAAAACAGGTGACCATTTTTAGGTTGTCTGTAAGAGATTGCCCTGTGCGATAAGACCGCCCATTGTACACTTGTTTTTTTAAACGTTTTTACTATGTTTGTAATGAGGTGTACAATAAAGTATATAAATAAATAAATAAATTTACAAAATACTTACCTATGTGGTCGCTTTTAGCGAAAAGACCACCCGTTGTATTAAGTCTCTAAAGTCCTTAATTATAATTCAATGGGGTGTACGTGAACAATATCTTTTTATACATGTGATACTTTGTCTTCTATCATGGTAAATAATACAATATAAAGAAAACGGTTTTAATTAAAAACGTAACAAACTATCTACCACCATTAACACACACTAACTATCATTTATTAAAAACATCGTACAATCTTATTTTGTATACCCACATTCTTCGCAAAATAAATGATTTCTGATTTCTGATTTCTGATTTCTGATTTAACCCATTTCAGTGAACAATGAACCAGTCCTCAAAATAAAATCGCTAATACACCCGCTACCGCCCTTCACTATACTCTCTACCTTCCAAATAAAGGGGAGGCAAGCCCAGTGTGGACATCAAAGCGTTAAGTGCTTCTTTTGCTCATCGAATCCCATTTATGCCGCCGGACCTACCCTCGCGATAAATAAGATTATGTTTGGTTGCACGTTATCTCTGTTTTCTTATAGCTTTCCAGTAATGGTGTTACTTAGTTTTTGACTTATTTAATGGTGAAAGGTTATGGGATATCTAATGGAAGTTATGGGGATTTCATCCTCTGTGTATTCTCCATGGATTTGGTGAGATGTATGACGGATTTTGGGATGACGTATTATAAATTAACCATTATTACGCTGAACGCCAATAGAAGTCTAAAAAAGTTCTGAATTTTTGGGATTGGCCATGTGACAATTTCGTAGTGCATGTCAATATCTTCAATTTGTTTTTATTTTTGTTGCTGCTGGTAGAATCTCACTTGGCTCTCTCGGCTCGCAGAAGAGTGGCGACCGCGTACCGGAAGACGCAGCGTTAGAAAGCCTCCCACAAGGTGGACCGATGACCTGGTGAGGGTCGCGGGTAGTCGATGTATGCGAGACGCACAGGACTGGTTGTTTAGGCGATGATGATGGTCGATGTATGCGTGTATAAATCTTTAAGAGTCGCCACGGGTAGTTAGAAGCCAAGAAATCTGACACTGATCTTGTCAATGAGTACCGTGTTACCCAGTTACTGGTTAGTGGACGTCAGATAAGCACTCGCTGCTTGTAAAATACTGGCTTCATCCATTCGGACTGGAAGACAAACAATTTTGAAATATTCGGAAAAGGTGAATTTTAAAGGTCGATTCACGAGAAAATTATTTCGTTCATCACAAAAGTACTTAAAAAAACACATCAACCAACTCCAAAGAATGTTTAATCTAGGCAGAGTACACACGAAAATAATTCCTACAAATAGCAGCTTTAATAACATAGTAGCACAAATGATTTATATTTAGGAAACATTGCGAGCGAATAATCTAAAAGCCATAAGCTTCCGACGAAAAATGTTCTCGTATTCACAACTGGACGTGGAACGGAATGGCATAAACCTTAGTCTACAATCGCGGGGAATGCCTAATGAGCCAAATTAGGAAATTATTGTAGGTTTTCCTAGGGTTGCTGTTCCAGAAGTGCTAGCGTGGTCATATTTATTTAGACTGGCCTGTTGGTCGAGTGGTTAGTGACCCTGACTGCTAAACCGGAGGTCGTGGGTTCGATTCCCACCCAGGACAAATCTTTGTGTGATGAGCATGATCATTTGTTCTGTGTCTGGGTGTAATTTGTCTATAATATGTATGTATTTAGAAATATATAAGTATGTTTATCAGTTGTCTGGTTGCCATAGCACAGGCTCTGCCTAGTTTGGGATCAGATGACCGTGTGTGAGTTGTCCTAAGATATTATATTATATTATATATATATATTATTATATTATTATTATTATTTAAGTGTGACGTTGGGTAGCTGACAAACATCAAGGAAAAAGCCATCTAATTCGCGACACTGTTACCGTAACCGACACATCTGTGTATAACGTAGTATTCTACTAGTAGTAGGGGTATGGGAATCGTGGGTTAATTTCAGTTTTTTTATGAATTTAAGTCTCATGGATCTTTCTACGGGGTTCGATACGATACGACGCAGCGCGCGATCAGCGACGGTAGCGGATCGCGAGGCGCGTTGGGCATTTTTGTTCAAGTTTTCACTTGAGAAGTGAAAACTTGACTCTTTTATTTTTGTTTTGCAATTTTTTCCTTGATGTATATCAGCTAGTACCCAACAGCGCCCTTAAATATGACCACGCCTTTCTAGAACATCCTGTACCGTGTTCAAGACAGAGCTTAGGAAATTGTGTTAATACGGAGATTGGAATCCTAAGCCTCTAAAGGGGCATTCAATTAGTGACAACGATGGTTGAAAAGTCAAAAATCTCATAAGATTGACATGCGCTACCGAAATGTCACGTGGTGAATCCCACACATTTTTGGCATTATATCAACGCTGATAGAATGTTATTCTGTCTAGAGCCCCTGGATAGACCACAGAAATCTGTAATTTCAGTACACTAGTTTCACCTATCGTATCCATTTAAGCAGCATTTAAATATTTTTATTTATCTGTATTGTTTCACTGCGGGCCAATCGATCAAGTACCTATGAGTCTAAATTGTCGAGCTAACGTTTCTTAGACCTGCTTCGGTGAAGACACTCGTCTACATGTACCACTCAGTGACGATCTGAATCCATTGGTCTTTCATTCATCATATATATATGTATGTCACCGAATCTTGAAGGATTGTAAACTCTCGATAAATTGGCAAATGAACATTTGTTCTACAAATTATACCAATCAAAATCTTTTATACTATAATATCTCCGTGAGTTCCGCGAAATTGTGGACTTTCATAAACTGGCGACCAATCAGCTCTCTGGCCTACAATTTATCTGTTTTGGTGTGATAGTTAAATTGGAAACTTGGACCTTCTCTGAATAGACCGACCTGAATAGACAGGTCTTTGTTTTCTCTGAATAAACCAATAAGAGCTTTGTTCCCAGGTTTACTATGACACGAAAACGTATAAATAGTTAAGAGCACAAGGCTATGATGGTCGCCATTTTATGTCCACAATTTTTCGAAATGACTCCTAGAGATTATAGACTATTTTGATGCGTAAAAATGTATTTCAAATGTTCAGTTGACAATTTATAGAGAGTTTACAATCTCTCAGGTTATTTTATAATTTTACGGAGCTTGCCATTTTCATATCACATAAGTTTAGACTCACATGTTTTATAAAAAAGCATGTTAGTTATAATATCAATATTGTATTGACAGGCCAAACCAATTCTACCTCTCCGTTGACATCACGTCGTAGTATACCATCATCTTAACTCTAGGAAATCCTAGTAGTTTTCCGCCGTTGTAGACCCCGCCTTATTTAAAACCAAACACTAATCCTTCTATATACACATTAACGGATCTGTGAGGCGCAATCCGTACAGTCGTACAGGGATTTTCTCTTCGATGTGAGTCGAGCCACTCCTCTCTGAAAATACTACATTTAATTGAATATGTCCATGAGTGTGTACGGTGCTTAATTATGTTTGAAGTTATTATTTTGTTTTAATCATAGGATTTTAAATTTAGTATTTGTTGTCTGTAGCTGGATTCCGGAAATAATTTTTAAATTTTTAATTTTGCTTAGGTATTCATATTTCAACAAAATCGCTCATTATTGGGTATTAACCATTCGATATCGTTCGGAATTCGGAAAAACGAAAAACGTAAAAATCTATCATGAATTTCATATTTAAATATCCCTATTTGTACTTTTTTTTTTAAATGAGTTTGCTCTTGACTCTAGTCTAGGTCATAGATGACAGAGACAAAGTCGACGATGGAGCGAGCTTACCCAGAAGAAGCCTGTTCACTCTAATTTTGAAGAGATTAGGGTTGTATGCGTTCGGAAACACAGACGCAGGCAGAGAGTTCCACTACTTTGCTGTATACTATATGTAGCCAGCCTTTGGGAAAAGTTTTAAGTTCTTGATGTCGCTTCCTAGCGAATCACCCGGATTCACCTACTGCTGGGTACTCTAGTCATTCGATGTTGCCTATCATGGGAAGTTTGAACAAATGGTTGATTAGAATTTATAGTCGTTATTCGAAGAATTTCATGAATTCTTAATTTTCTCATTAAGACGAACTCTATACGATTGGCTCTATTGGTTTTGTCATAGATGTATAGAAAGTATATTACATTTTTTAACACGAAAAATAGTAATATTTGAGGTTATTTATCTCAGAAACCTGTAGGTATCTACTCCTTAATCAAAATCAAAAAATCTAAACCAAAATCAAAAGTTATTTATTCAAATTAGGCCGAGTGCCAGCACTTTTTGAACGTCAAAGTTAGACAGACAATCCCCCAAAACGCCCGCCCGTCACCACTTCCTAGTGTTGTAGCTAGGATGACTATCGATTCTTTTTTTTTTTAAGGATTGGTCAAATGACTTCTTCCGCTCTGGGTGGAGCGGAAGGGCGTGTCAGACTCTTACTGACTAAAACCCATCCGTGTTCCTTCTAAAGCCCTTTGCGTTCCAGGGCCGCGGTGACTCTTTCGAACAAATTCCGCAACAAAAAATCCGCAACAGACTATCGACTCTTGGAGTCAGGTTCCTCGTCCATTATTGCCATAAAACCTGTCCAACATCCATACAGATACTCACAACCAACTTCCAACCATCCCTTTTTCCCTGAAAGTGGCAAAAAATACCCTTTAGAACAATATCCCATCAATTCTCATATTCCAGATCATTACACCCGTATCGGAAAGAGCACCTATTATCTTATTAGAAATTACTGCTGTAGGACACATGCCATTATCGACCCTATTACATGGGGGTGCGAAGGGTATGGGGGTGATATTCCTGTGCGGGGTTAGAGTCGTTTATGTAGCATGCTGTTGTTATTACTCGTATTGGTGTAGTGTTTGCTGGATGTGGCTTAAGAGATCTTGTTTATATTCTTTATAAGATTTTTTAACAATAAAAGAACTGCAATTTCTTACCTTAAACAAGTGTAATGGTACATTGGTTTTTCCTTTTATTTTAGCCTACACTGTCCCACTGCTGGGCAAAAGCCTCCCTCAAGTCCTTCCAAGTATTTTTTTCCTGCGCCACCTCGCGCCAGCCCTCATAACACGAGTCCAGGTCGTCTCGCCACCTCTTTCTGGGCCGGCCTCGGCGGCGCCGTCCATCTTCGGGCACCCATTGTGTAGAGACTTTTGCCCAACGGTCACAGTGCATGTGGCTCACGTGACCCGCCCAATCCCATTGAGCCAGGCAGCCTTCTTACCCACGTCTATGATTCCCGTTTTGGAACAGATCGTGGTGTTTCTAATTCTGTCCTGTCTTTTTACTTTTGTTCCATCGCTCTTTGGTAGACTCCAAGTTTTTCCTTTACTTGATTTTTTTTTTCTTGGGCAGCCAGTGCCTCTAGAAACCTTGCCAGCCAGCCAATAGTTACTCCAATACAAAACATTTTCAATGTTTTTTTTTTAACTGTTGTTGAATGTTGTCTTGTAAACGTGTTGTGTGCCTGAAGTTTGTGCTTCTTCTTCAGTCGGTCCCTCATTACTGAGGATCCGGGTCACAGAACCCCTTTAAGAGGACAATCTGTCTCCATCGATTCCGGTCCAAAGTTACCATCACCACCTTCTGGAACTTGCTTGAGGACATAGCTTCTTTCACTTGGTCCGACCATGTTCATCATCGTGTTGGCGACCGGCCTCGTGCTCTCTTTTCTTCGGTATTGCCAACAATTTCAGCTTTTCAAGGCTGCTATCTACCCTTCGCATTATGTGGCCAAAATAGGTCAAAATGCGAAGAATACGTGAAGTTTGTGCTACATTAATGTTGTTTCTTTCTTTCACAGTACGGACCAATCTATAACTCATGCTCAAAACAAAATTTTAGACAAGAACAATATCCATCTCAACAAGCCACATCCAGTGTCTCTAAATCTCCATTAAACATTGTACGAGTACGTCTGTTATTACTTACTATCTGCTCACAACACTCCTTGTTAATGGCATTTCTTTGCCATCGTGTACCATCGTGTGCCATCGTGTGCCATCGTGCATCGATGCCGTTTTATGGGACACATGTGGCGTTATTATTTCGGTGATAATTAATCTTAGACAATAATCTTCTGTTGTGTTTGGTACAAGGAAATTGGTGGTTTCGATAGGATATTCAACGTGAAGGTTGTCGTTGGAACTTTTGGTGCAGTGGCTGCGTGGATCACTGCGATTACGGGTTCAATTTGTGATCAAAAGATTGAGTCTTTAGGATTGATTTTGACATAGGAATCTAGAGATACAATACAGAAATCCAAGTTGCTAATAATCCAGGGTTGCGGAATTTGTTCGAAAGAGTCACCGCGGCCCTGGAACGCAAAGGGCTTTAGAAGGAACACGGATGGGTTTTGGTCAGTAAGAGTCTGACACGCCCTTCCGCTCCACCCAGAGCGGAAGAAGTCATTTGATGATTTCCCAAACTTAAAAAAAAAAAGTTGCTAATAATAAAATCGCACCAGCTGTGAAAGAAAAACTGATACTTAATAACAAGTACTGTAACTAGGTAGCAGAACCTATAGTTTGGGGATCTATACCAGCCCTCAATTCTTCTCTAAATCGAATTTATTTACTTGACAATATACTTTGCAGAGGCAACTTTGAGGCCAAGCAATCAGCCGCCCATGCCATCTTGGTACGCGAACTCGTAGCTTATCAACGTGCACAAGTCCTTGGAACAGTTTGGTTGGGCCGTGAAGCCTGTGAAGCTCCCAAGAAGCTTCTGTGCTTCTGGGCGGACCTAGGCTGGCTATATTGGACAATACACCCACGAAAAACGGACCCACTACCTGTCTTAGTGCGGAAATCGAAGTCCCTACTTGATGACGTGTACTCTATTGTCTGTATATTAAATATTTATTATATCCCACTTCCAAACTGTAATCATTCATTTGATACATCGTCATTTTCAACATCATTAGTATTATTTGTAGTCATCTTAGTAGTTTTGATTTTACACACCAACGTTAACTATAGTAGGCGCCAGATAAATGTGGAATAAAGTATATTGACCTTTCCCTAATAACTGCTCATAGGTACCTGAACAATTAAATATGAATCGTTTTTCATTATTAGACAATGTTAAGGATCACGAGAGATGATGATTCGGGACAGTTTTGTGTCATTAATTCCGTTTTTCAAATTAACAATGTCAATAAATGTAGGTGGGTCAATGACCGATATTCCATGATTATCTGGCGCCTACTATACAAGTAAACTAACATCATTACCAACATCACCAAATCTCGGATCCGTGCATCATCGCCGCATCGCGTCATCGGCTCACATCCCATGGGCTGTAATGCCAATATTTTTCTATATACCCTATAATCGATTGCGGCGTCATTACCGTTTATTATTCTATTTCTCAACTAATTTCAAACTGTAACTATTTTTATGTACAGAAATTATCCATCTCAGTTGTGATTATTTAAACTACCAATGTTAACTACAATTTAACTAATATTATTACCAATAAACATAATAGAATCCTGCCCAAAACAAAGCAACTCTCCGATCCGTGCGTCATCGCCTCATCGCGTCATCGGCTCACATCCCATGGGGTGTAATGCCAATATTTTCCAATATTCCCCATAATCGACTGCGGTGTCATTACTGTCGGTGCAGACATAAATTAATAGAGGCTTCCTTCCCTTCCGAGGGTGGTTAATAAGGGAAGCCCGACTTCGATTATTTGTGCTTTGGCGATGTTTGTAATGAGAAGAAATGGTTAGTTTGTGTGGACAACGTTTCTCGGTGATCTTAAGCTTTGAGGAAATATATATTGATTTGTTTGTTCGTATTTTCTTGTTATTAAATGGTTAAATATGTCTACTGCAGTAACAGTCACGTTCATTATTGTGTTTTGTAATGAGAAGAAATGGTTAGTTTGTGTGGACAATGTTTCTCGGTGATCCTAAGCTTTGAGGAAATATTTTGATTTGTTTGTTCGTATTTTCTTGTTATTAAATTGTTAAATATGTCTACTGCAGTAACAGTCACGTTCATTATTGTGTTTTGTCTTCCTCTTCACGTCTTAGCGCTGAGCAGATTTCGATGCATCTTGGGTAAACACGGGTAGACTATGTCAGGAAATAGGGTTTTTAATTCCGCTAGTATGTTTTCTTGGGATGATTGGTGTCTTTCCGTGAGTGAAGCCGCTGGTAGAAGCTTTTTATTTTTGTATCAACCTATATTGTCCCACTGCTGGACAAAGGTCTCCCCCGTAGCCTTCCACTCTTTCCGGTGTGTTGCTCTTTCCGACCAATCCGTCATGAACGCCTCCAAGTCATCACGCCAGCCTTCCTCCACGACGAAGCCCGTCCTCTGGCTCCCACTACGTCGACTCTGGCCCATCTGTCCTGGTGCATCCTATTAGTACAGCTAGTGCGCTATAAAAGTTGAAAAAATGGTTATTCTGAATTAAACCTACTTATACTGAAAGCTGTTTAAATACTTTTTTTTTTAAATGAAACAACATACTTCCATGAATTGTTTTTTTTTATCCTTGTTTATGTAAAAGAAAGAAAGAAAATCAGTTTATTCTGCCGGAAAAGACGCTCAGAAACACTTAAAGATAAATAACTTATCAACTAGAATTATAACAAAACTAAATAAAAAACGCATCACTATCAGCCCATTGTCATTTCCAATGTCATTGCCATTTGTCATTATATACTAGTTATTATTATTATTTTACTAACAAAATGGATGATAATGTTGTTCGAAGTAAATAAATAAATAAAATGAAATTATTTTTATTTTAAATGATTGACCCACCTACATTTATTGATATTCTTATTGTTTTAGTGTACCGTACCTCAAAAGGTAAAAAAAGAATCCTTATAAGATCACTCTTGTCCGTCTGTCTGTCCGTGTGTCACCACCGATTTTTTTTAAACTGAGGTGATTAATAAAATCCTTCAAAAAAAGACCTTCACTATTTTCTTAACGTATAATTTATTTATTTTGTTTTTAATACATTTTATGGTATGCTTTTGGGGGGCTTAGGGGCTCAAGTCCCAGATTTCTTTGCAACCTAACGAAGTCTTTGAGGAATTTAGGAAAAGTAATCCAAGGGAGATCTTGTTTTGCGCTTATCATAATAAATTTAGCTTTTTTATTGTTTAGTTTGCTAAAACTCAGCCTCAGCGGGGTTCAGTCCTTCAAACGACAATCCCAGATCCGCCCGTAGGATCCCAGTCCTACGTACGAAACACCTTTTTTTTTTTTTTTTTTTTTTAAGGATGGGAAATCATCAAATGACTTCTTCCGCTCTGGGTGGAGCGGGAGGGCGTGTCAGACTCTTACTGACTAAAACCCATCCGTGTTCCTTCTAAAGCCCTTTGCTTTCCAGGGCCGCGGTGACTCTTTCGAACAAATTCCGCAACCCTGGCAGGCTCTGGCCCTAGCGGGCCCCGTCCTCTTTGCTGACATCTCTTTGAGGCGCGCGCGAAACACAACGCGCCATCGACCCGGGCCTGGTGGTGATCGGACAGCGAGCCACCCAACGCTCGCCGTCCGCAGGCCCGCGCACGTACGAAACACCTACAGATTGAAAAAAAAGGATTAATAAATTCCCACTATCTGGAGTCACTTACCCATAAAATAATCAATCTTACAAACGACAAAACGAATGAAATATAATGAGTAGCTGTAAAACGCACAATTAGCCTCTGCGAAGTCGGGAAAAATCCATTAATTCCGTCGTTAAATCTTATATCAGTCACCCCTAATTAAAAGTCACCCCCTGTGACTGAGGTATCGTTTTTAAGTGTCTTGGAGTGATGGCAAGTCGGTTGCCGATTGGGGACGACCGTGGTTCGATTTCTTGGATAACTTGGTTAATTCTGGCGTTTCAGGCTCCTTCGATTAAGTGGCATCCTAGTGGTCACGTGACGTTTCGCCATTGTTTTTTAATCCCATACATTATTGACGTTTTCACAATCGCCTTCACCACGCTATTACTAAAAAAATATTTCCTGTCTCAGAGAATTCTGATAAAGTGGGGATAATCATTGTGGCGATAATGATTGTCAAAGAGTCCATAATGTAAGGGAATACATGCGCTACCGAAATATCGCGTGGTCAATGCCCAAAATTCCGCCCGCGTGGTTGTCGAAAATTATATCAAGGGAACATATTTCCGGTATAAAAAGTATCCTATTTGATATTCCAAAATATAATCTACCACTGTGCCAAATTTCATCAAAATTCATGTATTAGTTTTTGTGTGAAAGAGTAACAAACATCCATCCATCCATCCATCCATACTTACAAACTTTCGTTTTTATAAAATTAGTAGGATAATGTCACTTAAATGCGTCTTTTTTCTGGAGTTTCTTAGGTGTGGCAAAGGCATGAAAAATATCGAAATACGAACAGTATTTCCTTTATTTCTCAAAGAAAGCACACGTGTAAATTACACGCATATTTTGTCTGTTTGCAAGTTCCATAATATTTTATAGCAGGCGAGTTTATTACCGGTATGATATTGTAACCAGTGACTCCCACTAGTGTTACTTATTAATATTATTATAAAAATGAAACTATATTTGAGATTTGAAACTTTAAAATATATTAGGCGCCTTCAAAGAACGTTGGTACCGGAGTCACAGATAAAAACAAAACATATTTGAAACCTATTTCTATTTCAAATTCTTTTAGTTTTCACCAGACGCTTCCAAAAGCTATCTTGTCTGCCAGAGACCTGGAGCCAAGGATATCCTCTTCACAATATTCATACTCTGGGGTGTATTTATTTAAGAACATACTTCCTATAAGAATTACACAAAAACATTAACATTGTATTCGACCTGGAAATTGAAAGTGCTGCTCAAATTGTAACAATTTCTAAACGAACAAAACTGTGATTTGTATCAACTAGGTATTGTTTCCCATTCAAAGTCAAAGTCAAAACGTTTATTTCAATTACGCCATTAAACGGCACTTTTGAACGTCATCATTTACAGTTCAGTAAAATAATAATATTACATTAATAAAGTGACTCTACTGTCCATACGGAAAGGTAGATTCTTATGGAGAAGAACGGACAAGAAACTCCATAGTTACTCTTTTCAAATAATGATTTTACAAAATTTGGTATACAAAAATTAATTTAATATTATGTGAGGACAACCCCACAGTATGCTACTTATAGGAACAAAGTATCACCAGCAAAGGTAAACTTATTCATTTTCTAAAGAAACTTAGGTAAATGGTACTCACACATTTAGAAATATTGGAACCATTAATTAAACAGTGTGTAAGTCAACAGAAAAATAAAAAAACAAAAAAGAAACAGTATATCTATAAAGTTAATACATAAATCAACCAGTTTGATTTTGTCTACACCCTGCCAGCATGTGCAACATTGCTCAACAGTTCCAACGCCTCACATTAAAACATGGTCCATACCCAAAATCATTTTGCCCCGTAATGACCATGACCAAAAACATCACCTCAGTAACATTAGAGTGACACAGAAGGGAGGATACGCCATTTTGCCTAATACCCATTGCTCACGAGATAAACTTCCTCCCGAGGGAGTGAGATCTGAGGAATCAATGCGGTGAGGACGGGAGGGGTACTCTTTGTTCTCGATAGTAAAATGTTGGACGATGGTTCATATGCTTTTATTTTTACGATGTAGCTGTTTTATATTGCGAGGTATTTTTTATGGATATGGGGCAAGGTTGGGCTATACTGAACCTAATTTTCTTTAAAAAAGACATAAATAGTCTTCAGTTTTATCATCATTAGCACTACTCTTAATCATTAATATCGGAATTACATTTGTGTGGCAAGTAAAAAATCGGTTTTTTAGTTGTAGGATTTATTTATTGAGACTGCATGCAGAGGTAGACTCCAATAGATCTTCAAATATGCTTCTTGAAATAATTTTCGGAGATATCCGCTGTATATTATTGAATCTTAAAGAATTTATGAAATAATAGCTAACTCTGCTGAGGTCTGAAGTCCTGGTAGTTCCGTACAGTAAGCTTAACTATAACTCACAAATACATCTACCTTAATAAATTAAAAATTTAACCAAATTTCAATTTTAAATTCAACGAATCATGAATAGAAAATACTGCCAATAGTAATTAAAAGAGCTACAAACTAAAAAGTTATCTTATGGATCTAACTTTAAGGTTATAAATGCGAAAGTGAGTTTGCCGATTTTATTAAATGGTACATCGATATGTAGATACAGGTAGATAGATAGGTAAATATCTAAAGTAACGTGAGCAAACTGCAAAGCCGCGAAGGTTGGTATCTATCTTTTATTATATAAAATATTTCAGTACGAAACGATTAAATATTTAAATTAAAATAATATTTAAATATTATTTATATTTAATAAATACCTCTACCTCCTTTCAAAATAAATAAGTCTGCAACCCTAAAAAGCAAAAAGTGTACACATTATGATTATACACTTTAGTTTGATATCCTTACTACCATCTTTAATTGTGCTATATTAAGTACTTAAAAGCATTACTAGAATGTAAAACTCACAAATTTATCATCTGATTCCGAACTCACTAGCCATATATAAACCTTTTTAAGCATATAATATATTTGATACGCTGCAATATTATATATATTTTGAACATTAATAAAAAAAATCATTCGAGTTCTTTTCACTCCCCACTCACAGTAACCCATAGTATCTCTCTAGCTAGTAATTTCGTCACAGATGTTTTCTATGCTAATTCTATTGTTTTTTTGTTAATTTTTATGTTCTTTTTCATGCTCGATTTATTCCGTTCGTCCGTTCGTTTTAAGATTAACGATAATGCTTCTCTGGATGGAAACCTTCGGCTTAATTTCTTTGCAGATTGAAAGCTGTCTTGGAAGAATTGGCGATAAAAATTAATGGTTGATGATAAGAATTAATTTAATTGTTAAAATTTTTTTTCGGTGTTTTTTTTTAATTTATTTTTTATTGACCATAGCACCTTTGAACGTCAAAATTTAAGAAGAAAAAAATTAAGTGATTGTGTTTAAAGAATAAAATTGCTAAGTTTGTGTTGTAGCCGCCATGTAGACCTATGATAAATAAAATTGTTATGTACTAAGAATCAGAATATAGCAATAAAAATTGGAGTAGTTCAAGTAAGCATTTAAAACTGGCAGAAATAACATACCTACTGGTACCATGGCGAAGATCGAGGGACGAGGTTGACTCTTACAAAAAACTTCATTAATAAGTACTTACCTGTAGGCTTGTCATATAACATTAGATATTATTAACAACTAGCATCTCAATAAATAGCTTTTTCATAAAATATTAATACATTCTTATTTTCTTTACAATTCAAATAAAATACATCTCCACAAAAACATATTTCAAAATGGCAATCGCAACGTTCTATTCTAAAAGTATTCGAAATTCAACCTTTCAAATGATAATATTGAATGCTTGTCCCCACCCTTTAAAATCCATCTCTCGAATTAACGTTTAAAAATACTGGTATAAATAAAAATTCGTAAAATGCAAGACGCTGGGGACCGGAGCGGTTCGAAATTCAAAAGTTTTTGTCTCGATACGAATTCATTTCGGCTAATATTCGATTTTGATTCCAACCAACGTAAGATGACATTTCGCTATGGTAATTTGATGACATTCTAGGTTTTTTTCTGATTTAATCTTAGGAGTTAAGAACGTGTCAAACCATAGTTTATTGCCAAAATAGGACTGGTTTTCAGGGCATAGTAAAGCTTGACAAATACTCAACTTTATATTATACTTGACAAATACTTAAATTATTAATTCAGAAGGAAGGTCTGTGCGAAATTTTTAAGTGATTTTTTATATTTTTATTTAGAAATTTTCTTGACATTTTTTTTTACTTTAAAGGAATTTTCCGGCCCAGTTGCTAGAAACCGGTGCATTGCTTTTTCTGAATATCAAAGGACTATCATTGTTCTAGTCCACGTAAACTGTGCTGATTCCTAAGTTCTTTTTTTAACCACAAATGGTTAACTAATAGTGAGTGACGTTAAATAAGCAAACAAGCAAATAAGTTCGGGAATTTCATCGCTGCCCTGAAGCTAACTAAAAAATTTAAGCTGTCATTAATTCCGAGTATAATATTCGTCCCCCGCCCCCCTCTTGGGATTGGGGGGCGATTAATCTGTGTTTAATGTCGCCCCCGAAAATATAAAAAGTAGCTAATCAACAGATTGGCAACGTTTTTCGCCTGAGGGTGTGTGAACGATGCTTTGTAGTTTTTTTTTTTAAGTTGCCAGACTGATTTGGGACCGAAAGTATAAGTTTATTATGTTGCATGTAATAAGAGGCTCTCCAATTGTGTTTGCCGTAGTTTTTTAAGTTGGCAACTTTGGTAGGTAACAATCCGTAGGTGTTGTCATACTATCGTCAAGGAATTTTACTTCTTGTTTGAAATTTGTATGCATGTCCGTACTGTGACAATGAATACATTTTATTTAGTTTTTGTTTTTAACTTCAATTGAGACGGTGGTGGTACCAAAATATTTCTTATGTAAACCGACAGTTTTTTAAGCTGTAACACAAATAACATTATTTCTAAGTACCTGTCATAGTTTCTGATAAATATTCTTACCCACGTTTGAACCATTTTTTTATAAACGATTAACTTTAATTTTATAGTGGCTTATAAGGTAATCATATTTCTGTATTTAGAAACATCATGACATCCTAAATTCCAAAATCCCCCGAACCAAAACATTGCGCTGCATTTTTTTTTGCAATCTTAAAATCTCAACTCGCAACTCACCAAATAACATCGCAAATAATTTTCAAGTCGAATTAGCATAGCTAATAAAATTATTTGACATCAAACAAGCAATCAATATGAATGAGCATTGAAATCGCATCGTTACGGAGCACTGGCTTGATCACCAGTCAAATTGCCCTCAAACGTCCAGAGCTGGGAAAAAATTAAATTTGCCAAGTCGATTTCATTTTTCATTAATTCATCGCGGAGGGTTGGTTGTGGGTGTAGAGAAACTGGATGCGGTAGTTATGTAGTAGATTGAGCCACCAGTCTTACCTACTGGGTACTGTACTACCCAGTTTTTGGATTGTGGAGGTCAGATAGACAGTCTGTGTAAAATACTGGTATTCAGCTGTACTGAAAGTCAATCCTGATATCGTTAGGAAAAGACTAGGCAGGTTGATGCGATGCTATAGTTCTACCTAATTCAGATGTGTCAATTTTGAGTGTAATCAAAAGGCTATTTTCGTACATTATATACAGTGTCAATACAAAATTAAGTTCGTCGTTTCTTTTTAATTAGATGGTCCATGGGGCCAAAAATTTCGGGAGTGGCGGTTGTGTACTGGACGACGCAACGTAGAATATGGGCCGCTGGTGAGGGTCGCGGGTAGCCGATGGATGTGAGACGCGCAGGACCAGTTGTTGTGGCGACACTTGGGGGAGGCTTATGTCTAGCAGTGGACGTTTTTGATATGATGATGATAATTAAATGTTAGTTTAACAAAGTTAAAGTTTAACAAAGATATTCCTTATTTGCATATTGGTTTTATTATTCTGACAACCAACTCTGCGGGAAGACGAAGTGCATTGCCAAGTTGAACTTATTTGTACGCAGTGAAATCTTTGAATTGACTTAATACCTACCAATCTATTAGTAACGTTTTTTTATTTGCGATGGCTTAGCTCTTGACTCTAGTCTAGGTCATAGATGACAGATACAAAGTCGACGATGGAGCGAGCTTACCCAGAGGAAGCCTGTTTACTCTAATTTTGAAGAGATTAGGGTTGTATGCGCTCGGAAACACAGACGCAGGCAGAGAGTTACACTCCTTTTCTGTGCGCATTATAAAAGACGTTTGGAAACGTTTAGTGCAAAAAACATGTTTAACTTATTTTTTAGAATTTCTTCGTACAACAGTCTTGGCACATCTAGTCGACATACATCGCTGTGTCCCCAGTCGATACCGAGTTCCTATATAAAATTTCCCTCAGGGTTCTCTTGCTCAAAAAATACGTTTTTTTTTTCTTTACACAAGACTGTTTAACCCTCAAATGGTGGCTAATTTCGAGACGAGATGGCTGATTAATTATTGATAGACGCTTGAGAGATCGCAAGTCGAACTGCTGTTTGTCTTAAATGTTAATTTTTCTCTTTTTAATCCCTGGGCGGCTATGTTTTTTTTATTAAGGATGATATTGTTTATAGGTATTTTTTTAAAGAGAGTAAAATTAATTGAAGTTTTTGGTGTCTGTGAATTGTCTTGTCTTGTGAATTTGTTTATTAAATTGGTAGATATTTTTTGATCGATGATTCGTAAAGGTTTTTTGGTGCAAAGCCATATTTCAGCACTACATTTGTTGTAATTTTCTGGAAAAATTCAAAAGAATAAGTACCAAAATGGGAATGAATGCTTCCCAAATCAGTGGTATAGTATATTGGGTTTTAGTTCAAATATGTAATGATTTATTGGTATTCAAAGAACACCATTTATTGGCTTTTGTTCATGTTTGATCACACTTTTTAATCAGAAGACAGAAATGACTAACGGCTGGTTCCAATAACGTATCTACCTTTAACCAACTGTCAAATTAGCTACCAACTGTAGCTGAAACGTCATGTTTGAAAGGCATTTCAGCTACTGCTGGTACCTAGCTAATTTGACAGTTGGTCAAAGGTAGATACGTTATGGAGACCGGCCGTTAGTAGTTATGTTCACGTGGTAGTAGTATTGGTAACTCAATTTTGCTGAAATTCAGATTATCAGCATTTTTTTTTTTACTTTTTATTTACTTGATAGTACATCTCGTACAGACAATCTTTGGATGGACTGACCGAAAGGAGTTAGATCTAAGGCTGTCAGTGTACAAATGTTCTAAATAATATTAATTAGACATAATATACAATACATAAATACAATACGTAGGTATAAATATCAATTATATAATTGAGAAAAGAGCGGAAAATTTACTGATCTATTTTACTGAATGAAAGAGCAAAAATTATAAAGGATTGAGTTTAAATCAATCCTTGACTGATTCCTCGACAATGACGAACTGAATGCCTTAGCCATTCTCGTTTCTAGGTTCATTGACTTAACCCAAAAAATGTAAAAAACACAAACACGTGCCAACAACTAGCGAACTAATCGAAACCCACCAAAATCGAACTAAATACGAACCAAACCACATCGAACGGAAGCCGATCAACCACCAACCACCAAACACCTAACACAGGCCACTGGCGGCCGCGAGCGGCCAGGCGAGGCCGTCACAATGACGGGCCGTCAACAGGCCGTCACGATGGCGGCCCCGGACAATGCTCGCGTGTCGCGTGACAGATATACAATCGGAGACGTGACCCGCTTGGCTACAGCGTGTTGTTTAGTTGAGTGCGATTTAGTTTTCGCGAATCTTTTCTTGTTCGTAATGTAAGAAAATATTTGAATTGGGTAGTATTGAAAATGTACATATGTTACTAAAATAAATATTTGCCCAACCTATATAAGTCAATTAAACGCTTTTTCTTCCTTTCTTCTTTTTACTATTAATATGGTGTAGTACTTGCCAGGGTTGCGGAATTTTTTCGAAAGAGTCACCGCGGCCCTAGAACGCAAAGGGCTTTAGGAGGGACACGGATGGGTTTTAGTCAGTGAGAGTCTGACACGCCCTTAATAAATGATATTGTACTAGATGGATGGCCCCTTCACTGCTGTCTTAGAACATTTCGTGAACGGTTAGCCATCTTAAGTGTTTCGATTGAACGCCGACCAAGTATCAAACTTGTTTCCAAGTTTATGATAAGTAGGTTAGAGGGCTGATTTAATTTTTATTCTGTAGGGGAGGCAGTCGTTTATATTGACGGCAAAGATTGCGGATGCGAATGATCAAAGATTTTGATCTTAAATATTTTAGTTTGATTTTGTAGGTAATCCTTGTTCTGGGTTTTGGATTCAATTAAGTTATTAGTACCTGGATGACCGTTTTCTTTTTGGTAAACGTTTTCTAAAAATTAAACCTAGCTAGATCGATTTATCGCCCCCGAAACCGCCCCCATACTAAATTTCATAAAAATCGTTAGAGCCGTTTCCGAAATTCAGATTAAATATATACATATATACAAGAATTGCTCGTCTAAAGGTATTAGATGTACACAATATTACATACCAAGATTCCGTGCCTCAGAAAGCACGTAAAACTGTGGTCCCCGCTGTCATTTGTATATCTTTAACAGTCGTTCCGAGTAGTATAGGAGCCAAGAACTCAGACACGAGTCTTGTGAAAGGGTATTTTGTTGCCCAATTACTGGGTTGGGGCTGTCAGATAGGCATTCGTGCCAAGTAAAATAAAGGGATACAGATGCAGCCATTAAGAATGTAAACCATCATCACCACCATCAATTTCAGCCGAAAGACGTCCACTGCTGGACATAAGCCTCCCCCAAGTGTCGCCACAATAATCGCTTATCCGCGAGCCTCACCAGCCGTTCGATTCTGTACCTAAACATGTCGAAGTGAAGGCTCGGGTGAAGTGATCACGAGGTGAGCTGCCAGTTCATATAATCAAGATGTCACGTGATCACGAAGTTAGCCGTCATTCCATCTTGATTATATGGATTCAAACAGCTCACCTCGCCCAAGCCTTCATCTCGACATGTTTACAGAATCGACCGGCAGGTCATCGGTCCATCATGTGGGTGGCTAGGATAACGGCAGATTGACTTTGTTATAACCTTGGTTTTGACCGCGGTCATGCCTGATAAACAAGCGAGCCCAGAAGATGTCGATATGTCGAGCGAGTCTAGATGATAATCGTTTATTTAATTTTTATTTCTTTTTTTTTAATAAATGTGTATAAAAATATATATTTTTTATTAAATATATAATATACAACTATTTACTATATATTTAATTAAACACATATTACACTATTTTATTTCTTTAGTTATGTTGTTACATTTCAAATTTTAATATTTTAAATATGTGTTATAAAATCACTTTGAATGTTGGTTAATCTATATTGGCGTCTGTATAGGCCTAATCACGTAATGCTATTGTTTTGTATTTATAAGAAACGCTGTGTACATTTGGTGTTGGTTTTTTTTTTTTTTAATATGGGTTTGCTCTTGACTCTAGTCTAGGTCATAGATGACAGAGACAAAGTCGACGATGGAGCGAGCTTACCCAGAAGAAGCCTGTTCACTCTAATTTTGATGAGATTAGGGTTGTATGCGTTCGGAAACACAGACGCAGGCAGAGAGTTCCACTCCTTTGCTGTGTGCATTATAAAAGACGTTTGGAAACGTTTAGTGCGAATTGGTGGAATAGCAACAAGGTAGGGATGGTAACTTGCAGTGCGTCTAGATGTCCGATGGTAGAAGGGGGCCGGTGGGATGAGGTCGTGGAGTTCCTGGACACTGGTTAACCGTTTAATCACTTCACTCTAATATTATAAAGGCGAAAGTTTGTGAGTGTGTGTATGTTTGTTACTTTTTCACGCACTAACGGCTGGACCGATTTTGATGCAATTTGGTATAGAGATTGTTTTTATCCCGGGAGTAAGTTCCTTGGGTTAATTTTCGACATTAACGCGGGCGGTAGCTAGTAAATAAATAAATGTCTTTTCACTGTTGCTTTGAAGTTTGATCTGTTTTTCACAGAGAGTTCTACATTTTGTACCATTCTTCAAAAAAGGCTTCACAAGAAAACTTTAACACTCATTCATATAAAAAAGAGCAATGACCCTGAAAAAAAGGCAAGGAGGCGTTGTTAAGTTAAAACAAAAATTAAAAAACGTAGACTTTGACAATACGAAGCCAACTTAATGTTTGCGAGGCGTTTACAATAGACCAATTTACCTGCTTGCGAGAAAAAATCAACCCTTTACTTAGATATTTTTTTTTGTTTGTAAGTGACGTTAAGTAACACCCACAGCTGACGATATGGTGTTAGGCGTAATGTCAAAGTTTATAACAACTTTTTTTTCTGGAATAGCGGAAGTACCCAATTACAGCTGGGTTTTGTATGTTTGAAACTTACTTTTACCTAAATAAGTCAATCAATGCTATGATTCTGGAACTCTGGGCCAAACATTTTTAAGCCCCGACGCAAAAACGACGGGGTTTTATAAGTTTGACGTGTCTGTGTGTGTGTGTCTGTGGCATCGAAGCTCTCAAACGGATGAACCGATTTTGATTTTGTTTTTTTTGTTTTTGTTTGATTATAAAACATCATTGTACCCTGTGTTCGCAATGTATATTATAAAATGCTGTTTTACAAAAATTTACAACTGTTTACAATTTTATTTTTGACGTGACAACGTCTAATAAATCTATGGACGCCGGCTGCACGCACGAAAAAGGATGACTCATTGTAACGTTACGATCATTTCATCAATGTTTCGTTATGACGTTGTCACGTTAAACTATCGTCCGTAAACCGACTTTACAGACAACCAAATTTGTTTTTGTTCATGTAAGGTTATCAAATAAACATCACCCCGTACACCAAACAGGTAGGTACCGACAGCAATCTAAGCGTCCATTCAATAAAACAAGAACAACTCACACGCCGTATCGGTCATACATGGCTAACTGTATTCAAGTTGTTTCAATGCTTCAGCTGGACAAAAGATTCAGACGCTATTGGGTTACCCAACTATTATCTGGGTCAGTAACCAGGAAATGGAATAATGGGTGACAAGACAAAAGTAACGTTATCAGGGCCTTTTTGAATGGAATTGTCTCTGCATATAGATGTTTCATTTGGATATTGAGAGGCTGGTTTTCCAACATGTTTAAGTACACTGTGTTAGATAAATAACACTAGTTTACAAATTTTAACTATTTCTCTGTTGCCATGGACTTGGTAGTTGGTAATGTTTACTTTTGTCATGTTTTTTTCAAAACAAAACAAATTGTGCAGCTCCCGTTCCCGTAGGAATTTCGGGAAATCCTCTCTTAGTGCTCCCCTACACTCCCTAAGGAACCTACATGCAAAATTTCAGCTTTCTACGACTTTTTTGCGTTATCTGTAAGTCACTCAGTAACGGGAGAGCTTTATACATACATATTGTTCGCTGATAACGTACATTTTTACTGTGTTAAAAATAATACCTAAGTTTTTGCGACATGAATAGCTCAAGCAGATGTTTAATCATTCCTAATCGTTTTGCTATATTTATGGAGAATAAGTGCAAAAGCTAAATTGGAGTTCGTTAGAAATATTTACTTTCTGTATTTTGGAATGAATTTGGATAAAAATGACATGCTTTGGGCACCTGATTATGTCTGTAAATCGTATATTTAATATTTAAGATCAAGCAAAAGTAACAAAAGAAGTGATTTCCATCACCAAGTTTTAGGCGAGAACCAGAAAATCTGAAAGCCAAAAACCAGAGCTGTATAAAAGAATCTACTTAGATATTTGAACTAGCGTACCATAGTCAGCAACAGCCAAAGATTTACTGTAAACTAATGATATATATACGATATATATTCTTTTTCAGATTTTAAAAATTTACGGGACATAGCCGACTTTAAATTAATCAAACAGGTTTACTTGGCTTTGTGTCAGTCTATTCTTACCTACTGCATAACTTCTTGGGGTGGTGCCGCAAAATCAATTTTAGTACTCCTAGAACGTGCTCAAAGAGCAATTTTAAAAGTCGCCACCTTTCGCCCATTCAGATTTCCCACACACCAGCTTTATAAGGCATGTGAGGTATTAACAGTTCGACAACTATTCGTTCTAAGTATAGTTTTACTGCAACATACTGAACTAGATTTCAAAACAGGACCTTCAGACAAGAGAAGAAAGGACATGGTTTGCACTAACACCCAGACTAAACATGCATTCACTAAAAGATTTTACTTATTTCTAGGACCTTACTTATATAATAAATTTAACAAATTGCTAAAGGTATATAATTTAAGTTATAATAGGTGTAGTATAATGTTATCTGATTATTTAGCGAAACTTAATTACTCGGACACGGAAAAACTACTAGAGGTGCTGAAATAAAGTAGCTGACTTAACTGTATTTACCTAACCTAATATTATAATAATTTTAGTTTTAGTTATAAATACATACCATAAGCATAGTTTATCATAAGATAGCGCAAAACATTGTTCCTACTTGGATATTGAAAATATATGTTAATTTAATTAAGTGACTGTCCTATTTAAAAAGTACCGTCGTAGAGAGATGGCCTGAAACACAGGTTTAAATAAACCTAGATCGGGCAACGCACTATATTGCCTTCAGAATTTTTATTTTTGTAACTGTAATGTTATACTTGTCATACCATAGTTTTTATCCAGATTATTATAATACTATTATAGGCCAATATAAAAATATATAATATTGAACCATATGTACACTTTATGTAAAATTATTATTTCAATAAACATTATTATTATTATTATTTATTATTATTATATTCCTTTGCCAAGAAAATGAAGATTATATGTTGAATACGTTACTGGCCTGTTGGTCGAGTGGTTAGTGACCCTGACTGCTTAACCGGAGGTCGTGGATTCGATTCCCACCCAGGACAAATCTTTGTGTGATGAGCATGATCATTTGTTCTGTGTCTGGGTGTAATTTGTCTATAATATGTATGTATTTAGAAATATATAAGTATGTTTATCAGTTGTCTGGTTGCCATAGCACAGGCTCTGCCTAGTTTGGGATCGGATGACCGTGTGTGAGTTGTCCTAAGATATTATTATTATTATTTTTGTTTTACATTTTTTTTTCCTCGGCTAGCCGGGAAGTATTGATGGCACGGGCCTAAGCCAAGTGTTCATCAATTGGGATAGGAGAACATGTTGTAGACTGTATGATAGATGGGGGTGTATTGGTGTAGATGTTTTGGTGAGGGCTATCGGGTTCACATTGCAGGAACTTTCTCACTAGCCTGCACGTGTTTAAAATCACTGCTTTTTGCAGGAGTTGGTAAGTGCTTGAAGGTAGGTTTAAAGAATTAAGGGATTGTTGAAGTTGTTTGGGTATGACTCCAGTTGTAGATAACACTATAGGGACTATTGTAACTTTTTGTAGATGCCAAAGTCGGGTTATTTCGTCTTTAAGTTCGATGTATTTGGATAGTTTTTCTGCGATTGTTGTCTGTAAGTTATGCGTATTTGGTACAGCTATATCTATCAGATATCCTGTTTTATTTATTTTATTTATAACTGTGATGTCCGGTCTATTGAAATGAATTGTGCGGTCGGTGAGAATGGCACGATCAAAATATAATTTCGTGGTCGCGTTTTCTAACACCGTTTCGGGGTTGTATTTGTAGTATGGTACTACAGAGTCTAAGAGTTTGAATTGATGAGCTAGTTTTTGGTGAATGATGTTAGCTACTTGATCGTGTCTATGTTTATAGTCTGTCTGGGCTATTGACTTACACGCGCCTGTAATATGTTGGATCGTTTCTGGAGAACTATTGCATTTTCTACAAATGTTAGTGGTTAAATTCTTAATAATAAATTTTCTGTAATTTCTGGTTTCAATAACTTGGTCCTGTATTGCAAGCATGAAGCCTTCAGTTTCTGGGAAAAGCTCACCTCGATTAAGCCACGCGTTCGACGCCTCTTTGTCGACATTTGTTTGGCATAAATGTTGGCGATGTCTCCCGTGTAGAGACTTCTGGGTCCATTCTAGAATTTTGCTTTTGTCATCGGTCACCTTTTCATTATTTTGTTGATTTTTGTCTTTTAAATTCAGAGGTGTCAAGTGTTGGTCGTGTTGTGCTATTAGTTTGTGTAGTATGGAAGATGAAGATTTGGTAAAGAAGTATTGTCTAAGACTTGTGATCTGTCTGTTGTGTAAGTTTGACACATCCATAAGGCCCCTGCCTCCTTCTTTTCTCGGTAGAGTTAACCTTTGCTGGCATGATCTAGGGTGGTGTTTACGAAATTTTGTCATTGTTGTGTTAATTTTGCGTTGTAAGGATTTGAGGTCTGTTTTGGTCCAGTTGATTACGCCGAAAGAATAGGTAAGTACAGGTATAGCAAACGTGTTGATTGCTTTTATTATGTTTCGAGAATAGAGTTGTGTTTTTAGTATTGCATTTAAGCGATGTTGAAATTTTTGTTTAAGTTTTTGTTTAGTGTCTATCTGACGTGATTGTGTGTACCCTAGGTATTTATAAGTGTCCTGTTCATCTAATGGTTCTATTTGTTCTCCTGTCTTTAAGGTGTATTGGTGTTTATAGTTCTGACCTGCTCTAACTAAATTTATTTTGCATTTATCAATACCGAATTCCATTTTTATATCGTTTCTGAAATTTTCTGTCAGGTTAGCTAATATGTTGAGTTGACTCTCGGATTTTCCATATAACTTAATATCATCCATATACAGCAGATGATTTAAACTGCTTGTTTGTGAATCATTCTGTTCGCTGTCGGCAATTGTATCTGTTGATTTTAAGGGAATTCCTAATGATGTTGCATTTAAAATATTAGAGAGGGGATTGAGGGCAAGGCAGAACCAGAGTGGGCTAAGTGCATCTCCTTGGAAGATTCCTCTCTGTATTTTTATTGGGCTGGTATCTACTGTTTTGGTTGGGGTAGTGAGTCTAAGCACAGTGGTCCAGGTGCTCATCATGACCTTCAGGAAAGTAATTAATGTTGGGTGTATTTTATAAATTTCTAAAACTTTTACAAGCCATGAATGGGGTACAGAATCATAAGCTTTTTTGTAATCGATA
The DNA here is from genome assembly GCA_905163435.1 of Mamestra brassicae. NCBI lineage: Eukaryota > Metazoa > Arthropoda > Insecta > Lepidoptera > Noctuidae > Mamestra > Mamestra brassicae. Next base: position 1,839,944 of record LR991008.1, on the reverse strand, counting down.
TACATGGTAAACAAATCGGATTTAGTTTTTTGAATTTTCTTTAGAATTACGGAATCTATGATTAATTGTTCCTTGCAGCCTTGGCTAAATTTTCGACATCCTTTTTGTTGTTCAGCTAAGATGTTGTTGGCGTCAATGTGTTGGTATATCAATTCAGATATACAGGATGTGATGATCTTGTATAAGGTCTGCAGGCAAGTGATAAGCCTATATTTGGCTGGATTAGAGAGGTCACTGCGGTCTTTCGGTATCATGAAAGTTGTACCTGATGTTATATAGGACGGTATTTTGTTGGGTTGCTGGATGAAAATATTAATATAATATTAAAATTTTTTGTACCAGTAGCTATGAATATGGTCTGACCCGCTATTCAATCATGTAAAGAATAATGGCCAAAACTTGGTCTAAACTTGCTTTACCGATAACGGTTCATCATTATGTTTCAAGGACTTTTCCAAGCACTAGATAAATATGAGCCATGATTACTTCTTATAGTAGTTCAATCTGTACTTTATATAATAAAGCTAAAGAGTTCGTTTGTTTGAACGCGCTAATCTTGGAACTACCAGTCGGATTTGGAAAATTATTTTTGTCTATGATAACCACATTCACGAGAAAGGCTATACGGGAACGAGAAAAAATGGGATATTCTTTTTTTAAATTTAATATGGGTTTGCTCTTGACTCTAGTCTAGGTCATAGATACCAGAGACAAAGTCGACGATGGAGCGAGCTTACCCAGAAGAAGCCTGTTCACTCTAATTTTGAAGAGATTAGGGTTGTATGCTTTCGGAAACACAGACGCAGGCAGAGAGTTCCACTCCTTTGCTGTGCGCATAATAAAAGACGTTTGGAAATGTTATTCGCGTACGAAATCGCAGGCAAAAGCTAATATTGGACTAAAATTGAAGTGTCAAACAATTTTAAACAACTGTAAACTTTAAACATTTTAGCAGCCATTGTTTATAAACCCAATCTGGGACGGTTCACCCTTGTTTGATAGAACAACGTTTGATATAATATTACTAAATCGAATTTTAGTTCCAATAAAGTCATTTCGAAGAATTATTCATTTGACCGAATAATTCATTGGTAAATTTTTATTTAGCGTAATTATTTATTTGAACTAATTTCATTTCGCCGAATTTTCAAATGCACTAATTTTATTCTTTATACCCTATACACCTGCCACCCTCAACTATTGTTACCAGGAGAAACTGGATGCAATCTGGACTTTAGGGCACCCCGACTCGGATAGGTTAGGTTAGAAGGGGATGGCGGGGTCGTGTGAGCGAGTGAAGCGAGCGAATAGACCCCCCCCCCCTTGACAATTTTTTTATAAACCACCCAGAAGTAGGAGCCCCGCGAAGCGGGGCTCCGTCGACCAAGCCCACCCTCGACCATGCATAGAATATTTAAAGGTTTGGTTAAATGTTAAATACATGGTTATACCATCTGAACATTACATCAAATGAACATTATACCTTTTCATCATTAGCGCAAATGTTGTTATAGCAAATAAATATTCGATGAACTGAAAATTCTGTCAAACGATATTATACAAAGTGATGATTTTCTTAAACGTTGTTCGATTTAGTAATATTATATCAAACGTTGTTCTATCAAACAAGGGTGAACCATCTGGGACATATATCTACTTAACAATGATAATAGGTTAGGTGCAAAATGTGACCCGAAGAACTAAAAATCGCCGAGCTATATTAAAACAAAGTGCATACCGCACTAGCTCAGGAAACATCAATCTGCGATCCGGTTGTCAAGCCGGCTGATAACGCGGCGTTCCTTCCTGCATTACCAAGAGGCTAAGGTCACACGTCCTCATGCCATCAGAAATGACATGCATACTGGAAATATGAAATGATGACCTTCGGGGAGTAGTACTGTAAATTGTTTTAACTTTAAGTTGGTAAGTCGACGGGAAACCTAAATCTAATGCCAACCTCGAGGACTGGGCCCGCTAGGGCCAGAGCCTGCCAGGGTTGCGGAATTTGTTCGAAAGAGTCACCGCGGCCCTGAAACGCAAAGGGCTTTAGAAGGAACACGGATGGGTTTTAGTCAGTAAGAGTCTGACACGCCCTTCCGTTCCACCCAGAGCGAATAAGTCATTCGAAGATTTCCCATCCTTAAAAAAAAAAAATGGCTCTAGATAATACGTCATTTTATACTTTCTTTTAAAGGCCAATTCCCGTACTTAAAAAGCGTTAAAATTCAACTCGCAAAATCATCTCGTCGAGAATTAAAGTCAAATACTTCTCAATAATACGGAATTAAAGTCAAATACTTCTCAGTAATCTCTGTATGGTATCGGACGTAAAAGAATAGCACCATCACATCACTTCCCGTGGGTGTTGTAAGAGGCGACTAAGGGACTCACCAGAGAATGGGCAGCAGCATTCTCTGTGCATTGTAACAGCTACACAGCGATCGCCAACCCGCCTGTCACACGTGGCGATTATGGCACACCACCCTTTTGGGGGAGGCCTATGTATATGTAGCTTGATATGATGATGATGATGAATTCTCAGAATGCGGGACAGCCAGAGGTGTTTTTGATAGTTTTGTGAAAAGTCAAAATGTAACTGTTTGTCCGCTGGAAGAAATTTCTTTAGAAATAAGCAGTTTCTTTGTACTCATAATTATAATGTTATTTATTACTACATTTCTGTGTGTACAAGAATAATAAAATAAATGAATGTAAGGGAATAACCGTGTGACAATTCTTTGACGTTTTAAACAATCATGGTCTCTGACAGATTGACAACTTCTCTAGGCCCTTTTCCTTTTAAAATCTATTTTTTTTCGGGACTGTAACTACATTAATTCGTGTTGTGGTCTACTACTATTTTAATCAACAACAATCCTATTTAAGTTATTGACCGTGCAGATCAAGTAATAACAATAGAAAAAAAATATTGAAGATCATGGAATTATAAAAAAATAAATATTTGTTCAATATTTATTTGATCAAGCACGTTAAGCCGTTGGTCCCGGCTGTCGTTTGTAGATCTTTGACAGTCGTTTTGGATTGTCAGAAGCCAGTAAGTCAGACACGGGTAACACGGTAGTTCTTGGCAAGACTGGCCAAGAACTACCGTGTTACCCAGTTAATGGGTTGTGGAGATCTAGTAGGCAGCCGCTCCACGTAAAATAATGGTATTCAGCTGAAGCCAAGGAAGGCACTGTTTTATTTTGCCAAAAATCTTTTGGTAGATTGAAGATGTCTTTAGACAGCAATAACCGCTTTTCATCCGGTGAGCCGTCGCTCAAGCCCAATAAATAATAACGCTAACTCTTTCAACCGTACCTATACATAATACAAGTATTACCTATCTCACAAAAACTAAATAAAATAAACAACACACCAAAAAGAATCGATCTTAACCCACTAAATTATGAAGCTGCCCACATAAAAAATATTCGCCGAGGCATTGAAAGATTGAAAGGGGAAAATCACTTAACTTGGGCAATTTATAGCTAAATCTTACCCGTGGGAGCGTCGTGGTCAGACTAACAACGTTAGCTGGTAGAAAACTTATAAGCCGGTGGAAATGTGGCCGTGCCCATTTGGGGCCAAATTGATGCGGCTCGGTTGGGGAGATTTTTTTTCTGTTTGAGAAGGGATCTGTCCATTGATTTAAATGGATTGAGAAGTATTTTAAAGGGTTGCTTAAGGGCTACTTCATGATAGTCAATCAAATCAGTGCTGCATTTAAGATATAACGTTTACTGAGGTTCATTTTGCTGAACTGGACCTATTTGGCGCAGCCGCGGGGCATACAATGTTTTTGTTTTAAAATTAAGCTGTCTTTTTTTGTATCTACAATGTGTGTCTGTGTGTGTGCCAAATAAACAAGTTTTCTTTCTTTCTTTCTTTCTTAGGTCAACACTGAACATATTGGTGTTTACTGAATGGTTTGACGTGGGTAAGGGGTAGCTTCTCATTGGGAGAACATAAATACTGAAGATCGAAGATGTCTAGGTTATGTAGACAGAGGCACTTATCTCACTGTTGTAAATTCTATTACTCTGTTTTTATTATTGATTTTTACAATTCGAATGAATATTGCATAGCTTGAGGCTCTAAACAAGTGACATTCTGTCAGAAGTAGCGTGGTAAAGGCGATTGTCAAAACGTCAAAAGTTACCATTTACCTAAATTTCTTTAGAAAATGAATCCTCTGCTGGTAATACTTTATTCCTATAAGTAGCATACTCTGGGTGCATCGTCTTCACATAATATTAAATTATTTTTTGTAAGTATACCAAATTTTGTAAAATCATTATTTGAAAAGAGTAACTATGGAGTTTCTTGTCCGTTCTTCTCCATAAGAATCTACCTTTCGGAATGGACAGTAGAGTCACTTTATTAATGTAATATTATTATTTTACTGAACTGTAAATGATGACGTTCAAAAGTGCCGTTTAATGGCCTAATTGAAATAAACGTTTTGACTTTGACACGTGATCAATCGTTTCATTTGGACAGTCGCATTCGATAATACAATGGTACTTTGCCTAACGACTCTGCTTGCAAAATTTCATCACGTTCCTTACATTTTACATCAAAGATTGATAACCCAACATTTTTCCAAAATGGCCACCAACCGACCCCAAACAAGGTCATCTCAAAAACAATCTCCAACTGATTCGAAGATATTTTTTATCCTCGAACGAGTCCGTGGACCCAAGCGGGCACGTCTTCTGCCCAATTTAGGGGTAGTGGCAAATCGTTGGCTATTGACGGCTTGAGTGTTATCAACCCCTTCGGGAATGGGGGTGGATTTATTTTTCCGCATTAGTGTCGATGTATCTGTGAGATAAAGTGGTTGTTCGTGCTTGTTTTCGTTGGGTTTTGAAATGTTTAGGAAGTTTTCTGGTTTGGTGTATGTTGAGATTTAATCCACTAGGTATATATTATAATAGGGATGTATTATTTTATTATAATTATGTATTTAGCTAAATGTATTTGTGTATATTTGTTTGTATATTTATTGTACTTTAATATATTTTTTATCAGACAATACTATGTTTTAGTTAAGTTAGTATAGTCTATTTTAAGTTTCCTTCTCTGTCTCTTTACACACTGTGTCTACGTATCTTATCCACTCTCCTGTCGCAGGTCTGCTGGAAGAAATTTCTAATGAAATAGGTAGTTCCCACCGCCACTTCTTCTTCCCAGCTGAAACACTAGGAAGTGGTGACGGGCGGGCGTTTTGGGGGACTGTCTTTATGTAGAATTTTGACGAAATGACTCATGATTTTGATTTTTTGAGTACCTTTGTGCTCTTTTCTCTGTATAAAAATTTTCTGTTTTTAAGTATATTTTGTGTACATAAATAAATAAATAGATGCTTAAAATGTTGGTTTGAGGTTTTGTTAAGTTTCAATAAGGGGCATAATTTCAAAAATCCTTTCTTAGCGGATGCTGACGTTATAAAATAATCCTAGGTGTAGGTTCAGCTTAATAGACTTAGCAGTTTTTAGAAAGGAAAAACAATTTTTGTGCAAATTATCTCAAGCTCATAAATCCCTGAACTTATAATTATGATACCTAATCCATACCTTTTCTTAGTTTGAAAAACTTTAAGAGAGAGAATTAAGGCTCCCAAACACAAGTTCTTTTTTTTTCTTTATTTATATGGATTTGCTCTTGACTCTAGTCTAGGTCATAGATGACAGAGACAAAGTTGACGATGGAGCGAGCTTACCCAGAAGAAGCCTCTTCAATCTAAATTTGAACAGATTAGGGTTGTATGCATTCGGAAACACAGACGCAGGCAGAAAGTTCCACTCCTTTGCTGTGCACATTATAAAAGACGTTTGAAAACGTTTAGTTCGATACGACAAAACAACAACGACACGATCGAACGGCACTTTCGCACAGAAATTGGTTTAAATAAACCAATTTCTGTAGTATGTGTATAGTGTATAGTGTATAGTGCAATTTTGAAATATTTTCCATGAAATCAAGTCGTTGTATTATTGCGTTGCATCTGTCTCGGAAGCCACACTGATAATAAATAAATAAATAAAAATCTTTATTGCAGACCATACAAGGTCCATATTCACATTTAAAAAAAGAAAAATATTTTTTTTTAATTACAATCACGATAAAACATATAATTTAATACAAAAAATGTTTATCAAATAATGTTTATCAGAAACTGGATCCAAAAAACTTTTTTTAGAAGATGTTTTGAAAAATTGTTAATTAATACGCAATCAACAGGTACTCTAAGGTATCTTCAAAACTTACCAAGTTAGATCATCCCTCAACAGTCGTCTGAAAACGAAACAAAAAATCCAGAAGTTATCATTCGGCAATATCGTTCTACAAATCACACGAAGCCATAAAAAGAGAATGACCTGCCAAATTTGATGGTGTTTTAGCGAAACAATACGCCAGTATCTATGAACATCACCTTATCGGACCGAGGGAAAGGGCACTGTCGAATAAATATACAGATAAAAATAAACTTATTTTTCCAAACGTCGAATAAAGTGGCTGTGTATCACACCGATGTGTAATCTAATGCGAGTTCTATTTTATGAAGAAAATATTTTGGTTCATATATTGTAAAAAAAAATATTGATGGCGGAAATCTAAACTACATAGAATCTAAATTGTATAACTGGTAAAATTGTTTGCAATGGTAGTAGGTAATGGGCCTACCTTATTTTTTTTAAGGTTGGGAAATCATCAAATGACTTCTTCCGCTCTAGGTGGAGCGGAAGGGCGTGTCAGACTCTTACTGACTAAAACCCATCCGTGTTCCTTCTAAAGCCCTTCGCCTTCCAGGGCCGCGGTGACTCTTTCGAACAAATTTCGCCACCCAGGAGGTAATGGGCTTACCTGCTGAACCGATTACGAAAATTCTTTGAGTGGTTAAAGCTACATGAAGCGAAAAATATATTGTTTCTATGGGACAGGGCAGGGCAAATAGCGAATAGAACAGAATGGCAAATTCACGGGATAAGTTAGTTATAAATAAGACCATTTGATTTGAAATTGAGCACATTCATTGTGCGTACAGCTAAGGAGTGGAATTCCCTGCCAGAGTTTGTGTTTCCTGATAGCTACAACCTGGGAGTATTTGGGTCAAGAGTGTATAGGTTACTTTTAGGCAAGCGTGCTCCATCTTCGACCACATCTTCGCTAAACCATCAGGTGAGATAGTGGTCAAACGTGTGCCTATCAATAGTAAAAACATCTTTGAATATTTAGAATTCTTGTTACATAGCCAAAAAAGTATTTATTTAAAAACAATTTGGGTTAACAAACATCTCCACTTACAATAAAAAACCAAATCCGCTACTCTACAGTCTGAATGCACTATAAAGTGTGGACGGCCGGGGGCAAGTGGGTTAAAATGGAATACAGCGCAGTAAAACACCCCTTCTGTCCATAAATATCCGAGTTCGGAAGTTGCTCTGTTAGCGGTCGAATATTTTTTCCCCCGTCCACTCTATTTTGCGGATACTCAATGGGGTGTCCTTATTTATTTGTTTCGAAAGTATCGGGAATTTGTGAAGGAATTTCGGATATGTTTATGAGTTTGCGCTCGAGTATTTTTCTTTTTTTTTAAGGAAATAGTAAAGGTTCTGGATTAGAATATTTGGTACCTTTGTAGGGTAACCAATGAAATCTTTTAACTAAGCCTGCGCTGTCTAACACTCTGTCAGCAGGCTGTATCTCATAAACCAATTAAGGTAGACGATTAAGATTTCCTTTTCACAGTGTGTATTTCTATTACTGCTTTAACAGAAATTTATAGAAATTAAGAGCAACATACAAGAAAGGTGATTATTATGTTACGTTTAAAATGTAATGTTGAAAAACTAGAAAACCTACTGTATAACTTTTCTTTTTACGTAGTAAAGGCATTCATTTTATCTCAGGCTGCCAAAGCAATGCAAATATCCTTATTAATCTATATTAATATTATAAATGCGATAGTAACTCTTTCTGTCTGTCTGTCGCGCTTTCACGCCAAAACTACTGAACCGATTTTAATGAAATTACACACTGGTGCACAGATAGTCTAGAGCCTGAGAAAGGACATAGGCTACTTTTAATGCGAAAAAAGGGTTGTAAGAGGTTGAAAGGTGGGGATGAAAAGTTGTTAGGCTGCTGATTCGATATAAATAAATATGAAATTAAAAGTTTGTAAAATTTTTACCCTCAAAGAGATGTCAGCATAGAAGACGGGGCCCGCTAGGGCCAGAGCCTGCCAGGGTTGCGGAATTTGTTCGAAAGAGTCACCGCGGCCCTGGAACGCAAAGGGCTTTAGAAGGAACACGGATGGGTTTTATTCAGTAAGAGTCTGACACGCCCTTCCGCTCCACCCAGAGCGGAAGAAGTCATTTGATGATTTCCCATCTTTAAAAAATAAAAAAGGGGTTGAAAGGGGGGGATGAAAAGTTGTATGGAAGTATCGTCATTTTAAGAGCTAGAAGCTTGAAACTTATTTTTTAGGCTGCTGATTCGATATAAATAAATATGAAATTAAAAGTTTGTAAAATTTTTACCCTCAAAGAGATGTCAGCATAGAAGACGGGGCCCGCTAGGGCCAGAGCCTGCCAGGGTTGCGGAATTTGTTCGAAAGAGTCACCGCGGCCTTGGGACGCAAAGGGCTTTAGAAGGAACACGGATGGGTTTTAGTCAGTAAGAGTCTGACACGCCCTTCCGCTCCACCCAGAGCGGCAGAAGTCATTTGATGAATTCCCATCCTTAAAGAAAAAAAAGGGTGTAAAGTAACAATAGGGAATATAATTAAAAATGCTACCCAAAGACACTATTCCAAGCGGACGAAGTCGCGGGCACCGCTAGTAGATACATAAGACGCTTATTCTCAATAGACATTTCTATCTTATTCCTACATATTTCGTGGCCATTACTTCCTTTTCCGCCGACCCTTACAGTTGACATTCAAATTGCCACTATTTTTCACAAACATATTTTATTATATTGCAAGATCCCAATAAAGATATAAAAATATCGTCTCAGAAAGCCCATTGGCCCTGGGCATTGTGTAAATCTGTCTCAATAGAAAGAAGGGAAATTGCCGTTTAACCCTCTCCTACCCTTACGAACAAATGTATCTTTTTATCCCCCCGATATTCGGAAAAAAAGAACAGTGGCTTTAAATTAAAACTTTGTTAAAAGTTTTCCCCTGATTTGTGATTGTGGTTAAATTAAAGTACTTATTGTGTTTTTGTGAGGTTTTCATTGTGATTGAAGTTTTTTCACGTGTCTTCAATAAATGAGTTTTTATTGTTTATTTGTAGAAGTCTGACTTTTTCAATACCAAATTCATTAGTACGGTATTCAGCCGTTTACTAAACGGGTACCTATTTTATTATTTAATCTACACTATAACACACAAGCAATAAATGAATTTGAATTTGAATTTGAAAATTATAATATTATAAAGAGGAACAATTTGTATGTTTGTGTTTGTGTGTGTTCGTTTATTTTTGTCGTATAAAACTACTGGACCGATTTGAAAAATTCTTTCAGCAATGGATAGATACATTATCAACGAGTAACATAAGCTATATTTTATCCCCGTACTCCGACGGAAACGGGAACTACGCGGGTGAAACCACGTGACGTCCGCTAGTTTCCTATATTTGATGCCCTAACATTACCCTACTGTTAGGGTATCAAATATAGATATGTATAGACTACTAGCGGATACTATAGGATAGAATATACTGTAATGATAACACTTAAATATCAAACGTATTTAAATCATCAGAATCTTCTGAGCCACAATTCATCAAAGTTTAAAAGTCCGGCTTCAAACAAGAAGACTTTAATCAGTCTAAGAAAGTCACGTATAAAATTAAGAACCGCAATTCCAATGAGCGCATCGAAACACCAATAAAGACAGAACGAGTGAAGAATGTTAGCAATTTAAATTTTTGATTCCAACTCCAATGGAATGCTCGTGACTTTCAAGCGCTGCAATATCTGAGCCCTTTTTAATAAAGTTAGACGTTATATAAGAATAAATTCGCTGAAAGCGCTGCCGGTGACAGGGGCACGGAAGTCATAAACCTCTGAAGATGTTGATTGAGTGAGAAACGGTAGAGCAATTACGGGTTTATTGGGAAAAATTGCTAATGTCACCGATAGGAGGAAGTAAGCTGTTCTGTCACTTTTCAAAGAGTTAATTAGTCATTCGGGCTGGGAAATTAAGGAAGTGATAGAAAGGGTGGCTTTGGAATTTGATTGGAGGAATATTGCGGAAAATTATGTCTTTTAAAAACGATTTTTTGTAAGGTATCGTTAATGGCGCGAACGAGATTTGACACAATTTTAGACGTTTTTTGAAAACAGGAAAATATTGAATAATTCATTCTGAATATAAATATACTAAAAGATAAATGAGTGACAATGAAAGGCTCAGAATAGCTTAATTAAATCTAATAATTATCATTACCTTATTTTATTTTATTTGAATTGGACATGATTTATTATTATTGTGATTCTACCTACTTTTGAATTTCCAAAATGTATGTTTTAAAAATCCTTTGATATTTTGTATGCTTTTGGCGGAACACAGCTCGGTTCTTATTTATTGTAATATCTACTTTATGTACCCTGTGTTCACGAAATAAATGAATTTGAATTTGAATAAAATACCTGGACTGTCTCTACTTCTGAAACGATAGCGTAACCCGATATATATTAGCAATCTAAGATTAATGAATTCCAAAATATCTTTGGTCAGGAAACTTATGATACTCATCAAAAATAATAATATTGTAACAACAGCAAAACAATAAACAATGTGTTAAATCACGAACTTTACTAAAAAAAAAAAACAAATAATTTCTAATAATATTGAACCCACATTGAACATAAGTAAAGCAGGCAACGTAAACAGGTGGCCACCAAACACAAATACAAGTAACTCTAACAAAAGAAAAGCCCGGCTTTTATAAAATTAAAAACGCAGCACAAGTAATGATATTAAAATTCAACGCTTGCGTTGTGGCCACTAACTTAGCGGGAGAGAGAGCGGAGAGATTATCATAGCCTATGAAAAATACTAAGACCAACACTATTTGATTTGAAAAATTAGAAGAACCCGTCTTCGTTCTAGTGACGCTAAAACTCTAAAAAAGGGTCATGGGTTCAATTTTTTGACTGGCCTGTTGGTCGAGTGGTTAGTGACCCTGACTGCTAAACCGGAGGTCGTGGGTTCGATTCCCACCCAGGACAAATCTTTGTGTGATGAGCATGATCATTTGTTCTGTGTCTAGGTGTAATTTGTCTATAATATGTATGTATTTAGAAATATATAAGTAAGTTTATCAGTTGTCTGGTTGCCATAGCACAGGCTCTGCCTAGTTTGGGATCGGATGACCGTGTGTGAGTTGTCCCAAGATATTATTTATTATTATTAATTTGAGGGAAATGCAAAGTGTTTCTTGGTCTTTCAGAACAGACTTATCTCTGAAACTACAGGGATTTGAGCCTATAATTGTGCCCGATTGATGGTAGTAGACTCGCCCCCAGTAAGTGATGTAAAACTTTTTTTAACCTAACTGAACTAAGTGGTTGCAAATGCTATTGCTGAGCGCGATGTCCTGGGTTCGATCCCGGGTCGGGCAAAGTGCTGCTGAGTTGGTCCATCAGGAGTTTCTTAGCTTGTACCCCCAGTTGATGGCAAAAGGCTCGCTATTACATGGGACTTAAACATACGTGGCAAAAAGTGTCTGTACTGTAGGTATAACTCTGTCTAGCCCTTTTGGAAATACAGACATGATGTCTAAGTGCTTTAAAAAAAAAACTACACCTACGATGTACAATAAAATGATTTTACATAATATTGTGTGGTGATCTATAATAAACGTCTGCTTCCCCTGTAGGGAATATCAGAGGTGTGGTGATACTACCCGTACAAAACTGAAAATACAAAGGTCATGTGTGACGTTTGTATTTTCAAATTTGTTCCTGATTATTATGTTTTTATCAGGTCGTCGTTTAGATTTTACATGAAAAAACGGATGACTTGTTTCTTGAATCTTCGCCTTTGCTTCCAAATCGCTGTTTCTACAGCCCCACCTAACGTACAGTGCAAACGGACATAATATTTGTTTTAAACAGAGCCGGCGTGCCAACGTAAACTTATTAAAATATTTCCAGTTATATTTAATTAGTGTTCCAGTGCCATTCGTCCCCTCTCTCCTCTAGCTCAGGTGTATCGCAGATTCGGCTTTGGCTGTTAATTTCTTTTTATTAGATTTAATTAATTTCTGTAATTATGTTTTCTTTTAACCTTATTGAGTAGGTAAGGTAATAAACTTCTTGTAATGGGTTCTTATGTAATTTTTATTCGTGTTTTTGGATGGTATTTCATGAAAGTTTTACTATTATTTCGACTCACTTAAAAGTACCAGGACTATTGGCTAAAATGCTAAAATCCGGTTTAAAAAAAAAAGGAATCTGGATATCTTCATATCCGCAGAAAAATCCTGGCTACGGGTGCGTTCATAGAGTCGATCTATCTGTACCGAAAACCAGCTTTTTTATGAACGCATCCCACTGACGTAGCGTAGAAGTACCTATCGTAAAACTTAAACGGCAGTAGACATTGCTCGCAGAACAGATAGTCGATGACGCTGATGGTGTTGTCGCTGTCAGTCAGTCGGGCGTCATGCCATAGACAACTGCTGAACTGTGTTCTGTTTTGTCTGTGGTGTGACCAGAGACACGTTTTAATGAATGTCCGGTCCTGACATGGGCTGATAGTGATGCGGTTTTTTTTGTTTTTATTTATTTTTGTTATAATTGTGGTTTTTTAGTTTTTAGTGTTTCTGTGCGTTTTTTCCTGCAGAATAAACAGATTTTCTTTCTTCTTTTTTTTGAAAGATTTTGAAGTACCGCGTACTGGATAAAGTCAAAGTCAAAGTCAAAACGTTTATTTCAATTAGGCCATTAAACGGCACTTTTGAACGTCATCGTTTACAGTTCAGTAAAAATAATAATATTACATTAATAAAGTGACTCTACTGTCCATTCGGTAAGGTAGATTCTTATGGAGAAAAACGGACAAGAAACTCCATACTGGAAGGCGAAGCGTTGGAAGACCAAGGTGGACCGACGAACTGGTGAAGGCAGCGGCATACAGCTGGATGTAAGACGCACAATGGGGGTCTTTGTCTGAAATAATGATGATGATGATGAAGCAATTAAAATGCAAGTCATGTGATGTGATTGGCTATTGAAAGTTAATTCTTTAAATCACAGAAGTTAACGCCAGTTAGGTACTAAATTTGTCACATTAATTTTGCGATATTTTTTGTTCGAAAAACTGGGCATTAGAAAAGTTCATTGCTGCATAATTTCAATATATTAATTAATTAATTAACCTCCATGCAATGTTATCAGTTAACTTAAGTATGTTAATCATTAATGGAAAGAAACTGGTACAATAAAGTTATTATAGATTAATGATCAACATCATGATTTCAGCCGTAGGACGTCCATTATCAGGGTTGTGGAATTTGTTCGATAGAGTCACCGCGGCCCTGGAATGCAAAGGGCATTAGGAGGAACACGGATGGTTTTTAGTCAGTAAGAGTCTGACACTCGCTCCCGCTCCGCCCAGAGCGGAAAGAGTCATTTGATGATTTACCATCCATAAAAAAAAAACAATTGCAACTCATTAAATACGACACGTTTCAAGTTGATACCGATGACCAGTTATATAATTAAATAAAACTAAATGAAATATATAAACCTCTTCTTTTCCCAGATATAAATTAAACATTACTAAATGAAGATATGCAAGCAACGAGTCACCAGTTATTATTTGTGGAGCTACAGAAATTCCCGACGGTACAGCGGAATCGTACGTGTAACTTTAGAAAAATGTAAAATAATGGGAAAATTTACAAATAAACAGTGCACTGCGGACATGTACATGCATTATTTTGTGGGCAACTGGTTCCGTATATTGTTTTTGGGAGGTTGATATTTTGCTGTGGAGGATGGAAAATAAAATACTTATATATTATTTGGATATTCAACAAAAAGTGCACAGTAATAAAAACATAAATCTCAGTGATACAAAATCTTTAATTTAAGTGTGCTCTTTCAGTTATAGAATACCACAGCATGAACATATTTAAAATGAGGCTGAAAACATAAATAATAATAAAACAAATGTCCAAACGTCTTTTATAATGCGCACAGGAAAGGAGTGGAACTCTCTGCCTGCGTCTGTGTTTCCGAACGCAAACAACCCTAATCTCTTCAAAATTAGAGTGAACAGGCTTCTTCTGGGTAAGCTCGCTCCATCGTCGACTTTGTCTCTGTCATCTATGACCTAGACTAGAGTCAAGAGCAAACACATTTTAAATAAAATAAAAAAACCAAATTAAATGAAAGAAAATAGGAGAAAATCATTTAACTAAATTAGATTCAATAGGTACTTTTTTTTTTATCTGGGTCTGCTGTCGTGTAAGAAAATAACTTCCTAAAATGTTATTAAAATTACTGGTTAGTTCAGAGATGTTTAAATTTTTTTAATTGTTTAAATGTCTTGCATTCTTCATTTCTCCATATTTTTCAAAATCAAATGTAGCCTCGAAAACGCGTGCATTCCTCAAAGAACATTGAAATAAATAACATTTTAATATTTACGACTGCAATTGTATTTTACATTCCACCTCCACATTCTTTTGCAATATCTTTCAAACAACATTTCACTACGGAACCCTAAAAATACGAGAAAAAAGCAAAAGTACAATAGGAGCGCAGGTCACACCTGCGCGCGTATTATTTCATAATTTAGAGAGCGGACCGCGAAGCTAATGATGTTTTTATTTTATGTTACATTACGGTGTGATTGAGGACCTGCATAGGTCGCCCCGCTTCCGCATTAAGGTGTAAAAATTGTGTAATTAAATTAATGTTATTTGCATGTGTAGGGTATTTTGTTCCTGCCAGGGTCGCGGAATTTGTTCGAAAGAGTCACCGCGGCCCTGGAACGCAAAGGGCTTTAGAAGGAACACGGATGGGTTTTAGTCAGTAAGAGTCTGACACGCCCTTCCGCTCCACCCAGAGCGGAAGAAGTCATTTGATGATTTCCCATCCTTAAAAAAAAACCGTCCACAAAATTCTGATATTAAATAGTTAGGTACAGATTTATAATTATATTATAGGTGTAAGCTCATTTATGTAACAATGAACGAATAAACTATTCTTATTCTTAAATTAAAGTTTATTTCTTTCTTCTGTCGATCTCCAAGCATGCACTGGCTGACATTTTATGAATGCCCTCAGTTTATGTTTTTTTTTTTATTTTATAGCTTTTCTTCCATGTAGGAAGAGACATTGGCAGGAAAACACAAGAAGGCGCGGGCCTGCGGACGGCGAGCGTTGGGTGGCTCGCTGTCCGATCACCACTAGGCCCGGGTCGATGGCGCGTTGTGTTTCACGCGCGCCTCAAAGAGATGTCAGCATAGAAGACGGGGCCCGCTAGGGCCAGAGCCTGCCAGGGTTGCGGAATTTGTTCGAAAGAGTCACCGCGGCCCTGGAACGCAAAGGGCTTTAGAAGGAACACGGATGGGTTTTAGTCAGTAAGAGTCTGACACGCCCTTCCGCTCCACCCAGAGCGGAAGAAGTCATTTGATGATTTCCCATCCTTAAAAAAAAACCGTCCACAAAATTCTGATATTAAATAGTTAGGTACAGATTTATAATTATATTATAGGTGTAAGCTCATTTATGTAACAATGAACGAATAAACTATTCTTATTCTTAAATTAAAGTTTATTTCTTTCTTCTGTCGATCTCCAAGCATGCACTGGCTGACATTTTATGAATGCCCTCAGTTTATGTTTTTTTTTTTATTTTATAGCTTTTCTTCCATGTAGGAAGAGACATTGGCAGGAAAACACAAGAAGGCGCGGGCCTGCGGACGGCGAGCGTTGGGTGGCTCGCTGTCCGATCACCACTAGGCCCGGGTCGATGGCGCGTTGTGTTTCACGCGCGCCTCAAAGAGATGTCAGCATAGAAGACGGGGCCCGCTAGGGCCAGAGCCTGCCAGGGTTGCGGAATTTATTCGAAAGAGTCACCGTGGCCCTGGAACGCAAAGGGCTTTAGAAGGAACACGCATGGGTTTTAGTCAGTAAGAGTCTGACACGCCCTTCCGCTCCACCCAGAGCGGAAGAAGTCATTTGATGATTTCCCATCCTTAAAAAAAAAGGAAAACACAAGAAATATTATATAAGTTCCTTAATTCTAACTGTTACATAAACCAAAAGAACTTCGACCAACCTCAACGACTCTTTCAAAATAACTTTGTCAAAAAAAGAAGACGAACTTTTAAAAAGTGTGTTATCAAAAACGCATCAAAGATTGCGGAGTAGCATCGGGCGCAAACGCAAATAAATGAGCTTAAAATTTAAAATTATAATAGGATTGTGTATCCGGTGACACAAATGTGTGGAGTTTGTTACTAACGACTTGGGCTGAGACGACGAGCTGACGGACAGAGGCGTGGGGCCGGTGAGAGCTAAAGATTTTTATGAAGGCACAAAAATTATCTGGACGACGGGCGCTCAGAACCGGTTGGACACGAACAAAAAGATGTTTATAACCATCAGAGGATGATTTCAAGCTGAAATAATGACATAATATATGTATATTTTATTTATTTTTCGAAGGTAGATTAATTCCTAATTTATTTCTGATTATTGGTTGAGGATATCAACTTTAGAAATAACAAATTAGAGCTTGAGTATAAAGATTTAATTCACATTGAAAAGATATTTAACATTAATTAATTGTACTTTTACTTCTCCACAAATTTCAATACAAAAAAAATATCTTGTAAATACTATGGCGTTTCGATTATCAGGAACTTGGTATCCGCTGGTGCCTGCTTTCCTGTTAAATACATCTTCTAATTTTATAAAAAAACTACTATCCCAAGAGACAAGAGTCCAGTTGGTTTAGAAAAAGTGGCACCCCAACAGCAATAACGATTTTTAAAATGTCAAAATACGTTTTGACAATTCGATGACAATTGACCACGTGACATTTCGATATCTCCAAGCTATTGCTGACACTGTCACTTGTCTAAAGCATCCGATCATAAAATCGATTGTTCATAAAATATTTTTATTTGCGACTCCACGCCATTCCATGTCGTATAGTTTTACCTGCCATCTCGAGGCAACTAATTGTGAGTGCGGATAAAGTATGGTGTGTAAGATGGCCTTAGTGGGGCGATTGCATCACCGCAGTGTGTAACTACCCTATGCGTCTGCTGCTCGTATTACGGCACTAGTGGAAAATAAACTCGTTTTACATTGTAATTTTCAGCAGGGGACCGATTGGCGGAAGACAAAAGATGGGTCGAAAACTGTTTTTGGTTATTAACGATACGGGATGAACCTTACGACATCAATCTGCTTAAGGTGTGGAAAAGTCCCTTTTTAATATAATATAATAATATATCCTGGGACAACTCACACACGGTCATCCGATCCCAAACTAGGCAGAGCCTGTGCTATGGCAACCAGACAACTGATAAACATACTTACATATTTCTAAATACATACATATTATACACAAATCACACCCAGACACAGAACAAATGATCATGCTCATCACACAAATATTTGTCCTGGGTGGGAATTGAACCAACGGCCTCCGGTTTAGCAGTCACGGTCACTAACCACTCGACCAACAGGCCAGTCATGTTTAAGACGAATGCTTTTCAAGTGTGCAAGGCACTTTTTTTTGTTTTTCGGGGAAACCTTCAAAAGGCGCCTGAACTTTAGGGGAAAAAGACCAGGGAGTGTGGGATTTTTACCTCACCAAAACCACCCCAGTGATCACCATCATTACTTTGAAGGGGCCCGGTACCTCTGTGCAAGGGACCTGCAATGAAACTTTGATCAGCTTACTGATAAAGGGTTTTCCGTTGCAAAAGTATACCTACTAGCACCTACGTCTCTATGATATTTTGAAAGTTAGAAAAAAGCAAACAGTTCATTCGGGACCTGACCGGACATGCTATTCATCATCAGTCTCCAATGCATCCCAAAATGATGAATCAGAGAAAATACTGCACTGAAAACGTGGTCCGTTCTGTTGTTCTTAAAGTCGCGACTTCTAAGTAATTCCGGTATAGCACCATACAATTTATATCGAAACTTTTTTTTTGATCTCATCAAATGACTTCTTCCGCTCTGGGTAGAGCGGAAGGGCGTGTCAGACTCTTACTGACTAAAACCCATCCATGTTCCTTCTAAAACCTTTTGCGTTCCAGGGCCGCGGTGACTCTTTCGAACAAATTCCGCAACCCTGGCAGATTTATATCAATACTGCAAAGTTATGACATCAAAGATCAGGCAGGCTTCTTCTGGGTAAGCTCGCTCCATCGTCGACTTTGTCTCTGTCATCTATGACCTAGACTAGAGTCAAGAGCAAAAAAAAAATGTAATTTACAATACAAATGTTTCTACCATTGTTTGTTTTCAACCAACTTCCAAAAGAAGAATCAATTCTACTGTTTTTTTTTTTGTATGTTTGTTATGCGCTGTGTTTGGGTACGCAGATGTAAACATGTCAACCTGAATTAACATGTTTTTGGGGTTATCTATTCGGGCATAACTTTATTGTTTATTAACCGATCTTGATGGTTCTTTTTGCATTGGGTTTAGTTATAGCTATTATGCACTGTACTGTGAACTTCTAAGATAAACCAGTGACCTCCTCACCTTAAAATCAGTAAACACTAGTACCAAAGCAAAGAAGATATTTAACTAAGAGCTGGTCTGGACTTGGACTGCGAAGGCACACAAAGAAACTCCTTAACGGCAAATAGTACAACCACTCATTATGGGAATAATGTCACTTAGCTGTGGGGTATATCACCACTAAAAAGTGGAAAATAAACAAAATTTTACAAAAAAAAACCGACTTCCAAATAAAAAAAAAACACTACAAAGAATAAAATAACTTTAATTTCGTAAGTCGGTGACTAAAAACGAAAAAAAAACCAAAAACACCGACTGCGGAAATTAAAGTTATTTTATACTCTGTGGTGTTTTTTATTTGGAAGCCGATTTTTTTCTAAATAATCTTGTAAAAATTGTTAATTAAGAAAGTTATTTTTTATTATATATTTTATTATTTATTCACTGAGTCCCTCTCTCTGAACACGGCAGCATCAATGGCTTGTATGAACACATTACAGCGGCGTGACTTAAAAACATGCGGCTAAGAAAGACGAATGTAAGTGCAGTTTTAGCCACTGCAGGCTTAGGCGGGTAAGGTGGCGCAGCCAGGAGTTGTTTGGCAAAGATAGGCTTAAGCAATGATTTAGAAGATGGGTTCAAACATGTATACACACAGGAGTGTCAAATGATTACGCAGAAGGAGAACAAGTAATGTCCTGAAGCTCTAGACAAGTGAGAGTCTGTCAGTGTCAGTTTTGGCAGCACGGTTGGCGCAGTGGTTGAGCGATTGACTGCTGCGCTGCGTGTCGCGGGTTCGATTCCCGCACGGAACAATTATTTGTATTGCCTACAGATAGTTGTTCCGGGTCTGGCTATTTGTGTATGTGACTTTCTATGTTTGTAAACGCACCCACAATACAGGAGAAATTCTTAGTGTGGGGCAACGTTTTTAAAAAAAAAATAAAAAAAAAAAAGTGGTCAGACCTAGCCAACAAGCGAAGAAAAGTGAGACACTCCTGTCTCACCTTACTTCGTGGTAAGTTTTCGGGAGGCGCGGAGTGACGAAGGCAATTGTCACAAAGTCAAAAATTTATAGGAAAATGGAATTTTGTTTAGAGCTTCTGTTGTTTCTGCCTAACTCCGCAGGAGATGACGAATGTGTAAATCTGGGTACTGACCGGTGATACGGGCCGTAACATGCTCGATACGAATGTTCGCAACGAGCATGTTATGTTACGCCGTGTCCTAAAATCCATGTAAAACAAAACACATGTTCGTGCTCGTTTCCATGTACTGACTTCACGAATGGTCGCTTTGAAACATGTAACATTACACCCCGTAACGCCGATCAGTACCCACCTTAAGATATACGTGTAATTAAACTCCTTGGCCAGATTTTCAGGTCCAGAAAATTGTTATTAAATTTTTCCAGCAAGAATTTTCTAGTAGCAAATCGGAGTCTGGATTTTATTTGATAAATATAGGCTCACCTCAATTTTCATGAAATTTGAACATAACTGGTATCTGTGGCTGTCCAATACTTCTGCTTAATCGTTTGAGGAATGGGGAGGTGAGGTATATGTTAGATCAAAAAGAGACGAAAAGCTCCCACTGTAGCCTTTATTACAAGAAAAAAAAAATGTTTGCTAATAACTCGCCAAAGCAGTGAACAAATAAAGTCATTACACTAACAATGATCATAACAGAAGTTATTAAACATTATATTATCGAGGAGCTCCGGGTTCGTGTCCCGGCTGAGGCAATAAATGTGGGAGTGTAGTCTGCGTGAGTTGTGACCACTGCATCGCTCCATTAGTGATTATTGTACAAGTTTTCGGCTAACAAACTGGACGGTTGAGGATGTAGATTGAATGGAAGTGGCTGCTTTGCGCACAATTACTCTAAAAATAAAAATACGAAAACATTAATTCGGACAACACAACAAAAATAATATAACAAAAATAATTATATCAAACAAATACATTGATGATATTGTCATATCATAGATGAAAATTTAATTTATTGATTTCAATTCAAGTTGGGAATTTTCATGTAATGTATTTGTTTCATATAATTATTTTTGTGCAATGGGTGTAAATTAAAGTAGTTTAAAATCATGAGACGCTTCGGATGACTTATTTTTCATTAAAAATTTGAATTTGATTTTTTTTTTATCTGCAATGGGCGAAAAATATGTGGAGTGAATGGAATCGCAATGTTAACATAAAGAGATATTTTGTGAGTTTTCACTTCTATCGGTAGTCCGCAAAGACTGCCCCGCATGTTTTTTTTTGTGATCAATTTCTCGATTGTGCCCCGCAATGTAATTAAACTTGCATGCCAGTTGCTTGCAGGTCGAAAAACGACCATAGTATCATTCTCAAATTTTTTGTTGCCATCCATAATCTGTACAAGTACATTACATGTGGTCAATATTAAAATAAAAATAGAAACTATTATGGACCCTGTCGGGCACATCAAATCGCAACCTCCTGGTAAAGACACATCCAGTACTTTTACATCTGTACGACCGGACACAACTCTGCCAAATTCTTTGTACGTATTTACTTCTATTATTTATTGCTTTCGTATCGACTGCGCTCAGAGCGTGCCAAGCGCGCTATTACTCCGCCAGTTAAGCCACTTCCAGCGCTCGTGTTTCTTTGTTCTTGTTACAAAATTAACTTTGAGTTTTTGAGTTACAGTGCCAATTTTGTTTTCATATTGAAATTTGGCCGGCATGGTGTATGGTGGATTATGGTGTATTCAGTGGTTGGTAGATAGGGATCTAGTGGAGTTCATTGCTATGGAATGTATGTGGAAGGCAGTGACTTGCAATGCACTCCAGTCGTAATTTTTTATTTTTCTACAACGATCAGTGATAGTACCAAATCTTCGACAGTTATCAAGTGTCTATAGAATTTTCCTTTCATTATATTAATTAAAAATTTTCTTTTCTCTCATTCTTAAAGTCAATATTGCACTAAAAATAATGAGAAGTTTTTTGAAAGTTTCAGATTTGAATTGCCCCACTGTTTCTTAACTAGCTACTGAGCTGGGAATATGAGTGTGATTTCCTGAAAAAAATAACGTTTGCCTTGGTTTCAACAGCTCATTGCTGAATAAAAACAGTCGGTTTCGTTCTTTGAGGTTAAACACCGTTTGCCAAGGTCGATCCTTAGGTTGGTGAGCATCCAGAACCGTGACTCCTCTGTGCTTCGAAAGTACGATAACCCGTTGGCTGACATTTCAGCGGCGAAGTGCCAATAACTCCTAATTGCTGAAATCGGTGTATTATTAATAATTAGTTAATAATATATCATTAATTAATACACACACACACCTATCCTCCTTACTAACTACTCAGAACCCATTAAACTGCAATCTCAGCTTTACTTTATATCGCAATATTGTTAATGTTAATCTACACTAGTATTGGTAGATCAATTCGCGTTCATTATTATAAAGACAACTTAATGAACTGTTTGGCTAAACACTGTCTCTTGAGATACAGGTCTCCTAGTTTAAGAGATAGGGTTTATAATTTTTGTTATATAGATTTTGTCGAATAAGGAAACGCACTAGTGATAAACATCACAAGCTATGGGTTGACCATAGTGAGTGTAGACAGGCCAAAGAAGCACTTCCCTCTATTGATGGCCGTTTCACGAAAAAAGCCGTAAGACTTATTAAACAGTAGTTGCGTACAGTCACAGCCATCACAAGTGGCCATGAGTCTTTTAATAATCACCTCTATGTCATAGAGTCACTGACTTTGCAGAGCCTGCATGGAGGAGGACGAGACAGCAGCACACCTGCTACTAAGCTGCCCGGTAGTCGCTGATTACAGGGCTAAGTACTTCGGTAACCCAGGTACCCTTTGTGAGATATTTAGTAACACCAAGGCGTTGCTGGCCTTCCTTGGGGAGCTGGAGTGGATCGAATGACACATTTGTCCCACCTGCACGCAAAATTTATTTATTTATTATTATTTATTTATTTATTTATTCATTCATTATTAAAATACGCGCTTAGTCGTGGAGTTGCGGAAACCAGCCCGAGTTGCATACATACATACATACAACTCAGTATATTAACCAAATTAAAGGTAAAATGGTTGCCAATACGCAAAATACCCCCTCGTCACTCAATCGTAGTGTAATGCGAACAACATGTGACGTCACGGCCCAATACCTCACAATATCAATCCTGTATTTAAAACCAACTTTTTTTGCTATCAATATCATACTTATAATCATTACTATAAAGTTGAATATCGTGTGTTTTGACGTTAGTGCAAGTTGTGAATGAGATGCATTGCTCGTTCATTGGTTTGAATTCGAATTTCGAATAATGTTAAGGATATTGTAGGCTTGTTTTGATTTTCATAGAACCTATAAGCCAAATCCTATTTTTTATTTTATTTTGACTTTAATCGTGTAAAATACCTTGAAACTGTTTTCTATTTTTTTTTAAGCTTTTGACATTATGATTCTCGCTGAGTTAAGATTGCGGTATTCTGATTTCAGAACTTAAATTTGCCCATTGAAAATGAGCTTTTATCTAATTTTTTTATTTTTTTTTTATTTTTGTTGTGTCGTGCTATTTTGATAGTATTCACGTCAGTTTGATGCACTTAACTCATTTTTGGCCATGTTGTGGATTGGATCCTTTTCGTTTAACTACGTCCAATAATTTTTTTAAACATTTTAGACGGTAAGTTTTCAAACGCTGACAAAATGACTTTTCAGGTGACTTGTCCTTTTGTCTGGTAAGAAAAAACTATGAGAATGCATAAAACTTATAGCTGTATTTGGCACTAAAAGTAATACAAATATTCCAGGCACTATTGGAAAGTTAAGGAGCCAGTTAGAAAATGCAGCTAATTGTACATTTTTCAAAAGTATGGTGTCTCCATTGAAGACTAATATTTCAAACTGTACATTAGCTTGTAACGTTTAAAAGTGTCCATGTAGATGGACACTTTCAAAACGTCAGCCACGCCAATGTGTAATTTCCAGGGTTGCGGAATTTGTTCGAAAGAGTCACCGCGGCCCTGGAACGCAAAAGGCATTAGGAGGAACACGGATGGGTTTCAGTCAGAAAGAGTCTGGCACTTCCTTCCACTCCGCCCATTGCGAAAGGAGTCATTTGAAGATTTCCCATTATTAAAAAAGGCCCCATGTTAAATAAAATACTTTTTTTACACGAAGGTTAGTGACTGGCTGAAAATAATTCACATCCCCAGTGTACAGTACACTTTACCGGGCACGCAATTGTCCGGTCAACCGGCGCTATCCGATGTCCGGCCGGCGGCGATCCGGAATGATCCGGAACACGTGCCGTATGCACTGCGGGCCGGTCCGGTATCGATACGTATTGGTGTTGAAGTGCACCATTATTGCATAACTCGGCATAAAATACTCTTAAATTTTGTCAATTTTATTTAGGGTAAATTAATGAAGGTTTCATGGAAAATTTTTGCTATCAGCTGGCGCTTATTAGACGAGAGGTCGTCTTGTTTGAAAGAGAAATCATGACGAAATCAACATATAATAAATGTCAGAAAATATTAGCGTTTTGACAGGTGCTACCTGCAGCTCAGTGCTGCCACCTGGTGCTCATCATTTCAGGAAACCCTCATATTTCTTTTTTCACTTTTTTCTTTTGATTTTATGACGTTTTATTTTAGATGAGTTTGCTCTTGACTCTAGTCTAGGTCATGGATGACAGAGACAAAGTCGACGATGGAGCGAGCTTTCCCACAAGAAGCCAAGATTTCAATTACACCATTTACAGGCAATTTTGAATTGTCAAGGTCGGTCGGTCAAAAAGATGAAGCTTACATTTACACGTTATAAAGCGTAGATCTCTATGGAGAAGAACGTGCAATAAACTCCACGGACACTATTTAAAAAATATATTTTTTACAAAGTTATGGTTACATCATTCATGTTGAAATCACAATATCACACTATCATACTAATATTATAAATGCGAAAGTTTGTGAGTGTGTATGTTTGTTACTTCTTCACGCGCAAACGGCTGGACCGATTTAGTTGAAATTTGGTATAGAGATTTTTTGTGTCCTAGGAAAGGACGTAGGTTTTTATCCCGGGAGTGTGTTCCTTTGGGATAAATTTCGACATTAACGCGTGCAGAGCCACGGGCGACAACTAGTTATACATATATGTGAAAACAATGTAAAAGACGTGAACGATAAAAGCGTCCGGAGTAAAAAGAAACAATTAAAATAAACCGTGGCAGCCGAGAAATTACCAGTCCCAGCTGACTGATTTTATACGACATCCACCCACCCATCCAAAACTTGACCTCAACCCCACCACCTTACCCCAACCCTAACTCCTCTAATCACATAACTTACGACCATCATCACATACGAGTACAATAGGGCTGTCCATCACTCAAAACGCATATACCTACGAGTGAGGACACGACACAGTAATTCCGTCCTCCGATATATTTGACGCAAATAAATTATAGTTAGTGTGACAACCCTGGAGACATGCAAATCGGGGGTGACCCGTCTTTTGGAGCAGGTTATTTATTTTATTTTGCAAGATTTTATGGTGTATTTTTGTAATATTTTCAACAATAAGAAAACACCAAAAGACATTTGTGGTATTTTTTTTTAACACACATAATAAAATATAATTTATTTACAAATGCATAAAAACTTATAAGATAATATATTATATTAACTAGTGTCAAATGTGTTTAAATGTACAAGTGGAATAAAACGGGCAGGGTAAGATATATTGCAAATTTCGTCCACTTCTCTGTCAACGAGAAAAGTGCCCAAAACAGTTTTTGTAAAATTAGGCTGGAGTGTTCCATTCCCAAAGGCCTCCCCTATTATCTTACTGAGCTGTGCTTCTTCACACCAATTCTCGAGGAAACTATCCAAGAAGTTTTGCCATCTTCTCCTTGGTCTGCCGCGATCCCGTCTCGCTGTGCACTTTACGATAAATCTTGACATTCTAAAGTGCTCCTGGTCTAATTGAATATATATTTGGACTTTGACTACTTACCTACTTACCTGAGCTAAATAAATTTTAATCGTTTTTTCTTTTCTTTCTTTTCTTTCTTTTCTTTATTTTCTTTATTTTCTTTCTTTTCTTTCTTTTCTTTCTTTTCTTTATTTTCTTTCTTTTCTTTCTTTTCTTTCTTTTCTTTCTTTTCTTTCTTTTCTTTCTTTTCTTTCTTTTCTTTCTTTTCTTTCTTTTCTTTCTT
The DNA here is from genome assembly GCA_905163435.1 of Mamestra brassicae. Taxonomy (NCBI): domain Eukaryota; kingdom Metazoa; phylum Arthropoda; class Insecta; order Lepidoptera; family Noctuidae; genus Mamestra; species Mamestra brassicae. The sequence continues at coordinate 1,813,956 of LR991008.1, read as the reverse complement.
TTCTTTCTTTTCTTTCTTTTCTTTCTTTTCTTTCTTTTCTTTCTTTTCTTTCTTTTCTTTCTTTTCTTTCTTTTCTTTCTTTTCTTTCTTTTCTTTCTTTTCTTTCTTTTCTTTCTTTTCTTTCTTTTCTTTCTTTTCTTTCTTTTCTTTCTTTTCTTTCTTTTCTTTCTTTTCTTTCTTTTCTTTCTTTTCTTTCTTTTCTTTCTTTTCTTTCTTTTCTTTCTTTTCTTTCTTTTCTTTCTTTTCTTTCTTTTCTTTCTTTTCTTTCTTTTCTTTCTTTTCTTTCTTTTCTTTCTTTTCTTTCTTTTCTTTTACAAAGAATAAGTGAAATCTGGGAGAAACGTCTCGATTTCTGTGTGAAACACAGGAGCTGAGTAGCGGAAAAATATAATATTCTATTAAATTGACTGTCGACACCTATGCAGAGTACTAGAACTAACTCTTTAACCATTATTGGTAGTTATTTTTATCCCGAATTGAAAATAAAAATGGCACATAAGCCATTAAAACCAACGGACTGTTGGCAAAATGAAAACATCACTATTATACTGGTTCCGCAACAAGAACGTAACATTGACGTGACAACCCTCAGGGTACATGCAAATCAGGGGGTGACCCTACGTCTTTCGTAAAATATTATTTATGAGTCGGTATGATATTGTCAAATGCTAAGTATTACTGACGACTCTATCAGTTCTGTCACTGGTTCTTTTTAACCGACTGCAAATATAGGGAATGAAACGTTTTCAGGTCTAAGTTATATTTGTTGGCAAATATGATTTAGAGAAATAATTACGATCGATCGAGTAGATGATTTGACCAGACAGGTGACGACTGGGGTGATGGCAAATAGAGATTACACCGTAAATAAAGTTAAAACATAAATTTTACTATAGTTCATCAGACACGTAAAAAAGTGACGAAAAAAACAAAGTACACGGTTGTACCAAAAAACCTTAATTTCAGCAATGTTGCCAAACAGATGTTGGAAATTTTATACAACATTGGAGAACCTTAGAAGAGAGGTTAAGCAAAGTGAAATTTCATCAGCAAAAACAATAGACAAAATGTAAAATATAAATATATATATATACATATATGTATGTATTGATTGACAAAAAAAATTACCCGTGGTCAATTCCAAACATTTTGAACTATTAACAATCATTGTCACTGAAAAAAAATTAATTTATCTTGAGCCCAAAGTGTCCACTTTAAGGAAAGTGTGTTTAATGGCGTTTAGGGTGTTCGGTATGTAAAAAGGAATTATACAAAAAAGTCACGTCGCATAAGTTGCTCTTCAAGCAGTCTTGTCACTCACAGATCTGATGCCATGAACTGCTTCGTGGCATCAGATCTGCGATTAAATTTCATCTGCAGTCGGGTCAGTATTTTGACAAAGTATTTTTTACATTTTTGGAATCGCCTCCTCGAGCCCTTTATGTTGAAACCCCACTCGATAGGTTTTGAGGAAATACATTTTTTGAATCAATATGGCGCCAAAAACCGGCCATTTAATTATTATATACTCAGTGTCACTGTCACAATCAAGACGAATCTAACGACACTTCTCAAGCTAAAATTCATCAAGCCTTTTAGGCTACAGAGCGTGCCAAAGAAATATACATACATACGCTCGAAAAACATAACCCTCCTGTTTTTTACCCTGGCGCAGTCGGGTAAAAAACACACCAGGTAAAATTTGAAAAAAATATCCACTTATAAAAAACCGGGTCGCGCAACCATCAATCCGGAGCTATCTCTAGAACCGTTACCCGGTACTGACCCGGTTATCCCGAAGTCCGCAGTCTCCTTTCATTTATCACATGCGATTACCAACCCTTGCCATGTCACTGCTGAGGATTTTGCAAGAAAAATGAACGTCAATTGGTAGGTAAATACGTAGTGGATTGAGTAAATTGGGGTTGGGCTTTGTAGTGGTCAATGTGGGGGCTGGTGGATTGATTGAGGGGAATTGTTAATGGAATAAAAAAACAGTCTTTATTTTTTGGTGAAAATGAAAACTGCAGCAGACTGAAATACTTCTCTCTTTTCGAGTGGATTGTTAACTCCTTAGATTTTTTGGGCCCAGTAGGTGGCTTCGCTTTCTTTAATTAAATTCAAGTCGTTTGTGGTGCTGCTTCCGACACAACATCTCGACACGTTCCTAAAGGTAGAGTTTTGGCCGAAGGGTTTAGTCCACCGACGTTTTCGCGGCAGGCTACGCGACACCGCGCAGCGTAACTCGACGTCGTCACTTCGTGTGTCTTAGTTTATAAGTTAAGCAAGATTAATATGTCTCAGTTTATTTTTTTGTATGTTTAATTTGTGTATTTTATCTATGGGCCTTAGTTGCCTGATAATAAAAAAATATTATTACTATTAATGAAATCCCCCAAAGTACAGGTGCATGAGAACTTGGGGCAATCCAACGTGTGGAATATACACAGTTATTATTGGTGATGATCTTTAGGAAAGCCAGGTGCGAAGCCTTCGCAACCGGCGTTCGATTATGACCGGATTTAAGAATACAAACGAAGTAGAGCGGGGGGGGGTCTATGAAGTCTAAAACGATCATGATTCCGCTCTAAGAGAGAGACGGAGCTAATAGCGAATAGCACTATCCCTTTTACATCATCGGAATTGGATGGCATTAGCACGTCATGGTAGGGTCACAGAAGTGAGTTAATGTATGTATACCTGTGTTCCGGCAGAAGTGAACACTTGAACATTAACGTTGTGCCGTTTTGATATTTTGGAATGGTTAGGGAATAATTTCGCACGAATTGCATATGCATGCATTGAGGCATACATTTTCGCCACGCGGTAGAAAGAGAGGGAGATATTACTTCCTCTCCCTCCGTCTTACGATTCGATCAGGTCACGCGTCCTGACGCGAGTTTTCTTACCCATCCCAAAAAGTGCACAACGCTGCTAAAGAAGTTTTCACTTCAAAAATATGTTCCGGTCACATAGCCAAAATCACTTATCCCAAACACTCCACACGCTGACCCTAAAAAAAATACAATATCCGAATACCAAAACATCATGTTACAGCATCCAACTCAACCCGAGACTCCCAATATCCAAGGGTCGACATATCCGAAGCAACGAAAAGCTTTGTCAATGACAAATAGTTCTCGCTTCATCCCGGTTGGCATTTTGACAATAAATAAGAGATATCAAGGAAGGAGCCGGAGGATTTGCGAGTAATAAATGACGTACGATGCGATGGACAGTAAAGGGTTAGCCATGTATGTATGTGGTTAGTGATTGATAGTTGTTTGTATTTTTCGTGTTGTTGTTTATTAAGGAGGGGTGTGTTTATCTTTAGTTTTGCGTGACACTCATCTCATTTGTTACCGGTCGATTCTGTAAACATGTCGAAGTAAAGGTTTGGGAGAAGTGATCACGGGGTGAGCTGTAAATCCATTTAATCAAGATGGAATGACAGCTCACTTCGTGATCACGTGACATCTTGATTATCACTTCACCCAAGCCTTCAATTTCAACGTTTACAGAATCGACCGGCTGATGTCGTAGTTACAAATGAGATGAGTCTTTAGTAATACGGGGATTTTAAACGATTGTCAAGTTATATTAGTGTCTGTGATTGGTTGCTTTAGAGCTGGTTTTCCAAATGTTAACTAACTTTTAACTGAATAATAGAAATGGCCGTTTGACATATTTTCTATGCTGTCATAAGCTGTCAGACCGCCATTTTTTCTCCGCCCAGCGCGGGGCAAAACAAAGACCGCCATATTTGTTTCAAATCATCATCATCAGCCGAATGATGTCCACTGCTGGACATGGGCCTTCCCCAAAAGGGGGTTTGCCATAATCGCCACGCTTGGCAGGCGGGTTGGCGATTGCAGTGTAGCTGTTACAATGCACAGAGAATGCTGCTGCCCATTCTCTGGTGAGTTCCTTAGTCTCTGCTTACGACACCCACGGAAAGTTATGAGATGGTGCTATTCTTTTACGTCTGACACCATACAGTCTCAAATCATTTCACAAATATCATAATTGCCATTATTGAAATAATTGTGATCACCAGCAAGAGATATTTACACAAAATCTAAGTATAATTTATTTATCACTGACGTACCTACAGCTACCAATAACCCTGTTGAAGTACACTACACACGACAACACTCCCTTTCAACTTCAAAACACCATCGAAATCACGGAATCCTCTGTAATAGATGAAATTTCCTTTGACCATTATTCATATGTGACCCATTAAAGTATAGGGTGTTAATACGGGCTGACTTATTGGCTCCATCGGTCATACACACCCTTTGGCCTTCCCTAATGTCAACCTTTAGGAGGCTTCCTAATGTGAGCCTCCGATGTTTTGTATCGGATGGTTCAAGGATTTTGAGTGTCAATTGGTTTTGCAAGTGTGTGTTTAAGGTTAAAATATTTAAAGGAATTGCTTTAGTGGCTCGTGGCTAAATATGACAGCCGCACGGGTCGTTCTTCAAGTTGTATTCGTTACGGATTGTCAGAAGCCAGATTATTTGACACCTGTCTTTAAAAGAGGTACCGTCTTACCTGGTTACTGCGCTTTTTTATGGATGGGAAATCATCAAATGACTTCTTCCGCTCTGGGTGGAGCGGAGGGGCGTGTCAGACTCTTACTGACTAATACCTATCCGTGTTCCTTCTAAAGCCCTTTGCGTTCCAGGGTCGCGGTGACTCTTTCGAACAAATTCCGCAACCCTGGCAGACGCTGCTTTTATTCGGCTGTATCCGGTTTAACTGGAAGCCGACCCCAATACAGTTGAAAAAAGACTGGGCAGATTGAATAGATATAGGCAAAATAAAAGTTATAATGGCTTTTGAAAAATCAGCCCTTGAAATATTGGCCTTATGGAATTCAGGAAGTAAAACATCGATTTAACATACCTAAATCTTATGCCATAAGCAAACAAATTGTTTCATCAATGTCTCATTTAATTATTAATATTGTAAATAGCCATCCCAGTAGGCAGGGGTTGCCAATGTCCTATTTCTCGATCAGATAAGACGTGTATTTAAGTAATGGTAAGCTGGATATTGAACGTCAGGGCTGGACGCGAGGAGGCGTCCGGTTGTTGAACGATTGTCATCTGTTGATGACTGCTAGGGTTGGCAACAGATACTGACGGCTTTGGCTGTATAAATATTTGTAAACTTAAACAAGAAATTAATAATTATCAAAATTATATCACATATTTTGTGGTGTTTATTGTCAGATGGGTACATTTTATACACCTATGCAGCTGTTCAACGTGAGTTTTTGTTGGCGAAAGGTATGCTTTTGATTTTAAATGTTTCTGTCAAAGGTTCAATTGAAATTAATGCTTTGATTTTGATTTAAAATTTTGATCTGATATGGATCCGGTTCGACCCCAATATAGTTGGAAAAAGGCTAGGCAGATGATGATGATAATGGTGGAAGAGAAGGCTCCCTAATAAAAAAGAGGCCAATGTTCTAAGAAAGTGACTGTTATGGACTATGTATGTTATGTTTATTTATTTATTTAATTTAAGGATCACCAACGAGTGTTATAAAATTATTAACAACTTACAGAATTACTGTAGTACACTTAACCTTATCCTAGAATGCACACTCAATTATAATTTATAGACAACCACAGTTTGCGTGTTCTATGGTAACTAAGGAGAAAATTAATGAAATAAGCCTTGTTAAAACATATACTTACACATGAAAGAAGGATATATTCGTTCCGAAAAAACAGCTACCGCATGGATAAGTTTGTGTTTCAAATGGCTCTAAAAAGCAGATACTTTATACATACCAATCAATCCAAAGAAAACCTCAACCGCTCTATTACTTACAAACCTTCCTTAACTAAACGCCTCTCCATTAGAAAACCCACAAAAACCGATTCCACCCGATTTACTAAACCAAACCCAACCCTTTCAGTTTAAAAAACAATTTATTTTCCTCGCCAAAAAAACCTACCAAAGAATTTTCCTCGATAAATATTTGTTGTTGGCAACCCTGGAATTGCTGGCATGTCATGTCCGAGCCCTTTTCAAAATGGCTGTCAACTGCGTAGGGTGGTGGTCACTGTCCGTTGTGTCCGTTGGCAGAATTATATTATTTATTGATATGCTTACCTATGTGTTTGTTGTTTGGTAAGTAATTTTGGCAGGAGGATGCGATGTCTTCCTCTGTGTGGTTAAAGTTTTGTTTGTGTATGACAGTGTCTATTTCGTAGAGGGGTTCGAAAACTTGAATAAGATTGTATTTGTAAGAAAGATTTCATTATGCTGGCCAATTTTTCAATAACTATAAATAGTTACTGTACAGAAGCCTTGAGTAACCTAACCGGATGTGTCACTACTTTTAAGATTATAAAAGAAGAGTATTTTCTCAACATGCTTTATCACAACGACCAGTTCTCTGCCTCTCGTTTCCAGTCAGTTTCCGTGACCTTCACTGCTGATGACACAAGTATTTATCTACCTTTTATCGTAGTCATACGTTTACCAACTCCTAATCCATAAACCAAGGTCTATCCACGCTTTAACAAAAGTTCCAAACTTACAAAGCCATGGATACAATGCTTATCCATCGAATACACACAACATTCCCAATATTTATGAATCAAACTCATTAAGCTTGCATTACCGTTAACACATCACTCGACACTACCAATCAAAGCCGATACACAAATAAATTATGGACATCACTAAACGCTAGTGAGGGGCGTTCGACATCGATGTCTGCGGTCAGGATCGCGTTAGGTTTACATTATTAATGATTCATTTAGTTCACACTAACCGGGCGGCTCTGCTGATCCCTTTGGGTTTTGGGTAGGGATGTGCAGAGTTGTGGTTTGTATCGATAGATAGTTTGTTGTTGTTGTTTACTCGATGAATTTGTTGTTTGGGTTAGTAATAGCGAGCTTTTGTTAATTATAGTTACAAACTATATAGATTGTGACAGATTTACATAAACAAAATAAATTATTTATTGATTAAATTCGATTAAAAAATGGCTAGATGAATTCGATATAATTGACTACCCCTAAGAAGAAATAACTGAACAAACTCATGAAGTTAAGATCTTTGTAATAATAAAATGTATCTGTTACTTACAAACTTAATGGGAAACCATAATATACCTACATAATAAGGAAACCAAAACACATAGAATTGACGGCTTTATCGCATTCATTTAATTCCGTACACAGCGTATTCTAATATAATTTACCTACAAACCTAAACAGTTAAGGTTAATTTTCAATAGCAGGTAGATTTTGGCAGAAAAAATACTACTATCTTTCACAACGGATTTAATTAAAACGCAATAAGGTATTCTATAAATATAATTATCTACAACACTTGTATAAAACAATCCGAAAACTTATCGATATCTATAAAACAATCTACTACACACTGACATCCCTAAACTGATGTTTAGTCAGTGCAATCGGCGATCTGATTAATAGTGCTCCCGCGAAATGTTTAATCTTTCGAAGCTACTCGAGGCGGGGACCCTTTGCTCGGCGACGAGGCAACAACACATATATTATGCATTTAAACTATCGATTGTTTGCGTAACAACACTATACTTAGTGCGTGACATTGGTGGATCTTGATAGTTTGGAAGGTAAATAGAAATTTAAGTTTCTTCTAATCATTTAAAATTGTGATAAAAAGTTACCACGGCCCTGGAACGCAAAGGGCATTTGGAGGGGCACCGATTTTAGTCAGTAAGTGTCCGGACACTCTCTTCCGACCCGCTCAGAGCGGACGGAGTAATTTGCGATTTTTTTACAGCCGGTCTATTCCATCAACATCTTATCGTGTAAACTGAGGTGGAGTGAGCATGAAGTGAACTGTCTTTCCATCTTGTTTGCGTGGATTGACAGCTCACTTCATGGTCAAGCTTGATACGGTGAGATGTTTACAGAATCTCACTGCTGAATAGCACCACAGAATTTTAGTAACTCCTTATAGCCAATTGTTTTACCCAATTTAATACAAAAAGTCGTGTAGACACGAGTATTAAGTTTCAAATGATTAGACAAACATCTCGGCGTCTTGTTAGAGTCGGGATCAAACGGCGGGGTGCGCCAAACATGGGGTATCTGAGGCTACCCCTCTTGAGGTTGGGCGCCGTTAAGATGGCGCTTTTGTAATGAATTTATTTCCATTTACCACATTCAGATATTTGATTTTGATAGAAGGAGAAAGATAAACTTGTTTTTTTTTTCTCCTACTATCAGAAGTTAATAAAAGCAAATAGGAAATTCAATTATTCAAGAGGTGGCCTTTTGCATGGTAAGAACGAGACAAAGCAAAGTGTGTGAGCCAAAAAAGGTGGTTTCGTTCTTTTTCTTTTTTCCTTTTTTTAGTTATCCTCTCACAAAGATAGATTGCTATGGTGAAGGACGGACAAGAAACTAGACAAGACACTCCAACAATTTAACAGATCGCGAAAACATTAACCGACTCCTAATTCTTTTTATATCTCAAGTTTCTCACTTCTGCAAACAGAGTGCGCCATCTTACCGCCCCGATTTGTTCAGACAATCGGGAGTCTTACCAATGTTTTCTTTGTTCGAACCGTGGCAAATATTTGAGCTAATTATACGCCTGATTTAACACTCGCGTTCAATTTACAAGCATTTGTCTTTCCTAACAATGGTTGTTCAATGTTATGCTGAAGGGAAGTTTATCGCGCTTTTTGAGCCAACTTACCCGATTTTTTTTGGAAACTTTTATTTTTATGTAATGAAGTGGTTTTGGTATAGACATTTGTGTTGCTGAGATTTGAAATATTGTTCTAAAAGTGATAAGTTTGAGGCCTTCGCATAAGTCGATTAATATAAAGATATGTCTTTCTTGCCTGAGGCAAATAAAGGGTCAGACAGCCTATCTAAAGTCATATTATATCAAACTATAAGGGCAGATACATCGGTCAGTCAAGATC